>VWZS01005303.1:152382-590032 GCA_013397075.1 Rhabdornis inornatus | reverse complement strand
AAGGAAGGAAGGAAGGAAGGAAGGAAGGAAGTTTCCCCCCTATGCTGGTTCTGCAAGAAAAGGCAAAATGTGTAATTATTAATAGTTCCCAATAGATGGCTCCCAAAACACAGAGGTGACAGCAATGCTGAGCACACAGATCAGATTAATTTCAAGACTAGCGATTCTGTCATATCATAAGCTGATAAAAATGAATGCTTTTCTTTTTTTGAAAATACGCAATAATTATTTTATTTCCTCACACTTTGGTCAGATCTGTAGTTATCTCAACCCTTCATGCCCCACATTTGCACTAAATAAGGATCATTAATCTTTAAGGTGCAAAACTTTTTTAGGTTGAGATAAGAACTGTTTAATTCTTAAAACGAAGTATGATAATAACAGAAAAAGAAAACACAAGAAAAACAAAGTGCAGTTGCTTACCACCTGCTAAGCGATGCTAAGCCTGTTCCTAGGCAGTGATTAGTTCTGTTTATCCAACTCCACCCAGTTTATATTCTAAGGATTTTGTTCTGGTGTCTGGAATATCCTGTTGGCCAGCTAGTGTCAGTTGTCCCACCTGTGCTTCCCCATGGCTTCTTGTTCACCTCCTTGCTGGTAGAGCATGGAAAGCTGAGAAGTCCTTGACTTGGAGTAAGCACTACATAGGAACAACCAAAATATCAGTGTGTTATCAGTATTATTCTCATATTAAAAACATAGTGCTGTACCAGATACTAAGAAGAAAATTAACTCTATGCCAGCCAAAATAAGGACAGTCACCTCCTCCATCTCTTCTTTCATCTTCTCCTAATCTTCCAACATTTCCTAATTTTTCTCCTAATCTCTTCTTCCATTGCCTCTTCCTTCCTTTCTGCTGCTACCTTCTTCCACTGACTTATTCTATTCTACTCTACCTCTTCTATCTCCTCCTCCTTTTCTTCTTACACCACCTTCTTCTACCACTTTCATCCTCTGCTTTTCTTCTGTGGCCTTCTCCTCACACTGCCTTCTTCACTTGCTTCCTGCTCTTTTTCCAACACCTTCTTCCATCAAGTCTTCCTTCTCTTTTTTTGCTGCCTTCTTCTGACACTTTATTCCACCACCTTCTCCATTCCCTCTCCTTCTTTTCCTCTGCCATCTTCTTCTATCACCTGCACCGTCACATCCTCCTTTTCTTCCACCACATTTTTCTGGTGTCTTCTTCCATCACTTACCTCATCACATTCTTCATCACTTCCTTCTCTACTAATTCCAGCACCTTCTTCCATTGCCTTCTTTCACATCCTCCCTTTCTTCTTCCATCACACACTTTTGCTACATTGTCACATCTGCCCTCTCTTCCTTCACTGCGTTTTTCACCATCATCATTGCTTCCTCCTTCACTTCTTCTGCCACCCTTTTCCCTTCACCTCCTTTGTTGTCTCTTGCTTCTTCTTCCATTGCCTTCAGCACCACTGTCTTCTATTGCCTCCTCAGTTGTTTCTTCCTTCTTTACTTTCACAGCCTCCTCCTCCCCCTCCTTCACTGTCTTCTTGCATAGCCTCCTTTTTCTCTTCTTCCAACGTCTTCTGCCACCTTCCTTCATTGCCTTGTCTGTAGCCTTCTCCTCCCTTCTTACATTTTTTCTTCACTTCCTCTGTTTCCTTCTCCTTCTTTATTCCGTGGTTTTCTTCCCCTGCCTTTTTTTGTTCCCTCCACCATTGCCTCCTCCTTCTATTTTTCTGCCCGATTCTGTTGCCTTCATCTACCACAGCCACCTTCCAATGCAAATGCCTTTCTTCTGCCACCTCCACATTCTTCTGTCTTCTTCTACCACCATGTTTTGATGCCTCCTTCCACCGCTGCTGCCTTCATGCATCGCCTGTCTCTGCTGTCTTTCTCCACTGCTTTCTGCTGCCACCAGCTCCTGTCAATGCAGTCTGCTGTCACATTCCATCACTGCCTCCTGTTGCTGCCTTCTGCCACCTCCTACTGCTGCCACCTTCCACTGCTGAATTAATCAGTCACTGCCTCCACATGCCAAAGATGCCTTCTTTCTCACTGCCTCTACCTCTGCATTTCATCACCACACCATTCCACCCTTTAGCCAATGTATCCTTTCACCTTTGGACTCTTCCACCTTCCAATCCCTCCATATTCCCTTATTCACCACCTTCTTCCAGCTTCTTCTGTCACCTACTCTGTCACCTCATTCACCATCTTCTTCTCTTCCACCACCTTCTTCTGCCTCCTTTCTTACATCACTTCCTCTGCCACCTCCTCCTTCTCTGCTTCTGCTGCAGCGCTTTGCAACTTATTTTGTCACCTTCTCCATTGCCTCCTCCTTCTGCACCTCCATGGCCTTCTGCTGCCTGCTGCCACTCCTTGCTTCAGCTGGCTCTTCAATCATTTCTTCCTTTTCTTCTACATTTCCAAGACATCCTAATGAAACTGTAATTGGCAAACCCAATAATCATAGCTGTAGTAGTTAATGACTGTATGGGAACGTCTGTATCAGCTCACTGGCAAATTATTACATTGGAAAACTTATATTTTTAATTATAATTATGAAAGAAGTGTTACATTTTAACAGCATAAAGAAAATAGGGGTTTTTTTTCCTGAGAATATTGCTCAGTGGTACAGGTCCGAACTCTGCCTCTGACAGTAATCATGTACTGTTCTACTGAGTAAATGACATCACCCTTCTATCTATTTATCTTCCTGCCTTTTTTGTGTGTCTTAGCTATACATACTGGATATCTTAAGACAAGGGACACTTTACATTAGTTATTTTCACTTATATTTCACTTTGTATTTCATGAAGGAATACAATGGGATGTTTGTAGCAAACAGTAGTACTGAAGTGTCATATCCAGTTTAAGTGTCTATATACTTTGTGTTCTTTGACAATCAGGAGACAATTTCGTAGAATCACAGAATACTTTTTGCCTGAAGGAACACCCAGGGGGTAGGGATCTGTGGTCCAACCTCTAACTTAAAGCAATTCCAGTTTATAACCTAGAAGAGGTTGCTTAGGGGCTTACCCATTTGACAATTGGAAACCTCCAAGGAGGGAGTTCGTACAGTGTTTCTGGGCACTCTCTGTTCTGGCACAGTAGGACCCTCAAGGGCAAATACTTGTCCTTTTATTCCTGCAACCCGTAACCATTCCATTTTGTCATTATCGCATGCACTGTCTCTATTTCCCTACATGTGCCTTTTTTGGTAGTGAAAGGTTAGAACTACACTTCCACTGGCCCCACCTGCCCTTAACTTTCTTCTCTCCAAGCCAAAGAATAGCAGGTCTCTTGTTTTTTCTAGTATGTCATGTGCCACCTAATCATCTTGTACACTAATTAACTTGTTGGCCATCTGCTGGAAATTCTCAGGTATTTAACACTTCTTTTGCATGGAGGGGAAGGTGTGAACAAAACTGGATTTTATTCAGCCCTTTACAATAGTCGCTCTCCATAAGGAGGAGAAGAGGTTAGTCATGAAGCTCAGTAACACAGATCAAGCAGCAAATGGATAAAAATGCTTTTTGTTAATTACATAATAGATGTACTATTGACCTAGCAATGATGAAGAGTCTATGATCCATCTTGCCCTTAATTATCAAAGAGACAGATAATTTTTTCAATAGTTTTACATGTTGCAAAATAAGTTTAACTATTTTTCCTAGCCTAGGAAGCAGGGTAAGAATCATTTTGCATTTTCCCCAGAAACTTAAATTGTTGTAGACTGCCAGTGTCCTGGAACATGTGAGGTTTTTATCTACAAATAATAATTATGATATCTTAGCATACTAGATTATTTCTGTAGTGCATGCTTGTTGACCAGTAACATCGGTGTTTGAAATGTGTGAGAGAATGGGCAGGTCCAAATCCCAATTCTTTGACAGTTGTGCAATCATTTTCATTAGCCAATACGATAAGAGTCAAATAATTTACTAGAGTCTGTTGTTACTGTTGCTCACACACAAAAATAAATCATTCCATGAAATGCACATCAAGTACCATGTCCAGGAGATTTTCATTGAAATGTATTGCGTTGATTTAAAAATCCATCCTCTTGGATGCACCAACATCTGATAGGGAGGAGCATACATGCGTTTTCCCTGCAGGTACTTCAGGGGAACCTCTGTCTCTGAAGGATAATGTAAGTAAGCCACCAGCTCACTTAGGGCAAGTGAAAACTAGAGTTTTCAGAAAATGATGGCCTGGAAATATGGTTCTTGACTGAAATCAAGGACCAGCTCAATTCCAGTGAAACACAACACAGAACCATAGAATTATAGAATAATACAGTCATAGAATGTTAAGGGATTGGAATGGACCTTAAAGACCATGTAGTCCCAACCCCTTTTCATCCCCCACCATACCTCTGGGTCACTAGTTTAGCACTTTAGTTCTCCTGCTATTCACACAGCCTCTTCTTATGCCCATGATTGATCCCTCCTCATTAGCCAGTTGTCTTGCTATTGACCAGCAAATGAATGTGGTATTGAAATGTTCTGGATTTCAATACAAATTAGAGGTGAAACTTCAAGGGTTTTGTGGACCTTGCACTCAACATTGGTGTCTCAGTTCCAGCAAAGCTATAAAATGTCATTTTACAATTGTAGAGATAGAGGGGACTTTTCAGATGCAGCTGATAACTTATCATCGTGTGTAAATCTGCAGAGAGGTTAGGAAAACTTCCAGCAGGATAAATTTCCTAAGCTTTTAATTAATTCAGAAAACTATTCTGGCTTCATGAGGGCTTTTCACTATTTTCTTCCCCCTGCCCAAATGTGTTATTAACTTTCTAAGGACTATGAATTAAAACTCAGACAATTGCTTTCTACTTACTATATATTATATGAGGTGTTACTAGTATGAAACTCAAGAAAATTCTCTCAGGAGTGAGGCTCATCAAGACCAGAAGAAATCTCCCTTTAAAGATTACCAATATCACAGCGTTTTGCTTTTTTTTTTTTTTTCTTTTCTGAGAGGAACATGCATTTATTTATAAGACTGTTCCCAAGAGAATTCTGTCGCTGTGGAAGACATGTTTGCCAATAAAACAGGTGATAGATTAGCTAAAATACTCTTTGTTACCTTTGTTACAAAGGAAAACCTTTGCAATTGCTACCTGTCATTCTTCACCGCAGTGGCTGAAAATGATGATTGATGCCATCCATCTCTTGTACAGCAAGTTAACATTTTCAATAGTGAGTTGGGCAGTTGGACAGAGTGCACCCTCAGCAATTTTGCAGATGATACAAAACTGGACTGATTGATACACCTGTTGAGAGAAAGGGATCACCCTGTAGATGGGAAAGAATAACCTCATGTACCAAAGTTGGAAAGTAGCTTTGCACAAAAAAAAGGATATAGGAGTCCTCAAGGAAAGGTTGAAGACAAGTCAGCAACATGCCCTTGCAGCAAGCAAGGCCGACTGCATTTCTGTCTTCACTAAGGAAAGTATTTCCAGATCGAGGAAGTTATTACCCCTATTATGCACCAGCAAGATCGCATCTGAGATATGTATTTAGTCCTGCACAAGAATAATATGGATATGCTGGAGCAAGTCCAGCAAAGGGCCACTAAGCTCATGAAGGGACTGGAGCACCTTTCATATGAGGAGAGGCTGAGAGATCTAGGATTATTTAGCCTTAAAAAATGAGGTTGAGGAAGAACCTTATTGATGGGTATGAATGTCTGAATAAAGAAAACAACATCAGCTACTCTCAGCTGTGTAAGAGGCATAAATTCAATTCCAGAACATTCTGTTTAAACATAACCCCCCTCATTTTTTACTGTAAGGGTAGTCAAACACAGGAACAAATTGCCCAGCTATGTTGTACAGTCCTTGAATATCTTTGGATATTGAATATCTTTGGAGATGTTTCAAACCTGATTGAATACTGAGCAAGCTGCTCTAGCTGACTACTACTCAAGAGCAGAGGCCAACCTAGACAATTTCCAGAGATTCCTTCCAAACTCAAGATACTCACTGTGATTCCATAAATGGCGTCTCAAAGCTGAAGAGTCTTAAATATTCTTTTAATTTTTGAGATGTTTGCATAAACAAATGATAATTTCTAAATTTACCCTCACACACCCAGGAAAAAAGAAGATATGTTTTTCTGTACCAAATAAGTTGACTCTGTATCTGCACTACATTTCAACTTTCCTTTTGGAGGTTGCTGTTATGCTTCCTGCAGTGCTCTGAAGGAAGATACATTAAAAACAATAAAGTTGTTCAGTTAAACTATATAGGTTTATGATTGAGGTCCTGCTCTCCTAGCATTCTTATTAAGTTGGAAGAAGCAAATCCTAGTCCTAGTCTCATAGGAATAGTTATATTACCTGCTGAAACTACCAGGAATATATATTTCATTTACTGACTTTAAAGTCAACTAGGAGAGATTTTATGTGCCATTTTAGCTCCAAGACTGCCATTTCTGTCACCATTAGTCCTATAAAAAATGACATAGAGCACTGCAAAGTAAAAACTTCACTTATCCTTGACCCTGTAGACATACAAGATATTCTCAAATTTTGGAACCTATGCCTATCCCAGCCCAGACTACTCCAAGTGATAGGTCCCCCTCAAATCCTAATGCTGATTTACTGCTTACTTCCTCTTGAAGAAGCTAAACAGAAGAGACAGCTAAGTCTGTAATGGTTCCTTCTGAAATGTCTAAGCTTGTGTAAATTAATTGCTTTAAAAGACACAACCTCTTATACAAATCCCACTTAACAACCATTAAAGCCAAATGAATTCTAAATAGAAAGAGGAATAATCCTGTGGGCCACCATTAATTCAGTAAGCAGCTCTCTCTTCCTTCATCTCTCTGTTTCTCTTCTGCATTTTTTCCCTCTTTAATCTTGTCAAAATGCCTGAGGAAAATAAAAGCAGTTGAAAGTGTTTTCCCACAGAGAACAGAGCTGTGACGAATTCATGTCACTGTTTCCTGAAGTCAGGATGTAGGAAACCAGGATGGGTTCGAAGAAAAGATTCTGTGGGAATAGACATGAAAATCCTACCTCAATCATTCTGATCCTTGCTATTCCCTATTTTTTCACTGTCTCTTCAAAAAGTTTCTTTGGGCAGTTCCCTCTTAAACTGCTGCATGAAAACGGTCTCTCAAAATTCTTTTAGTTGCGGCGGCAAAGCGAGCAAGGTAAGTATTTGTCATGGGCTTTCAGAATCTGGAATGCTACCCATAAGCACTGCACAGTTGACAGCTTTATGATGATATAATTGCTAAGTGATAATGGCTTCAACAGCTGTGTCACAGACCAAATGTTTTACGCAATCTTATTCAAGTCATATTTATCCTAGTCCACACAATTCCAAGACCAGAGTCTGTTTATGAGATTATTTCAAGCTCCATGACTTGGTCAACAGGAGCACAGTGAAGGTTGTTCACTAGACCTAATTGATTAAGGGACTAGAGTTCCTCTGCATCTACTAAACTTAGTGAAAAGTAAATCCTTGCCCTCTGGGATCCATCTCATGATCTGCACTCCACATAAGGAGAGTATCCTAGTCACAAAGTCTGGTTGATACACAGTCTTACAGACACAGACTACTGCTAGTACTGCTATGAATTTCACTGAAAAAAAAGATTGACACAGTTTTTGACATTTTTCCATGTCCTCCAAAGGACAGTATATTTTCTTAAATAAGACCACAGTTTTAATTCAGGGCAATTTCTGTCTTCAGGATAGGAGTAATCTTCATGTATAAAAGCTGTATCAGCCCTAGCATGCATCCTGAGTTGCAAGGCTACTATTTAGAGCTAGTCTATATTCTCTACAGGTAAGTTGTATGTAGCACTCTTAGAAGTCAGACAAAAAAGATACAGAAAGACAGTACTTTGGCACAAGCAGTATGTGAAGGAGACAAAACTTCCATTTGCAATTCTGCAAGTGCAGGTCAGTTAACAGTGGAATCAAGCTCAAGGGTATTTATTATTCCTATCTCTTTCTATTGCTGTGTTAAGAGCTAGTGCTCATGGGACTTGGAAATATCATTCTTATTGGACAGCACAGTTCTGTGCAGCTCTGTATTGATTTCAAGGTTCTATAATTGGATTTATATGGTATTGTAACCCAACACGTTGGGCAGAACTTTTGTTATTTGAGGTCCATAGGAAGCGAGCAGCAGGAAGATGATACTTTAATCAGTTTGACCAACACATCAGTGTCTTTGGAATAAAAATACTCTCTGGGTCACATTCTGTGATTTCAGAGCTCTTTCTTATTTGAGTTGCTCTCACTGTTTGGGCTTTCACTTGATGTTATTCTAGCCTTTTTTAAACTAAGTGTGATAATTATTAAATATTTTATTGTGCAGCACACTGCAGCTTCAGAGCATACTGAAGGGCACTGCTATGATGTTTTATTGCAGTTGACAGTGCATGTGGTAGTATTTTGGGTGTGTTTGTCTTTGGAGTGTTCCCTTTACATTCTGTTACCCTATTTATTTCCTCATTCCTGGATGCTAATATGGATCTCTTAGTAACTGAAAACCAAACAAAAATTGAATCATGTGAGTGATTCTGGATGCTCTCTGAGTAGGATGGTGCTTCACTGGAATAGAAACTCCAATGGGCTTCCTGCACAGCTGGATATAAGTGGTCAAAATTATCTTGGCTTGCCCGTACTCTTGGCAGGACATGAAACAAAATCTGTTCCCAGAGCCATTTATACATGTTAACACAGGACTGAGCTTGATCACAGAAACTCTTCGTCTCGAGGCTGCAAAAATCATCTGATCCAGAGGCAGTCCATGGCAAAAGGGGACTTAAAACCATCTGATTAAGAAAAGTTTGTCTTGCTACTAAATCTTTATTTTAGAGGAACTTATTTTGCATAATCGTATTTCCACCTCTCACAATAAAATGAAACTGCATGGCAAAGTACATGGCCGATGATTTTTTGGTGGAACTTACCACTTATCACCTCAGCTTGTTATTAGTCATAGGTAGAGCATGCTTTGATAGGTAGTTTGCAATGTCTTGCATTCATAGCATGCATTTTACATTTGTCAAACTGAGAGCAGAAATTGGCCAAGTAAGCAAAGTCCTTTACTGTAACTAATGAATGTTATCTAGCTTTTGTCAGTGGTCACTGACACTCTTTATATGCTCCTACTGAGTATTTACAAATATTCTTTAAGAACAGCTGTCCCTTCTCTTTTCTCAGTTTTCTGCTTGTTTTTTACTGCATTTCATTTTTCTCTTTCTCAGAACAAGGTCTTTGATCTTTCACTTGCTGACTCAATGATTTACTGAGATTTTAAACAAGATGGACTCATTCAGAGAATTCACAGAAACCTGAGACTTATGAAATTATTAATATGTACTGAATTATACTATTTAGCCACTAGAAACTTCTGCTGCAAGCTAGCCCCAGAGAGGAATGAATTAAAGAAGCCAAGAAACTCTTTGTTTTGGCTTTTGCTCAGTTAGCTATCTGACAGTCACGTCTGTAAATCTTACGGTCATATCACACATGTGCTTTGTGTACCTTCTGAATTTTCTGGCTGACAAAGACAACTAAAACAGGGCTAAAGACCCTGGAAGAAAACATCAAATAAGATTTGTATTTATGCTGTCATTGACGTTACTTAAGAATCACTCTTTTGATGCCATTGATTTTCATGTCAAATGGAGAACTTGGCTTCCCCTGGACAAGTATAGAAGAGAAGCTGCCTTGGACCAAATAGCAGCAAAATCAAACCCCACTGTATGTTGGCTCAGTTTTTCAGAGCTCAGGTATGACTGGAATCTTTTTCAGGCCTCAAATGAGAAGTTTTCACAGCTTTCCTCAGTTATGGGAGGTGGTTTTTTCACAAGCCTACGCCAATTAAAAAAAAAAGTAGTAATAATAATAATAATAATTCTCTTTTTAATTTGGAAAACTAGAATATAATGAAACAACCTTTTATGTCTCTCAGTCAGACGTCTCTGGCAAGACGATCTGGCAGTCAGACAGATAGGGTTATTGAGTCTCTTCCCTTGGCTGAATATACTCTTCTTAGTTCAGGTAAGCAGTCTGGCTAAGCTGGTTAATGCCAGTGCGGAACACAAACATTGATAGTGAATGCAGAATTTCTTTCCATGTTTCATTATTTTTAAAGCATGAAAAGGTTTCAAAGGCAATATCCTTGTTTACAAAAACAGATCACAGTCTTCAGAGCCAATGTACTTACATATTCACATACCTGCTCACGGATATTTGTGCACAGCTGCAGCTCTTCTAGGGAACTGTCAGAGGCATTGCGTCTCAGGAGACAAAAATTGGCTGCGTCATGGCACAAGATTTACAGCCAACAGTGACCAGCAGAAACAGGCTTTAACTATGAAGAACAAAACCCCAAAAAACCCCAATCAACCAAAAAGCCCCAAACCACTAAACCAAAATGTAAAGAGCTATAGGATGTCTAAATTTGTGTCCTTGATAAGCAGTGGCTTTGATTAACACACGTGAAGGGTTTAAGAAACAGAACTACAAAAGAGTTAAAAACCAATGTGCTTCTGGATGAAAGTTGTCTTTAATCCAGGATGAGAGAAAAGTTGTAGGGCATCTAGTAACTTTCCCTTTGAGAAAGTAATTCTTTAGCTGTTTAACCTGAGGCTTCTTGCATCTCCTTTTGAAGCACCGGGTACTGGCCTCAGGGCCAGTCTACTACTTTTCTGTTATCCTTAGCATGTGATGAACTCTTTCTGGTTGGCTGTAGGTTTGAAAAGAAGTGGAAGAAACATGCATTTCCTTCCTTTACCATCCTAATTACAAAAAAAATATACTGTCTTTACTGACACCTTAGGTATCAAAGTATGAGTTAAAGACAGATAAAGACCAAGCATATTTTGCTGCAAAATTGCATTATTCTTGTCACATCTATCTGGATATCCCATGTTCAGTTTGTAGTGAAGGAAGATGAAAACCATTAGATTGTGCCTCAGATCCATTAACCCAGGGGATGTTTAGAAAACACCTGCAATTTGATCCTCTTCAAAGCTCCAGACATTACTGCTAGGAATATTTTGTGACTTCCAGAACTCTGTGCTCTCTAGCATTGGCAGTCTGCAATTGCCTGGCCACATGAGATTCAAGGCATTCATCAGAAACAAAAGGATCATTTGGTGCCTTAGGTTTTCTTGCCAAATGAAACAGAGAGACCTCACTTGAAATTAATTTTAAGCAGATCACTAATGAGATATTCTCCTAGTAGCTTCAATATTTGTTTTCTTAATAGCTACTTTCTGGAGCCAAGAGAACTACCATACCTTTTATGCAGGGATGTGCATTGAGGAGACTGTGCCTTCATATCTTTGGCAAAGTATGTTTCCCCATGTGTATTGATGTAGTTCTTTATTCCACGCTGCTGCTTCGTTCATTCTGGATGGTATGCTTAAAAACAATAATTTGAGAACAGCTGTTTACTTCCTCTAATCCCTGCAGCATATCGACTAGACGGAAAGCGCCACGTGACTGATTCCCGCACTCTCCTTGTGCTATAATTCAGAAGAATCAGGGAAGAATAATACTGCATCCCCACACTCCCCTTTCTTTTTTGTTTGGTAGCATTTTCCAACCTCAACAGGGTAAAAGAGGGATGCAGAGCAAGCAGGAAGACTCTTGCCACATGCTCATCTGAAAAAAGTCTAAGAAAGCCCCAAGCTTATTTTTTTGCCTTTATAGCTCAGCAGAAACCAGAAGCCAGCCCTAACTACCAAGACCTGGGGGCTGCCTATTGCTTTTTACACTTGGGCAATTCCTAATCAGGACAGAGTGAGGTGCAAAGAGACAGGAGATCAGAGAAGTAGCATTTTAATGAAATTTTGAAGCATTGATAAAATATTGGCATTGAGAAAATTCAGTTTGCAGCAGTGGGTTCCAAAAAGAATCAAAAGCAAGGAAGAAGGGGGGACAGCATGAGTGTCCTATGGATATAAAGATGTTACATAGTCAGCATTGTTGGGAATCTGCTGTAGACCTTTATTAATATCAACTACTAATATAAATTAATACAAAGTATTTATGAATTAATTAATTTGGACTGCAGGCTTAAATTAATGTAGAATATTTATTATTTTTGCGGTACGTTCTAGTGATTGTTCCTAATCAGGAGTGTTTCAAACAACCAAAATGAAAAACACAAGCTTCTCTGAAAAAAATCTTCTCAACCAACCACTGCTTTGGTGCAGTGCATGAAAGAGCTGGTGCCTAAAAGCACTTGTGCAGAATGCTGTAATACAGGAATATGTTTGTTACATGAATATGATTATGTGATGAAAGACCAAAAGAAGAGTTTGTTTGAGAAGAAAAAGAAGCAAAAATACAGTAGTCTGGAGGGTAACCTTCTAATAAACAGAGTGCAAGAAATCTTGCATTATATTTCTGCTCTGGTCGCTTGCTTGTTTGGTCTACAGCCATCACAAAACTGCAGGGTTCCTCAATTTGTCCGTCTGTAAAAATCTGCATATATAATATTTTTGCACATTGTGGTGCCCTTTTATTGCCTAGCTTTGCACCAAACCTGGCTAGCCTGACCAATAAGGTGGCAGTCTACTCATACCATGAGTTCATAGAAATTTTTGTTTCTAATCTTTCCTTTTCCAGAGATCTTTATGTACATGATTCCTAATAGCTAGAGGCATAATAAACCTTTATTGGATTGATTCCTTTTGGAGAGCATAGTTTGATTACACTAAATTCAAATTTTGCAGCAATTGAAATACACCAAATACAGGTCTGAATATATATTATGCTAATGTAACATCTTGAAGGTCTAGTGACTGAAAGGCAGCTGTTGTAATGCCATGTAACTGATATTTTCTACCAGCAATTGCCTATCTTTTTTTACTGCCTTTATGTACTTCAGTTGCTTAAAAATCTTTTAATGTACCTTTATTTATGCCGATGTGTATTCACTGTACTTTGATGTCAGTGCCTGTGTTTTGGTATTCCTGCCTATTGAGTATTCATTCCTTGACCCAATAAAGTTGTAATATTATCACTTAAAAAGTGAGTTAGTCAGCTGCCATAAATCCTCAGAATGTTTGTGATCCTCAGAATGTGAGCGCAATCAATCAGCAGTTCCAGCCAGCAGACTTTAATGAATCATATGCTTTGGTCTACTTTTGGTGGTTGTATAAGATACATTAATCAACAATCCATGCATGTTTAGAAAATACTAGAATCAGTCAGCCTTTGCTTTGCGATTTTAATTTTTCACATTGCTTTGATGATTACAATATCATTTGGTATAGAGGGTGGTTTGCTCATCATGGTCTGATGATTTGCTTATGATTTAATCAAGCACTAAATTCAGAGAGGAATGTGGCTGCATCTGGCTTCCCTTACTATTTTTAAAGAGATGGGGGGCAGTCAGTATTCCAGGAATATGACAGCTTTGCAATCATAGTGCTTATATTTAAGTTTTTTGTGAAGAGGTTCATTATGTGAAGTATTTATGCTAAGGATGATTACGAAATCAGTGGTGAATAAGGGACTGGTGTTCCCATTTATGAAGTTTTAATGGGACCCTGGACCTCTCTTGCACTGCCCAGCACAGCAGAGTATCAAGACAGTGGCAGGGAGGTCTTCTGAGAAACTTCATATGCCATTTGAGGAGCTGGTAGTGCAAAGTGTCTGCTCAGAGGAGATTTATTTCAGTGACTACTATCAGAGAGAAAAGCACCCTGGCCTGACTGATACTGAGAAAAACGTTCCTTAAGATTCTACAAGAATTTGCAGTATCAGTATACAAGTTTTAAAAATCTTTTCAAAGGATTGGGAAAGGGGTTTCTTGTGTTTGCATGAAATTTAAGAGTAATATGAGATTGTTTACAAAAAATCAATGCTAATCTCTGCATAAAGAGCTATCTAGAAGATATGTTAATGGTGAAAAAGAAGTTCACTTTATAAGATTTTTTGTTGAAAGAGTTTGCAACATAATGTTGGCTTTATGGCTGTTCATCACTTGTTAGTGTACCTTCCAGGTTCCTTATTTATTATCCTATTTAAGACTTAATCTATGCCCAGTTTCCACTGCACATAGCAGCTGAAAGTCCAGATATCATTGATCATTTTTAAATTGCATTGTTCCAGAAGTAATTTTATGACTAATTATCACTACTTTGGCTTCAGCCATCAAGTGTGATCTAACTAAAATTACTACCTTGTCAAGATAAGCATCTGACAAGGACTGAAACATCCTTTCCTAATTCTCATGAACAAGCTGTGACATGTAAATTATTACGCATGATGCTTCTCTGACTGACATCAACATTCTCTGACAGAGTCTGTAAAAATGGATGGGCACAATTTTAGTCACTTTGTCTCATGGTCTAGCATGTTGTCTTAAAATATAGCTTAAAATGGAATTTTGCTATGATGCCAGACCACGGACATGGGTGTCTGAGACTCATTGGTTACTCTACAAATCACTACCTCCCACCAGCCTCATTAAATTGTATTATTGTAAGAGTCTTTCAGATAGTAAATCAACTATGATAAATGGCTACGTGGAGAAGGCGATTCCTCATTGAATAGACTTGTTCCCTGTGTATATTCCTTTCCTCCCTGTTTTTACTGAAACATCGCTTACTGCTAGTTTTTATCTCTATTTGGCTTTCAAAGCCTGAAGAGAGCAATGAGAAGACTTGGAAAGAATGATGATATGCTTTCTTTCATGTTATCAATCTTTTTGACCTAGTAGAAAATTACTTACTGCAGAAGCTAAATAGAATTCCCTGGGAGCTGTTACAGGAACGGGACTGAAGTGGTACATTTGTAAAGGAAGAAAGGGAATTGGTCTCTTTGTGTAACTTCTTAGCATTAGAAGGTGGACATGCTGAAGCCTCAGGCCAGAAGTTGTAAACTTTTTCCTAAATATGCTGAGCTTTTTATCTACTTGTGTAAAGGGAGGCTCCACAGCTAATCCACAGTGGAAGATATGGATGAAAGGAAGGTCACTACCTCCATCAGCAGAGGCTGCAGCCTTAGAGATAAGAGGAGAAATAGTCTGCCTAGAGACAGTGAAGACAACCAGCAGAGAACAAGAAGACCCCAGACCCTAATACAAATATTGGACCGAACTGTCACATGAGTGGTGGGAAACTTAGTTCTTAACAGCGTAATTCCTATAGATTCCTTTGTTTGGGGTACTCAGCTTGAGCCAATCCTATTGTTGTACCACTCAAATATTAAATTATTTATTCCTGGAATCAGACATCTGGGACTCTGTTTTGGGAAACCTACAGCAAAGACATTTATTTAACACATTTATGTAGATGCCAGTGAGCATCCTAATTTATTCTGCAGAATTTTGTTGCTTGTGGCAATAGAAAGGAAACTAAGTTTGGCTTAGACTCCAGATTGTATTTCAGGGGGTGACACCTAAACTATAAGCAAAAACTACTTTGACTATTCTTTCACCTAAAGCTTAAGCTTGCTACTTGATAAATTTTTTGTGCAATTAGAATACAACAAAGCTTTACAATTGATAGTTCAAGCAATCAGTTGTTGTTAATATTGATTAATGTATCATATTACCAATACATATAGCCCTTTATAGAGTCCAAGAGAGAAGTCTGTACCTTTGCAGCCCATTCTGCCTGGGAATAGAAAAACAAAAGAACATTCTAGAAATCGTTTTACAAGAATGACACAGGTTCACAGAATCACAGAATCACAGAACCACAGAATCACAGAATGGGTCAGTTTGGAAGGGATAACATGAGTCATCTGGTCAAAACTCTGCTCAAGCAGAGTCATCCCAGAGCACATGGCACATGATTGTACCCAGATGGTTCCAGAATATCTCCAGTGAGGAACACTCCACAACCTCTCTGGGCAATCTGTTCCAGTGCTCGGTCACCTGCACAGCAAAGTTGTTCTTCCTCATGTTCAGGTGGAACTTCCTATGCAGACAGCTCACTTTTGGACACATCTAGTAGTGGAAATTACCCATTTTGTGCCTGCCCATACAAGCTTCTAATAGACAAAAAGAAGTGCAAAAGTTCTTTTTTGTTTGTTTTGTTCTGACTTCTTGATTCATGCCTGAAAACTTTCTCACATACGGTGAATTTTCTATACCTTGTGGTGAAAACAGTGCTCCATTTGTGAGAGAGCACAGGGAGAGTGCTGACAGGAAGTAGCTATCTGTTTACTGTCACTGTTGGCAGTGTATATTATAAGGGTCTCTGAGCCCTGCAAGGAGTGTTTTTGCAGTTTGCTTAACTATGACCAACAAAAGAACGAGATACCAAATCAGCAGAACTAAAAAAGAAAAAGAGCAATACTGGCAAGTATTGCCACTATTGGAAATGACCTTAAGTTGCATCAGGGGAGGTTTATACTAGATAATAGAGAAACAAAAAACCTCACCAAAACGGTTGTAAAGCACTGGAATGGACTTCCCATGTAAGTGGTGAAGTCACCACCCCGGGAAGGGTTCAAAAATGTGTGAATATGGCACTTGAGAATATGTTTTAATAGTCAACATGGTGGTGCTGGGTTGGACTTGATGGTCTTACAGGTCTTTTCCAGCCTTCATGGTTCTATGACACTATGATTCTAAGAACCAGGATTTTGAACGTGGTAACTGGCCATATGAGGTGATGGCAGAACATGGGACAGCAGCAAGGAACAGCAGTCTTTTCCCTGTGATCTCTCTTCAGGGAAAACATCTTCTTTCTACCAAGGTTTCTATGTAAGTTTGCATCAGAACTGCTTCTGACGGGGAGCTGGAACATCACCTGTAACTTCTCACAAGGTCAACAATGAGCAACTGAACATTCTTAGTGTGTGATATTCAGCTTGGTGCCACCCTCATAATTCAAAAAATGCATACCTGTTTTTCTCAAGTACTTCATCCTTGTTGGATGAGCTGCTGTGTGAAGATGGCAAGAGGCTGACTCCAGAAAGACTGAGCTTTCTTGGCATCTTAGATGCCTTCTAGTCAACTGGAAGTTGAATGTGTTGAGAGAAAGCAGTTGTATTGTGTCAGTGAATTGTCTACAAAGAACTGTAGCTATAGGCCAAGAATCCAGAATCCACTGTTTGATTTGGTATAGAATATCACAAATCATACATGGAAAAACCCTAAACCATGAGGATTTCTCCATCCTTCAGTGTTACAGCATTTTTCTCAACAGTATACTTCCTATTACTGTTTTCAGTACTGCTGACCATTATTTATTGACTTGCAAGGATTTTAAGTATTAGATTAAATTGCTGTTCTTTACTCATCTCTGCCAAATCCCAAAGGCTGCTAATTGCACCTATGCTCTTTTTTAATTCCTTTAAGTTATTCCAATGATGTGCACAGTTCAGCTTTATTATGTTATTAATTAAATGTCTTCAGTTACTCAGCAGCACCACAGTAGTGTACAGCATTTTGTAAATGAATTCTTGTCCTGGTTTCATATGGGAAAGAGTTCATTTTCCTCTCAGTAGCTGGCACAGTGCTGTGTTTTGGATTTATATGAGAAAGGCATTGATATCACTGATGTTTCAGTTGTTGCTATGTGGTATTTACTTTAAATCAAGAACTCTTCAGCTTCCCATGCTCTGCCAGCAAGGAGTTGCACAAAAAGCTGGGAGGGAGCATGGCCAGGACAGCTGACCCGAATTGGCCAAAGGGATATTCCACACCACAGAATGTCATGCTCAGCATATAAACTGGGGAGAGCTGGCCAGGAGCTGTTGATTACTGACCAGGGATGGGCTGGGCATCCGTCAGCAAGTGGTGAACGACTGTATTGTGCATCACTTGTAGTACATTTAAATTTCATTGTGTTTCAGTTATAAAACTTTTCCTATCTCATTTTTTCTTGATCCTCCTCCCCCAGGGGGAGGGTGGGACCAAGGCAGCTGGGGTGTGAGAGCAGCTCATGAGTGTGATACCTCATGTATCTGTGTGGCTAGGGTTAAACCACAATAATTTTGTATGTTAAACACATCCTGCTTTCATACCTTCTGTGGTGAATATAAACCCTGAAGTTTCCCAGTTCGGTCCCTATGAAATGAAAACAGTTGCTAAGATAGTCAATTAAAAAGGAGCTTAAAAAAGGAAAAGATAGCGTTTTTAGGACAGGAATATTTTTAGGTTTTTTTCCTTTACTTTTCTTTTTCTCTTCCTTTTTTTCATCTGCTTTTGTGTTTCTGAAAATGTATTTATCTTCAGAGATTAATGTGATCAAGCTAAAGAACAATGTTTTGTTCAATTTCAGCCTTTTTCTGTAGGCATTTTGAACAGAACTCTTGCATCATTGAATGTCTGAAGGTAAAGAAGACTGATTCAGTGCCCTGTTTTTATTGTTTAAGCTGAGTGCTATGAAAATAGTAAATGCTTGGTGCTGACACTAAAAAAGCTGTTTAAAATCATCACTGTTTTTATTTGTCCCAAATTCATCTTAGGGTATTATTAAAATTATCAGATTCCATTTTGACTATGGCATCACAATGGTATTTGTTATTCCTACCCTGCTTCTGTAGAGTTTCCATTCAACAATATTTAGTGTCCCTACATGTTGCTGGCAGAGTTTGCTGTTTAGCTGTGATGTGTATTTGCACCATCCTGTAGAACTTGTGTCTATTCTCCTTTAATTAGAATATTCTCCGAGTTCATAAATTATATATATATATTTCTTTTAAAGCCTAGAGGTCATCAGCTTTAAGACATTTTCATTTAAATGTACTATGGTCATCATGGTCCCTTCATGCATATGCCCTCTTTATACATAACCCAAAACCTTTAACAGTGATAGACTCTACCATGCTACGTAGGATATTAAAAAAAAATAGCAATGGATTGGATTCCTAGTAGTGCTGTACCAGTTTACATCACTGAAGCTGTGGCCAAGGGTCTTTTCAGATATCTTTAAAGGTAAAGTCAGATGCATTTTATATGGCGGCTTTTAAATACAGGTATTTTCTTCACTTTCTTCAAAGATGCCTGAAAACTCACTGAAATTTTCTTAAACTTTCTTTATCATTAAATTACAGTATTTTTGTCTAATAGATTGCATTTAAGCATGCAATTCAACTCTAATGTTCAGGGAGAACAGGTTGTTTGCCTTTGAGATTTGCTTTTTTATTAGCTTTTTTTTTTAGCTCTTGGGAGAAGTATTTTCAGATGCTCTATTTTCTCTCTTTGACCTGTTCTGACTTTAGCAAACATATTTGTCTGAAAGAGCCAAAATTTCTTCACCTCTAATTTCAGCTTATATCGTGCTACCAGAAGTTTGTGTAAGCTGAATTGAAAAACTTCACTTTTCACTTTGGGAAGATTAAAAGACTGAACAGAGAATAATGGAGAGAATCGAGGGCTGAATCTCTATAGTTCACATTGCATAGTGATAGTACTTACATCTTCTCCAGTTTTAAGTTAAATATGAGAGTACAATGGGAATTTAAGGACCTTGCTGAGATGTCAATACTAGGTATTTTCTGTAAATATCTTTGTATATCAAATGGATATAAACATATATATTCCTTTCTATAACATTACAAACAGTGAAGGATGTTTGAGAATCTGGATGAAGTCTCTTTAACAGCAACAGCACCAACCAAAGAATTTTGTTTCCTGGAGGTCAATTGCATTCACGCCAACAAATGACAGAAAATTATTGAGTATTAGTGTATGTCTGCATAGATTGAGGTTTGACTGAAGTCAGTGGAAAAACACATGACTTTCAGGGAAGTCAGTATTTTGAAATAATGTTTAGTTGAATTAGTCAGATTTTTAAGACTAGAAGGAACCAATAAAATCTTTTGTGGTCTACTCCAAAATGCAGAATGTAAAATTTATTTTACTGATATCTGCACTGGATCTGTTCTGATTGCTCTTAAAAATGTATTTGGTGGAAAATTGCAAAGTAATTTAGCTATTGTACAAAAATGAATAACATCTAGACCCCTGGCTGAATTATGTGGGTTCTGCAAGGAGACAGGACAGGAATAAAAGTTGCAAAGGCATATTTTTGTCCTTGAGGTAAATAGATCTGACTCTGAATAAACACAGCAACCAAATCTGTTGAGTAGGAAGGTGTAATTTTTATGTAATCACTTTTGGAATAAAACTTCCAATATTCTCTCCAGTCATCCAGTTTTTAGTTAAGTGAGTACAATCTGACTTTAAGTACCTAATATCTGTTTAAAGTCTTTTATGTAAAATAATACATTCAACATTCCCATTTGAACTCTCAATATAAACATGAGTGCCCTCCTCATATCTCCTTGTTCTTACAGTAGCAATTTAAATTTTACTGTCAACTTTTTTAGGGTTTCACAACTTCAGCACTGTAATCTCTTCCTGAAGACTTCTCAAGACTCTGCATCTTGAGTCTAACATGAATGTGTATCTCTCTTCTTTCTTTATCCCTCTGTTTGGCTTGCTCTCTGGTTTTTGTTTGCCCACTGAAGATGCACTTTGTCTTTCAAATAACATGTAACTTGTGAAGAACAACAAACTGCCATTGAGATTGAGAGCATTTTGTTCTTAAAGTACTCTTTGCACTTGTCTTCTCTGATCTGTGTGCTTTAGACCAGAAGGTAAAAACCTGAGTGCACCACTGCATGCAATTCTTCCTCCTTCCTGCTACATTTGACAGGTAAAAACTGTTCATATTTACCTTTGGGCATCTATTTTGTTCAAGCACACAACTCTCAAAGAGATATGATATTCCTCTTAGGAATCTGCTTGTCTGCCTTGTTTCTCTACACTTGGTTGACTTCACCTGATTTCTATTAACTGCAGCCTTAACTCATTTTGCGTGGTCTAAATTGCTTTCCCCTCTCAAAATTCAACATAAAACTCCTGTCTACAACTTCTAGTCTGTTTTCAGGCTTTCACATGGACCCCAATCAATTTTCTTACTCCTAACTTTGTCAATACATGCAGGGATACCTGGGAGAATTTTCTCTTCTTTTGACTGTGCAACTCTTATTACGAATTGAAAGATCCTTTGTTCTGTTGTTAGTGAGTTTCAGCATGGAAACTAATTTTAACACCTCCTACCTTCACTATAAACAGCCCAAAACTTTCTTGCACCAAATATCAAATCAGGAGTTTTTTAAAAATCCTAAAAAATTAGTCAGGGCTTAGTTAGCAAAAATATTTAAGTTTTCCCAGTATTTGTTTTCCAGAAAATTCTCACAAATGTTTGATTGGGTTGGTTTTAATTTAGTTTTTGGTGTGAAATTTCAAAGACATACAGTGAATTTGTTTTTAACTGATGTCTCCCGTGTGCAGGGTAACAGTGCCAGTGGAAAGGAAGGGGAAATGGTAGAATATTGCAATCAATATGTAGTTATTTATCATACAGTAAATTCTGGTTTGTTTCTATTGTATTTTTCCTGGAAAAGGCCACCAAAACCCCGCAAACATGTCCCCCATCACCTTGTCTTGGATCAGCTGTTGAAGTGTAGGGGTTGCCTCGCCCAGAGTCAAGGTGCCTCTGCTCATTGTTAATCTTTCACAATGTGAGCTGATATCTCTAAATCCCTTAAAGCTTCTGCAGGAACTCAGATGGTGTTAAACATCCAGGCAAGGACAGAGTTGTGATGTTCAGGCAGAGAGGGATATTTGTCCTGATTTCAGCTGGGATGGAGTTATTTTCTTAGTAGGTGGCACAGTGCTGTGTTTTGAATTTAATATGAGAATAATATTGATAACACACTGATGTTTTTGTTGTTGCTGACATCTTACTCTAAATCAAGGACTTTTCAGTTTCCCATGCTCTGTCAGCAAGCAGATGCGCAAGAAGTTGGGAGAGATCATGGCCAGGATAGCTGACACAAACTGGCCCGAGGGATATTCTGTACTAGAGAACATCATGACCAGTACATACACTGGGGAGAGTCTTGACAAAAGCCACCAAATGCTGCACACGTGTAGGCTGGGGAGTCAGTGGGTGGTGAGTATTGTGCATCACTTGTTTTTCTTGGGTTTTAACTTGCTTTCTCCTTTTCCTTTTAAAATTATTTTTGCCGTGGCTATTATAATTAAACTGTTCTTTTCTCAACCCACGGATTTCATGTTTTTCCAATTCCCTTCCTCATTCCATTGTGGGTGGGAGAAGCATGATCATGTGGTTGCGCAGTACTTAATTGCCAGCAGGGGTTAAACCATGACAGTACTTCTTGGTGCCCAGTGTGGGGCAAAAAGAATTGAGAAAACAGATCTGACCAGAGTATGTTAAAACAAAATTGTTTTAAGCATTCACCAGTTCAATAGTCACTGGTCACACTGATTTATTTGCTCTCAGAGTTTCTGCATATGTGCTCATACAATACTCGATGTATGTGTTCCCTGTTGTGCTGTCTATCCTTCTCGAGGTCTAGGCTAAGGTTGTCATTTTGTTGTTCTATGAAATACTAGCTTATGATTAGAATCACTGGTTGTGAAACAAATCTGGTATGAGTGATCCGTGTGCTCAGCATTGCTGTCACTTCTGTGTTTCNCCTTCCTGCCTGCCTTCCTGCCTGCCTTCCTGCCTGTCTTCCTGCCTTCCTGCCCTCCTCCCTCCCTTCCTTCCTTCCTGCATTCCTGCCTTCCTGCCTTCCTGCCTTCCTGCCTTCCCTCCCTCCAGGCTGTTTACAGTAGAGTGTGAGATTTTTAAAGGTATTGAATATCCTCTGAATTACCTCAAAACAAACCTGGTCCTTCTGGTGAGATCCAGCCTACTGTTTAATTCAGTTCAGATCTTGTTTAGGGTTAAGCAAATGTCTGTGTCATGGTACTCCAGAAAGAACTCCAGACAATGGACTCACTTCCAACCGAACCGTATAGATCCATGGTCCAAAGAAAAGGGCATTGAGTGGGTGTATCACATCCTGTCTCATGCACCAGTCTCTGGAAAATTGAACAATGGAATGGACTGTTAGAGACTACACTGAAAGCAATGGATAGTGGAACCCTCAAATTTGGGTTACACATTTGGCAAAGGTGACCTGGTTAGTCAACACCAGGCAATCTGCCAATTGGTCTGGTCTGGCCGAACTTTTATGGCTGTAGAATGGGATAAAGTTCCTGTAGTGGACATAAAAAATACTCCAGGGAAAACAGTCTGGGTTATTCCTGCCTCAGGCAAAGGCTGGCCCATCCATAGGATTGCTTTTACTCGGGAGCTGAGTGCCCTTGGTGAAGTGGGAGGATGGGGAGGTCTAGTGTGTGCCTCAGGGGGATTCAATCTGGGGTTAAGAATGGCCAATCAATTAAATTGCATGATGTTAATTACTAGATAACACTATATATTATCGCTTGCGCCATGGCTATATGCTCATCACACTGGGATCTGAACCCCACTTCCTTTTGATTGCCACATTAATGAAAACTGAATTTTGATGAAACTGGACAAGCGCAGCAGTGATGGAATCAGAATTGACTTCAACATGCAACAATTCACACACCATCTTTGCTGCCTTGAAAGATTGTTATGACAGATGGAGCCCAATTTCATGGACTAAATGAACTCAATAAATGGTCCATGCACTAAGAAAATATATCTGTGTGCATGTATCAAAAAACAGGAAAGATGATTGGGTATTGAAAGTGTGGCATGACTTACATTGTATGGAACAAGTGGTGTAGTACAGGTTTTAGCTGGGATAGAGTTAATTTTCTTCTTAGTAGCTGGCGCAGTGCTGCGTCTTGGATTTAGTGTGAAATAATGTTGATAACACACTGATGTTTCAGTTGTTGCTAAGTATTGCTTACTCTAAATCAAGGCCTTTTCAATTTCTCATGCTCTGCCAGCAAGCAGGTGCAGAAGAAGCTGGGAGGGAGCATGGCCAGGACAGCTGACCTTAACTGGCCAAAGACACATTCCATACTATGCAATGTTATTCTCAGTATTTAAATGGAGGGGAGTTGGCTGCAAGACACCAATTGCTGCTCAGGGCTGGGCTGGGCATTGGTCAGTGGGTATTGTGAATCACTTGTTTTCCTTTTCCCCTTTTCAAATTATTTTTCATTGTCATCATCATTATCATCATCATCGTCATCTCTTACTTTATTTCAATAATAAGTGTTGTTAACCTCTGAATTTTACCTTTTTCCAGTTCCCCTCCCCATCCTGCTGAGAGGAGAGGGGGGAGCATGTGGCTGTGTGATACTGGCTGGAATTAAAACACAGCAGTATTCCGGACACAGAAGCAGGGAAGCACAGGATAAAGAGGTGAATAAGGTTAAGTCATCTTTTGGGTGAGTTGAGTGGCAGTGACAGGAACATGGGTTTGGATTTGTATTTAGACATAAAAATATGTGATGTAAGGGTTTGGAATTGGTAAGATAGGAGATGTAGGATCACAGTATTTCAAGTTAAATTTCAACTTCTGCCCTCTCAAAGGAACATAAAATCAGGACTGATCTGTAAGATCATCTTAGACAAAACAGTGTTTCTTTGGAGTATGGTGGTGTACATTTCTCAGGAATTATTTAGTCACCCCACAATAGCATATATATGATATCTAGAGGCATGCAATAAAAACAATGGGAGTTGAGGACCACAGGCTGAATATTCCTTTATGAGGAGCAGTTAACCTGCTAGACTCACTTGGCTTAGAAGAGAGAGTTGTAGAAGGAGTTGTGAAATCACAGTGTTTAATACAATAAACTTGGAAGGAGGATTTGGAAGGATTCTTGTTTTCATGAAAAAATTTCAGTAGCACAGCTAATTAATTAATTAGTATTTATGAGTGTGCTTATCCAAGCATATGTGGCATACCAAGAATATTTGGTGCAAGAACATAATGCAGGATTGGGAACAGTTATGAAAGAAATATTGGTGTTGAGGGGGAAGACATAACTAAAAATGTACTCTTGTGGTGTAACCTGGGTAGGCAGCTAAGCACCACCCAGCCACACGCTCACTCCCCTGCAGTGGAATGGGGGAGATGAACGGAAGGGTAGAAGTGTGAAAACTCATGGGTTGAGATAAAGATGGTTTAATAGGTAAAGCAAAGACTGCATGCACAGCAAAAATTAGTTCATTCATTACTTCCCATCAACAGGCAAATATTTTGCCATCTCCAGGCAAGCAGTGCTCCATTACACATAACAGGAAGACAAATGCCAACACCCTGATTTTTTCCCATTTCTCCTTCTTTCCCCAGCTCTTATTGATCAGCATGATGCCATGTGGTATGGACATCCCTTTAGTCATTGGGGTCAGCTGTCCTGATTCTGTCCTCTCCCAACTTCTTCCACACTCTCAACCTACTCATGGCCAGGGCCATACGAGAAACAAAAAAAGTGTCAATATTGTGCAATTGCTACTCAGCAGTATTGAAAACTTTGGTGTATTATTGACACTGTTTTGGTAACAAATCCAAAGCATGGCACCATAACATATTATGAAGAAAATTAACTCTCCCTTAGCCCAAACGATGGGTACTTATATGTGAGGTTAGAACCTCCAGGTGCTCTTAGGCACCCACAATGTCAGGTTATTTGTCTTCAAAAAGCCAAGCAGCTAATAGTTACTATAAAGTTGTTTATTGCAGAAGCACATCAGTCTCAAAGGCAAAAGCAAAGCAAAGCAATGGCAAAAGTACATGGCATAAAAGCAAGTGGCAAAAAGCAATGGCAAAAGCAGTGGCGAAATGCAATGGCATAAAGCCATGGCATAGAGCCCCAGCTCTCCCTAATGCATGTTCTTTTATAGAAACTTTCCGACTAGCTAAGACACAAGCTCGGACCACTACTTCTTAACCTATTAGAATTCTGGTTTCTTAGCACCCCAGGCTACGTATAGACTACATACATGGCGTATCTTGTTCTAACTGAAAAATGTAAGCAATATTCTTAACTCTAACTTTATTATGTCTGAAACTAGATTCTTGGAGCCTCGAAGGAAACACTAGCATCCAGGACCATGTTTTTCAACCTTCACTAGAAAAGGTGCTACTTCTCTGGCATCTAAGACCTTTTACTTACTAAAAGCACTTAAAACGTATTCTACTTACTTACTTACTTACCTGCTCCATCTACTCACTTACTCATTCCATCTACTTACTTGCTTGCTCACTCATGCTAAAACCCAAATTTTCACCTCTGCTTTATGTGTGAGTGGCTTAACATACTTCAATCCATCCCAAGGCTTTAATTCAATCCCTGCACTCTGATCTCTCTCCGAGGGATTCAGAGAGACCGCTGGCTTACTGACTTCAACACTTATAAAATTTTAATCTTATTAGTTGTTAGTGGAACATCTACAAATAATGAATATTCATAAAAACTCATGGACTTTTCCTCTAGCAGTTTCTCAAGAATTCTTCTCATGTTCAGAAAGGAGAAACAGATAAACAGATTTTGCATTTCTATCAGAGATATTAACTATTGACCAAACCTAGTCTGCTGCTTGTTTTTATCAAAGGGAGCTGTTATCCTGTACCTTGGAGCTCTTTGGATCATGCTAACTTTGGATATATTGTCTAGCTGCAGATGGTTCATTTTATTTAGAATGCAGAAATAGAAGGCATTCATTTGAATGCAAATTTGCCACTAAGTCCTATGGAATATCCTCTCACTGAACAGTGTTGTTGTGAACATTTACTGTGACTGGAAAAATACTGACACTCGTGTATGCCTGCCCCTATTTTCCTGCAGTAAAGTGCAAGAGCTGTTAACCATTATAATTTGTGACAAAAAACTGCCAAGAAGAAATTTTACATTAAACATCTTGACATACTGATGTATGAGTGGGGGATATCTACCCAGCTTAATGTTTTAATTAAAGCAGAATATTAGACTATTAGCTTTTTGTAGAATCAAAAATTCACATTCTCTGCATTTTTCTTGATGGATGCAGAACTTTTCAAAAGATGATAACCAAATTTAATATTTCATGACAGATAATTTGCATTTTTTCTAAGTTCCACCTTCTCACAGTTGTCAAGTCTTTCATATTTCTTTCAAGCAATGTCATGAGTCTCACTGCTTTAACAAATATTAACCAGATTACATCACCTCATTTGTTTTTCTGTTTATGTGGTATCACCATTGCAAAATTAATCTCTGAACCTCAAGTTATTGTGACATTCATGTTTTCAAAGAGAGTATCAATGTATCTGGCTGTTTGTTTTGTTGGTTTCATCTGTATTGGGTTTCTTGTTTGGTTTATCTTGTTTTTCATTTGAAACAGGAATCAGGAGGCAGCTAACAGTTTTAGGACAGGCGTGATCAGTATCATGTGATGTTAATGTTGCTTCTAGCTTCACTTTTCTCTTCTGTATTCTACAAAAAAATCCCTTTATGTGTTCTACAAAACTATACAAGAAAGAAGCCAACTTACTCATGAAGTGCCTATCTGGTTGTATGGTGGCCTGGGTTCTGATCTTACACTCACTACGAAAGATTTATTTTGTTTATTTGCTTAGTGTGGTTAGTTTCAATTGCATAAGATTCCTTGCTTCTTGAACAAACTGCAGTACTTAGTCCTGCAGATAAACCTTA
This sequence comes from Rhabdornis inornatus, assembly GCA_013397075.1. Taxonomy (NCBI): domain Eukaryota; kingdom Metazoa; phylum Chordata; class Aves; order Passeriformes; family Rhabdornithidae; genus Rhabdornis; species Rhabdornis inornatus. The sequence goes on along the minus strand of VWZS01005303.1, from coordinate 562,602 downwards.
ACATACCACTCTAGTCAAAGCTATGTTGGGCCTGGAATCTCAGCATAAATTTACAAATTTTGCAGCCAAGTAGCCCATAATTGTGTAAGAAATAATACTTTGGACAATGCCGTTTGGTATTATGTTCTTTCACCCCTTTCCTGTTATATCATACTTCGAGCGTACAATCAATTTGCTGTCCACAAAATTTTTTAGGCATCACTTGCCAATATAGTGCCTCATTTCTGTGTCCATGGAGTATTTGTAAGGAGTAATGGTATTTTTTAAAGTGCCCCAGCTTTGTTCTGAGAACAAAATAATATAGAATGCAATAAATCATATTTTAATTAAAATTCAAGGTATTAAGATTAGCTAGAAGTCCTCCAAGTTGGGTAGTGTTCCCCATTTTCCCCTTTTTGTGTTTTCTTCTTTACTGTAACATCCTTTTCTTTAACCTGTGAAGTCCTCTTGCTTGATTTTTCAAGCCGTGTCCTGGAGGAATTTTGATGTAAAAATTCTAAACTCTCTTTTTGACATCAGTAGCAAATGTAATAAATGAAGCAGAGCTTGACACCAAAACTTTTCTACCACTCCAGATATGCTTCCCTCTAACACTCCTCAGTGTGGATCAGAAACACCATTTGCACTCTGGTAATTTCCCAGGTTCTCCCTCACACTGCTGAGTATGGAAGGAATCTCTCCTCTCCCAGCAAGTGTGTCTTTGGACTCTCTTTGAGTCTATTATGCACCTCTTTAGAGCAGTCAGTGAGGGAGTAGCACATGCTGTACAAAACACTCACTGTTTTGTTATCTGAGAAGCTATGCTTTACATCAGTGTACTTGCTTATGCTTATTATTCATCGTAAGTTGTTATTGAGGAAGATCAGATGATATTAGTGCACATTGTCCCCAGGTAAGAGAAAGTCCATGCTCTGAAGAATTTACAGTCAAAATAGACAAACCAGGGTGGGGAACAGAACTCTTTTTGAATGTGAGCACAAAAATCCTCATATGAGGTCCACATCTCCACCTCCTTCTCTTCTTTTGTACAAAACATAGTGTGTCACTTGTGTTATTCTGCAACAGTGCCATCATTGCTCTGAACACAAAATCATGCATCAACCAAGATAAAGATTTTGCCATTATCTTACAGACACCTGCTTGCTTAATTAGGTGACAACTCTGTGGCTGTAGTAAGTTGTTTTGTGTCAGGACAAAACAGGCCAAAGGGGAATGCTTTTGTAGTGTGGGTTATTTCAGTGCACTAAGTTTGTGACTGAGGTTTGTAGATAAAAGTATTTTCATTTCATAGGAACAGAAATGGAGAGGTCCAATTTGATTGCAAAATGCAGTGGCATCAAAAATTCAGAACATCGATAAAAATCCAAACATTGGGGTCCATGTTTCCTGTACATGCTGCTTTTCAAATAAAGGGAAAATTATGCAAAACCTCCTACTCTGATGGTAAGTTAAGTTATGAAGGCAAGAAAATCTAATGAGAATTCTCTCATTTCGAAAAAAAAACTATTTTACCATCACAGAGTCTTTTAACTGCTGGAGCATATATTGGATCAAGAAAACCATCTTGAAAAAAAAAAATCTCTTCTGTGTTAAAACATGCAGATCTGTCTATAGGAAACTGTGACAGCCCTGCGAGTCACCACTTTCCATTTTTTAGCTGCTATCAGACTATGAAAATGCAATCTTGAGCTATGAGCTAGAACCCTCCTATCAGAGCTAAGCCACTTCTTTTGCTCATATTACTTTGGATGAAGTACAGCACCCAGATCCATCTCTTGGAAGGCTAGGTCCCTAGGATCTTGCCTAGCTTTCCTAACAACTTAAACATAACTAATTAGGCTAATTACTTGGGGAAACTTCCATCAGTTTTGAGCTGAAGAACTCATGACAAATGAAGGATGTGGAAAAACTTGGAAAGGGTCCAGCAGATGGAATGCTAAAATGGTGTAGGGCCAAGAGTGCATGATCTGCAAAGGATATACTTAGTCTGGCAAAGGGAAGATGAAAACCAATATGTAACAGTCTCCAGGACTATTTCCAATTACTGTTTTTTCTTTTTTTCTTTTTCTTTTGTTTTTTTCTTTTTCCTTTACTTTATTCTTTTTCTTCTGCTTCTTCATCTTTTGCTGCTGCTTCATGCACTGCTTCTGCTTCTTCATCTGCTCCTGCTTCTTCTGTTTCTGCTTCTACTTATTTTATTTCTTCTGCTTCTGCTTTTTCTTCTCCTCCTGCTTATTCTGTGGCTGCTTCTGCTGCATTTCTGCTCCTTTTTCTCCTTCTGTGTCTTCTGCTTCATCTTCTGCTGCTGCTGCTTTTGTCGCTTCTTCTTCTTCTTCTTCTTCTTCTTCTTCTTCTTCTTCTTCTTCTTCTTCTTCTTCATCTTCTTTTTCTCCTCCTCTTCCTCCTCCTCCTCCTCCTCCTCCTCCTTCTCCTCCTCCCCCCCTCCAGTAGATGTTATGCCAACTAACCACTATCTTTAGTGCGTTGTTTTGGGGTTTTTTAAAGTGAACAAGGCTTATACCATTCCTTTCTCGATCTGCCTTTACGAGATGAAACATTCTAAATACCTTTGATCTATCCTGCTGTCTACTCAAAGGAATCTACAATTCTCTGGAGAGAAAAATTAAATTGTTTATGCAGTTTAAAATCACTGTGTGTAGGCAGAGTATTAGAATCACTGTGAAACACACATAAATTAAAATTGCAAATGCAATTATTTGTTTCTTATTTAGATGCGTTTTTTAAATTCCGTGCAGTAGTTCTGCTTCCATAAGTGGATAACCTAGACAAGGATTATCTAGAGCATTATAGATAGAACTATAGTTCTATCTGTGGATAGAACTGCCTTCCAAAGGGACCCTAGCAGACTGGAGAAATTACACAGGCTCCATTGAGGTACATGAAAGCCCTCAATCTGTAACTGAAGACCGCATGGCCACGATTGACAGCGCCTTGATAGAGCCTTTTCTGGGAACAAGTTGGCCTTCGCCTTCTCAGTCCGGGTCACTGTGAGGACCATGGAAAGTAGGTGCAGGTACCTGTTGGCACGCTGCACTGGTTTGGGCTGAGACACAGCTAATTTTCTTCATAGTAGCTTATGTGGTTCTCTGCTTTGGATTTGTGACCAAAACAGTGTCAATAATACATGAAACTTCTGTTACTGCTGAGCAGCACTTGCACAACATCAAGACCTTTTCTGTTCTCATACAGCCCTGCCAACAAGTAGCTCGGGGGTGTGAAAGAAGTTGGGAGAGAACACAGCCATGACAGCTGACCCCAGTGAACAAAGGGATGTTCCATATATATGGCATCATGCTCAGTATAAAAATCCAGGGGAAAGGAGGGAGAATGGAGATTCAGATTTACTGTGTTTGATTTTCCAAGTAACCATTCTGTGTCATTAAACCCTGCTTTCCTGTAAATGTCAAAATGTCTGCCTGTTGACTTGAATTAATGAATTAATTCCTTATTTTTGGTTTGCTCATGAATGCAGTTTTTGCTTTATCCTCTTTCTTTTCCCTGTCTCTTTTCAAATTTTTTGTTACTCATCAGGCCTGTGGGGAGTAAGAACCATCTTTTGATTCTCATGTTTTTGTACAGCACAAAAAAGTCACTTGTATTTGCAGTTCTTCAATGATTCCTTTGCAGTCCAAGCGTTGTAAACGGAACTCATTATACATCCAAATCTGACAATCTATCTCTGATAAAAGTGAATTTCTCCTTTCCAAGTATAGCTACTTGTGAAATGACTGGTGCTTAACTTCAGTTGAGCAGCCAGATGTTAGAACAGAGGTGACTTTAAGAATGAAAAAACACGTATTTATTGATGCATTATGAAGATTCAAAACTAGGGGGGAAATGCAAGTAAAATGTGATTAAGATAATTCAGGCTATCTCAAATGTATTTGTAATTGAAGAAACATAAACTTAAGTAGAAGATAACTTCAGGTAAACATATCTTTAGTTAGTTAGTATCATCTAACTGCACACAAGAAATTCTCATGGGAAAACCTCAAAAGAGTAGGGAGCAAGGTTTATTTTATTCTGGCATGTTTCAGATATTTTTGTGAGCTCAACGAAAGTCTGTGAGACATACAGATGACTAGACGTACCCTCAAACAGTTGCACCTTCTCAGAGAAGTGTGTATTTGCAGAAATATCCTGCAGAATTTTGCATTTAGAATTTTGGGAATTCTCTAAATGTTAATTAGCTTTGTCTTTGTGATATCACTTTCTTACTGGAGTGTCCACCAGCACAGTACGCAACAAATAACATCAGTCATCCAATTTCAGTTTTTTCTAAAAATCTTCAGGGAGCAAATAATAAAGGTTTAGACATAATAAATACAATTGCTAGTCAGACATAGTAGAAATACTTCATAGATCTTTTGTGTGCTGTTTATTTGAAATCTTACCACATGTTCAGTCTATAACAGTTAAAGTTCTGCCTCTCATGTCAATCTCATATTATCAGTCAAAGAGGTAAGGAAAAGTACTTTTCTTTTGTATTTAATTGTTCTGCTCTCTTTTGTGAAACCCGACTTTGGCCTAAATCAGTCCAGTCTAAAGTCTGTCAATAACAAGAGATGTTTGCTTCCAGACCTTGTATAAAAATGTTCTTTGAAATAGCAAAGACCGTGTAAGTTCAGACACTTTCCAGAACTCTCAAAGCAGTCCACAAAGCCTCATTCAAAGGTATTGAGACATAAATAACCAGTGGGATTCTGTCTGTAGTTTTACATAAGCATGGAAATTTTGCTGTATTACAAAAGACAAGTTATATATGCCATTCTGTAACTTTTAAAGATTATTAGTTATGCATAATAACAAGGTTTTTGTTAATTTATCAGTGTACTAAGACCAAATACCTAAGAATTTCCAAGCAGAAGTGCTCAATGAAAGACTTAGATTGTATGCATTTTCTAACTAAGATCATTGGCACAGCACTTTGATTGATTATTTTAATTCTGGGTATCAATGTTAGCATCTTTCTCCTACTTCTTGTTCCTAGATAATGATGAGAGTCCTTAAAGAAGAAGATTCTTGGCTCTTAACCCAAAATTTTATAGCCCTTGGGAGAGAAATGTTGGTACACCTCAAATATAAGTTTTAAATGATAATGACTTCAGAATTCCTAAAAGCATCAGAATTGAATATGCAAAATAGAAATAATAACAAAACCCCAAAACTCTCAAATATGTGGAAGAGGTTCTACTGATGGAGATAACATAGGAGGTTTCTCACAGCAGAGAGTGTTCTCAGCTAAACAGTTGCTCACTTCTTCATGACTTTCACATTCCTTGCAAAACTGGAAGAACTATCAGAAGAAAAAATTGAGGTCTTTAGCCTTATTTTCTTTCCTGTCCTCATGCTTATACCAAATATGCATATGACAGTAGAGACACAATGCATGAGAAAAAAAAAGAAATCATCAGCAAACTAAGTAGGAATGCTGAATGCCAAGATAAAATCTCTAGCTAATATTAGCCAATAGCTAATGATTACCCAAACAAGTTTATTGTAAGTGCATTGAATAGAGTGGAGTTGAAAAGAAGACTGTCTGTCTTTAAAAAGTTACTTTGCAGCATGTTTCAAGGTGATACAGAAACTGCTATAGTAGAACCCAAAATGAACAAAATGCTTTGTCTGGATTTTCCCTAGAGACACTTTACAAAGCAGGTGTAAAAAACTACAGGAATCTTTGTATAACAAATGAACTGTGCCTCTTAATTAAGAGACTCCTTCAGCACACTTGGCAAGTCAAGGAAAAGCATACTGTATCAAAATCAGCTGACTGTTTTAAGTGGATTTAGGATTTGTGCCACGTATTGGCCTGACAGCTCTGGAGACTGAAATCACTCAATAGTAAAAAAGGAAGCAACTGTGCAGGCTTTCCTACCTCCCTCCTGCAAAATTGTTTTGTTTCTATCCTCTCAGAGCTCTCCCAAGATGCCTCCATTCATTCTCCAATCCTGTTTCATGCAAGGCTTTTTTGATGACTGCTCAAGGTCTACTCCTGTCACAACAAGGACTCCTGCTGCGCTTAAGCACGTGACTTAAGGAGGGAGCAGGGAGTGCTAAAGTTGCTGCTGAGATAATTATGTTCCTGTAAATAAAACAATATGCAATTTCTGAGAGCACGCACATGGATTTCTATCCGTCTTTACCGTGTGAATGATTACTGTTTAAAACTTAAATAAGAATCAAGAGTTAAATTTAAATTTAGTCCCTACTCCTCAACTCCACTGTGTCTGTTCCACAGATGTATCAGGAGTCTGCAGATGGAACTTCATTGGACTTTTCCCAGCTACCAAAGAAAGCTTATAGCAGTTCTTAAAGAAGTTCAACCAATTTTAACATGTTTTTTTCTCTATCTAACAGTGCTGCTGATCCACAGCTACGAATGGTCATGTAAGCTACAAATTGCTTCATGTAAGAATTGCAACATCAGCATAAACAGGCTCACTTAAATAAATTTGAGAACACTTTAGCGAGACCTGTAAAAAAGACTGTTTCATCTCATTTTGTGGAGTAGAATAAATTAAATCCAGGAAAATCAAACAACTCATTTTGAGTATGTCTGAAATATCTGGAAGAAGGAAAGCTTGATTCATATGATCTTACTATTCATTCTGTACTGTTTAGCTACTTTCTTTTATAAAGATGATTTCTTTCTAGATTTGTATAATATGGTCCTTTCACTAGACAAAATGAGACATTGCACTTGTAAATTTGCTAAATCAGTTGTGTATTAAAATATGACTAATGAAGCACGCAAATCAGATTCTTACTTTTGTCACTTTTATTGTCTTTAGAAATGGTGACTTTCCTATCTGGTAGATGAAAGCTTTCTCATTCATTGTGTAGGCTAAGCAGCCTTTTGTAAAGAAATGGAATTCAACTCAAAAGTATTTTAATTGATTTTATTCTTTAGTGAAGCTGCTGTAAAGATGTTGGCTGTACAAGAATAAAGTAGCTTATCAAATTTCCTGCACTGAAACAGAATCCTTCTAGTGAGAAAGATAACTATTAGCTACCGTTACAGGATAGAAATACGTTGTTTTGGATCACCATGCCTGATCTAACGGAAAAGAAAAACTAGGTTTGGAGATCTTTTTTGTTGTTGTTTTGGAACGTCAGTCAGTTTTTCCATTTTGGATAAATCAAATATCAAGCAGCCCCAGATAAATTGACCCAAATGAAGTGACTGTTCTTTCTGTATCCAGAAGATACAGAATTAGTTGCCAGAGGCAACTGATGGATTGATGGGAAAAGGAGAAACCTGAACAAAAAACAGTGAGACACATGAATAGTGCACTGTAATTTAAGCATTCTACACAAAACCTAATCATCACTGGCTTTGATGGGTTTTTATGAGATTACAAGAAAATCTATCTGATTTTAAAATGTTCATAAGCAGAACATAACACTCATGAAGAATGATTTAATTTCAGGGTTCATTTTTAGGGACATATTCAAAGAGTAAATCTGGAAGAAATATCACAGGGTCATAGAATGGTTTGTGTTGGAAGGGACTTTAAACACCATCTAGTTCCAATCCCCTGGCCATGGGCAAATTTTTAGGATCAATGCTTGATTTGCCTGGTTGCAGCTGAAAAGAAAATGCATTTTCTAATGACATTGAAAACAAAACATTATTTGGCTTATATAATCTCAATTCTTTTTCCTGACAGAATCTTAATATTTAGCTTCTGACTTTCACTTTTGTGAAATTGTTTTCCCTTAGCAAGGAAATTGAAAGAGTTACATATTCAGGGACATGTACAAAATCAAAAGCAAAATTTCCTTTTCTCAAAAAGAGAGCCCCTCCCAACATATTTCCCCAAGAAAGGTGATTTTTAATTGATTAATTTGTTTTCACAAAGGAAATAGATTTCTCTGATTCATGTCAGTTAATGCTTGCACATTTAGAGTCACAAACAACTCCTAATAACTCTCCAGGTAAAAAAATGCTTAAATTTATGTCTGATAGTATATCCTGGGATCAGGCTTTTTAAAACAAAGTACATGCATGTGAAAAGTCTGCTGTTTCTGAAGCTGCACTGAACATGGCATTACATGAGCTGAAAACCTCCAGAAAAACAGTCATTGGAGAGTCCAAGGTCTACAACAGAACAATCTGCTGATTACTGTTTTGCAGTTCATGAGGTTGCTGCCTGTGTCTCTCCCTCTTGGCCATCGTGCTGCTTGCATCTGTCCTGGGAGTAAGGGTGATAACAGGGAACACGAGCCTTCACATCAACCACTGCAGCAGAAAATCTCGTCACTTAACGCATTCTGCCAGGAAAAGTGTCTTGGTCTAAAATATCATGCCATGGACTGGAGAGTTTAAAAACAGACAAGTTGCTTTCTTTCTGTTCTGTGGTTGAAAGGAAAGTTTCTAGCAGCAAGGACAAAAGGCAGCTGGGTAACACATTAAGCTCCTTTAGAAAGGGAGCACCAGAACTTGCTTACGTAGACCCAGGTTTTTAACTAAGTTGTAACCAGGTGTCCCTTTGTGTTTGCAGTAACTTGAAAAAAGAAAGTGTTATATTATGCTTGTCCAGCTTCTCCTTTTCTTTAGCTGATGATTTTTATGGGACATAGGTTAATTGTGTTGTTTATTTATTTACTGGATGTTTAATACTGCAGATTGCACTTCTGTTCTTTAAACAGAACTCACAGTGGTTTTGAAAGCAAACATGTACATATTTGCATTAGGAGCAAGCAGAGTGCTTGGAAAATTTTCTGAGATTCACTTGAGTATGTCAAAGTGGGTTTGTGTCTAATTTGATTAGCTCATTTGCTGCGTTAAGAAATCTCTCTTCCTTTGGGGCCATGTGTTTTCTTTCATGGAACAATCTGATGGAAACCCATACTCTCAAAAAAACACAGTAAATTATATCTGCAAAACGAAGTTTTGTTTAATCATCATCTGTAGAAGTCATGCCACTGCCAGTGATACACAAATCATGTTTGTATTTGCAAGCCTCACACAGACCACAGTACCATGATGCTATTGAAAAACAAAAATGCTCTGTCTCAGGTATTATTTATCAAACTGGCTTAGTTTAAGAACTAACTCAGCTTTTTTGGGTTAGCCTTCTTTTTCTTCCAGAACCAAGAAGTCAAATTTCATCTTGTAGTCAAATATGCAAATTTACAATACTGCTGAAGCTATATTGGGGTTTATTTGGGTTTAAAATAGCCCAAGGCACTAATGATTCTGACTCAAGAAGGGTCTTGGGAACTGAGAATCTATAGTCTTCTTCATGCTTTATATTTTAAATATGTGCTGAAAGTATCACAATCACACTCTTTCCTGTGACATCCTCAGAAAGAATATGCTGGGGAAAAGCAGTTTTCTGATAGCCATTTCTAGAGCAGAACTGCATATTAATTTCTTTAAAATTCATGTTTGCTCACTCACCTGCAGTAATTGATGATTTCTGACACGAAAAAAGGGAGTAGATTGGAAATTGTCCCAACCTAGAGCATTTGCTGTGTTTAAAGTGAGATATCAGTGAGACCCTTTTAAGTGCACTGCAACACAGGTATTCAAATTGTGGGAAGAAAAAGCTCTGCTTAGCACCTATTAGAGACTGGAAGTATTGGCTGAACTTCCCCTGCTGAAATCATAAAGTCAGGAGTACAAACTACAAATTTCAAAGACCTGGGAAGATCAACCATTTATCTCACTCCCATGAAAGCACAGACAATGAGAGAAATTTAATGTATATCTTCCCAGCTCATTGGACGAGCATGGGTTGTCAAATCTTTATCATTAGCAGTAGCATGTAGCACCCTTAAGACTCCAGAATTTTTCTCTGCCATGTCTGTATTTTCCTTTTGAGGTCAATTCTTCTGCACTGTTATTTAAGAAGCAAATCTCCATTCAAACGGAGAATAAAATACAGAAAGGAAGCACTGTAATAGTGTGGGAAGGGAACATAAGAGGCTCTGAAAGGAAAGATGATAAGGATCACTAAGGGAGTCTCAGAGTGACTTTGTTTTCATTACTGTGGCTATATTCTTCATTATCCTTAATTGTGTTTGTATGAAAGGGGTCAAAGGATTTGGTCAAATCCAAAAGTAGATCTGCTTTACGAGGTGCTGTGAGATACTGATAAAACCAGAAGATTTTAAAGTGAAATACAGTTGTTAGAACTATGATAAGGAATAGGGTTCAAAAAACCTCAGTTTAGAGTCAGATGTGTGAACGGTAGGAAATATTCAGAAAAAAAAAGTTTAATGTTATTAAATTTGGGAATATTACAGTGAAGAATTAGAGGTGAGGCAATTTTTTTAAAGGAATATGCCAGTGAAAAAGGCCTGTGGTATTGAATTTTGATAACACACTGCAGTAGTCTCTCTTGCCCAGAAGCTGACAAAACTGTCCTCTGGGCAGTTCTAGACATGTCCTTAGAGACAGATAATCCCATAAAGGATGAGTTTAAAGGAAAAGAAAGGAAAAAAATTCTGATGGGTCTGTTTGGAGGGATTAATTTATGGGCAAAGAATATGTGAAGAAGGATATAAATATGCCTTGCTTGACTGAGTAAAAATTAAAGAGGAGAAGGGACAGAAGTATCCGCATTTTTTCCAAGAGTAAATAAGTCTTACATTTATTTTTAGACTTTTTTTTTTTTTCCGAAACACATACCGCCATTGAAGTTTCCTAGGAAAAAATCCTTCCCAGAACTAAACCCTTTCATACCAGCAAAACAGAGATCTACTATGTCTGACACCATCAATTAGTCTGCATTCTCTAGCATAGATTTTAATATCATACCTTATAAATAGATAAAACAGATTTCTTGGGATTTATAAGCTGTGTACAAGTCAAAAATACAAAAAAGTCAAAATAAGAAATACTAATTTATGATTTTTAAAATACCTAGAGATACCCTCATCTTCCCTATGAAGCAAAATGCCTTACGCAACCAGTAGTCAGTGTTTAAAATACTGCATTAAAATGGATAATCCTGAAACAGAGTAGGCTTTCTCACCATCCTCTAGTGGAAGGCTTTTGTAACCCTACCTCTTATTGGTTGCAATGATAGCATTTCCTTAGGAGGGCTGTCTTTGAAAAATTCTGGTCCTGTCTGACCTGTACATTGGATCTTTAGCTCAATGGATCTGAGAATCAGGCCCTTTGTGTTTAACTAGGATTGCTGCATTTATCTTTTATTTAAAATTTACTGTAAATTGACATTTGTTTTTCTTTGAAGTAATTAATCTTCAATTTCTGTTCAAGGTCAGTCTACCCACATTCATTTACCTTTGGAACAGAAACTAGCAGGTGGTAGAGTTTTTGCATGGAACAAGGGCAGCTTGGAGCAAGGAAGGAAGCAGAGGCTGACACGAAGCAGAAAATACTTAGCAGGTCTTAAAGAGAAGGGGCAGGGCTGAAGGGAGTGAAAATGGGTCTGCGTTAAAATTTAGCAATAAAACCATATCCTACTGGCTTGGACTGAATCAAGAAAAATATAGTAATACAATTAAATAATATGATAATATATATAATAAGATTTGCCATGACACAGCTCTACTTTGCAGTGCATGTGGCATGATGAGCAGAGTTAATTTTTCATTGCTTTTGGGAAGGTAATGTTCTCTTGTTAAGGTGCAAACTGACTTGTAATCACTTCTGGTAATTCAGTTTTTGTGGTCTGGTATTATTTCTTGGGGTAAATATACACTGACATTACTTAACATACAGCAGAGTGTGTCTAGTTAAGAAAATGCAAATCCCGAGTTCTAAGATATCAATATGGAATATAAACTGCAACCTGGCAAAAGAAAACTCCTAAATTTAAAGTAGCAAGATTGGCAGATTTTTTATTCTGTCATAGGAGCTGATTACTCTTTTCACTTAAAAACCTTTGAAACCTTCTGAAACTTTCTATAACAAAAAGCCAAATTTTAAAACCTTTTGTGTCAAGAAATCAAAGCTATATTTTAGTAGCTACTCTCCATGGTATTCCATAATAATTTGTTAGATAACCAGAATGGTTTGAAAGAGATGTCTCATTACAGTGTCCACACTTTTATTTTAATCCACATTCCTCAATTTACTGTATGTGGACAATAAGACCAAGGTGATTTATTAAATTGGCCTCACGGTCAGTGGATCTGATGCCCACTAGTGTCTCACTTACAAACCTGTTAAATTCACAAGAGGGTAAGATAAGATAAAGTCCATAACCCTTAAACTGTTTTTTAAAGCCTTGTTTCAGAGCACTCAGTCCAGAAAGAAAGCTTAGGCAAATAAATTAAATATCACCAGACCCTGATGTTAAAATGTGTAAATAGTGGTTATTTTGTAGCCCGGATCTTTCTAATACTCAAAGGTATTTAGAAATTCACTCACATGCACACTTCAAAAATTATTTCCCTTTGTTTTTCTATTTCTGTTTCATAGACAAAATTTGCCTGTACCACCGCCTACCAAATACGATTTTATCATGCCACAACTAAGCTCAGTGGACTAGTATTCTTCTGTCAAGAATTTGTGATGCAAAGTAAGAAAAAGTTAAGCTCAAAGCTACTACTAATAAATGTTATATAACAAGTAGAATCAGTGAAATAAAGAAGCGCTTAGACAACAGCTAATGATGCAAGAATTATAGAACCAGAGAAGCAGTGAATGGAATGAACCTCAGAGGTCTCCATCTAAATTTCATTATTGGAGTGGGACTGTTGCCAACACTCTGTGAGATGAATCTTGGACGTGCTCAGACATGGAGATCACCCAGACTCTCTGAGAGACATCTTCTAGTGCTGCCCCATTCAATGAATGCTTTCATTTCCTGTAAGATAAAAACTGCTTCCCCCAAGTTTTTGGGAATTCCCAAACCGTTTTGCAGCCCCTTGGCCCTTGCTGTATCATCTACCCTAATTGAGAAGAGTTTTGCTCTGTCAGCCTCCAAAACTGCCCTTCGTGTAATTATGAACAAACTCAGCTCCAGCTTTAAGATCGGCTCCCACCTGTGGGACCAGGAGGGCCGGCGTGATGCCCCGCTCTCCTCGGAGTGTCTCCTGGCCAGGGAAGCTTGGCATGGTGCTCTGCTGCCCCTCAGGGGACCTTGCCTCCGAGACCCAGTGGTGCCCCTCTGCCCTCAAGGCTGAACATTTTGGGCCAGAACAGTGCTCTAGTCTCGCTGTGGTTCCCTTCTCCTCTAGCTGTCCTGCTTCTGGGTCTGGCAGGCTGGAAGGGTGTGCTGGTCCCATTCAGGATGCCCTGACCTGAGTTCCATCAGAGAGCCCTGTTGTCCTCCGGGGCTCTCCAGGCTGCCCTACCTCCAGGCTGTGGCAAGGAGGCCTGCCTCCCTCAAGGCTGGTCTGTTTCTGGATCAATTCCTTTTAGGGGAAGCTGCCCAGTGTTCTTGGCCTGGCAGGTGGGCTAGTTCCCTTTGAGACTGCCTTGTCTTCAGGGCATGGTGGGGTGCCCCAGACCCCCTCAGCTCCTATACTTGACAGGCCAGCATCGTGCTCCATGCTCCTTGAGGCTGTGCTGCCTCCATGCCCAGCATCCAAGCTCAGTGTCCTTTCACCTGGAATCATTACATGGTGGGGTGCCCCAGACCCCCTCAGCTCCTATACTTGACAGGCCAGCATCGTGCTCCATGCTCCTTGAGGCTGTGCTGCCTCCATGCCCAGCATCCAAGCTCAGTGTCCTTTCACCTGGAATCATTACACGATCTTGATCTCTTGATCAGGACGTCATTACATCTCTTGATTATCCCTTCAAAATACTGCACGTTGCAGTCCAATCAGTGATTACAATTAGTAATAAAGGAATAGTTGTAAGTAAAACAGGTGTTGTTTCTGAGAGTAAGTGTAGACTAGCAGTGACATTAGAGCTAGGCCCACCAAAGCCTTCATTGAGTATAAAGGGTGTTCACTACAGCCTCTGGCCTCTCTGGCAGGGAGAGCCAGCAGTTCTTCGAAGCTCTTCTCTACTAATGGCTCCTCTGAAATAGATACCCTCTCCTGGGGCAGGCCTTTAGCCCCACTGGTATGAAACCCTGAGAGCAGCAACTGAAGTCAGACCACAGATTGGAGTGGCCTATATTTGTGATACCAAAATTGCTGATACAGGCATTAATGAATCACTACCTCCACCATAAACACAGGACTGACGCTGTGTCTTTAATCATATTTTTTTTAGCACTAAAGGCAAAATTTCTGTCCCTTTCTCATTGGGCTTACCCTCCAACAGCCTCAGTATTGTGCTAGTTCAGCTCTTTTTTTCAGCTATACAATGAATTAATTTAGTAAATGAAATGGAATAAAAGTAAAACCTCCAAAAGAACAATGTTACACTCCCTAAAAAAAATTTGGTTCCTAATTTTAATCAGTGCCCCAGTCTGGATCGACTTGCATCCACACAGACAAGTGGGCTTGCAAACAAAAAAAAAGCAACAATGAGCAACAGGCCTTGCTGTTGTGAAAATTGCCGACTTGAGCTGCATCTCGAACTCACCAAATAATTTTGTACACTGGTACATATAAATGCTCATTAGAGAACAATTACTCCTATAACTACCAGCTTCAGGAAATTTCTAATTCTGTGATCTGGGATCAAAACTGTGTTCCTCTAATAACTCCTTGTGCCACTGTACCATTCTGACATGTACTTTCAAATTGATCCTTGTGATGTTGAAGTTGGAGTCTCAAAGGAAGTAATTTCATATCTTTCCAGAAAACAGATCTTCCCAAAAAAGTCAGTACAGAGCTTCTCCAAAAATTCTGCATATTTTGCAAAAACAAAACAGAAAGCCCAACTTTTTGCTTTCTCCAGAACACAGAGCATGGGATTTTGCTGCACTTTAGATCAGGACAGACTAAAGCATTCTTTAATTATTATGCAATAATTGTATCCGCATGAAGTTTGGGTACTTATTGCCTTTGTGAAAGAGTGGTTATTGATGCATAAAACATGACAACATTATAGAGCCATGGTTATTTCTATTTCCCCTTTCCTTGCTGACGAGAACAGCAGCTGACTGTCAGTGTCCTGGAGGGGTAGGCTGTTAAGAGTAGATTCTAGCCACATGAGCTTGGTCCCAGGTATCCCTGGAGTGGATCCAGAGTTAGGCATTCCAGAAGGTGAAATTTTCCCCTTCAGACAGAGGTGGATGAGCAAATTCTGGACTTTTAACATTATTATTGATGGGCTGCTCTGAGGCGTTATATGCGGATCAATGTAGCAGGTTGCCAGGCAAATATTAATAGTTAAGTTCTGTTATTTTTGCCACTTACATGTGTTTTCATAATACCTGTCTAATTACAATTGAACTAGTAAAAGTTATATCCCTAACAACTCCACAGCACCATATCAAAGGTCAAATTCTGGGCCTCCAACACCAATCTAATTATTCTAGTTATGTCAGCTCAGTAGGGATTTATCTCTCCATAAGAAAGTTTGCTTTTGAGACAAAGTCCCAGTTTCTTATGGGGTTTCAGTGTCCCACATTCCCTCCTCTGTCAATTCCCCATTCTAAAGATTCCATTGGAGGTGATGTACGTGAGAATGGGTGCACAGACAATCATAAGAGATATTGTTTGTTGAAAAACAAAAATCTTTTCATTTTTTGCATAAGATAATATTCACATAGGAAATCAAATCTCTCAAAGAGGTTGGTCAACTGGTATCCGAATAGTGAACCTGCAAGTCTCTGTTGCAAGTGTCTCTGTAAAAGCATCTTCAGCTGAATTTAGTGAGACTGAATTGCTTCTTTGCTACATCCTTATAATACAGCTGGCAGACAATCTTATGTGCAAACCTAGTCTAGATGTCTCAAGTGTTATGTTTGACCATTTCTGCAACTACAGGAACGGTTCTAAAGACTAGTTACGAGTATCTATATACAGTTTGGCCAATTCTGCAGCATCAGTTATCTGGGAGCATCTCTGAGGGAATTGTGCCATCAATCAGCTTAAAAACAGCAGGAGCTGCCTGAGAAAACCCCCAGGACTGGCTGAAATTCTCTCCTGGAGAGCTTCTGCAATGGTTTGTCACTCTGTTGTGAAGGCAAGTAGGAGTTTGGTTGGCCCCCTCATGTCATGTCAGTCCATTATCTCAAATGAGTTGTCTCAGCCAGCAGGATCAGCCTGTAGAGTTCCTCAGCCACCCAGGGAATTAGTGATTGTGCTGAGTATGCACACTGGCACAGCCAGGATACACAGCTACACTGTGACTGTGACTTGTCACAAATTAGTATATCTGGATGTTATATATCAGCTAGGGAATTGCTGGCATGGCAATGTTTAGAAACCCGAGAGATCAAGGCGAGAAGTTCCAGTTTTAAACTGAAAAATAGAAAACTAGATTTTTTTCTAAATTCATCCATCAGCAACTCGCTTCTTGGCAACAGTCAGCACTTCTGCTGTACTGATCATCATCACTTCATATACAGAACTCTTAGTCTTTAACAATCATATTTTGAATTCCTGTGAGTGCACATGGGCCTGATGGGTCAGAGGCCAGGATGACTAGGATTGAGAGCACAGTACAAGCCATGTTGGAATATCCTGATTAGTAAAATTATAGGTTATAGTTTTCAAAGGCCTCTGCAATAGTCCAAAATTATAGGTCAAATGCAAAGTTCAATCTTACATCACAATTAAAACTTAAAATCCATAATTCTTACCACAAGGGAAATTCATTATTGCTTTTATTTTGGGGTATTCTCAGATGTGAGAAGGTTTGGATCTTTCACTACTATATTTGTACTGAAGATAAAATATCTACTAAATGTAGCAGAGAGGCAAAATAATCACTCAGAGAGACAAAATAATTTTTAAAATATCTAATATAAAAATAAATGAAATGCAGTCATCCCTATGGAGTAACCATGATTAGGCTACTGTATTTGACAATGCTCTGGACTTGACTGTATCTTCATCTCTTTCCCTTCCTCTTGCAAACCATAATTTGAGGACTTCTTGTCCTTTGTTACTGTAAATTTTAAGATTGTACTGGAGAATGAAACATTTTGGTTTGCAGTGCATTAACTTATCAGTATAATTTTAATTTGAGATCTATGTGTGCTTGTAATGATATTCCAAATATTACTGCAATATGATACAATAATATTACAAATGTTATTGTAATACCTGACTATGTCCAAATCCACTCCCTGAAATAATAATCCAGGTGGTCTATCCCATTCTTGTGTCGCATAGAAGAAGAGCTTTAAATAATACTTTGCACTTAGGGAGACTTTTATATTGTCTCTAAACATATACAACACAAGGCACGTACAGCCAGCTGATCATCCACACCCCAAAATGCAGAGTAATATTATAGATTAACTTAAATATTAATATAATAGATCACAAAAACTGAAGATAAAATAATCTAGTATTTTGGGATAGAAAAAAGATGAAAATCTAATACTTCTAACCATGTGTGTATTTCTAACTTAGGCATTAGAAACTTCAATATGCTTTCTCATTAAAATGTTCTTCAAGGTCTATACTCCTATTTCACCATAATTTGCAGGAACCATTATAGGATTCATTGTGGCTTAAGGTAGTTGGTATTCAGTTTTTTTATTTATTCTGGCATCAAAAGGCAGAATAGCTCAAATTCATCCTGAGCTCACACTCTTACAAAATGAATATGACCTTTCACATGCCATTCTAAAAACATGCCTTACATTTGCTTATAATTTAAATCCTCTGTGGGTTAGATTGCTGTAATTTCCCTTTTCCTCCTCACCAAGCTGGTAATTCTTTATAAGATGTACACACATGGATTTACTACCTATAAATCATAATTTTTATGTATTTCCAGAAAATATTAGGTGCAAGAGAGAGAATGTGCCACGTTCTTAAGTATTTTTTCTGTCATTAGGAAATTACATATTTTTTCAAACCTCTTGCAGGCTCCAACACTGCAGTAAAGATTAGCATATTTTCATTTGGAGTTGCAGTGGTGTACCGTTCTTGTTAAACCCATCTATTCTATTATTGCAGTTTCCACACTGACGAAGGTAGTGTTCCCAATGAAAAGGAATGGATCATATAAATTAGCTTAGTCACAAGAAGAGTTCTAATTCTGCATAATTTCTTTTTTCTAAACCCTCCATTTTTAATTATGTACTGTTTCGATCGAGCAGCTTGAATTTCATTTCAATTTTTTTCCAGAAAGCCAGTTCTTAGGTTTATGTGCAAAAAGACCCTGTCAGCTACTGAGACAGACCTGAAAACTGGCTCTGGCCCAGACCTCCTGGAATCTGTTTTATGTGTCATGTAATTCACTTGAGCTCTGTGGCAAAACTGTAAAGCAAGAATCAGGGAAATAACACTTTGTTCTCTTTTATTTCATGGCCAACTATCAAAGCAGGATCTGAAGGGAAATATCTGGAACAATGGGATTTGAAGATTGATGGGCTTCTCTAGGCCACATCTGTAACAAAAATAACTGGTATAAGAAAGTCTTTCCTTAAGAAAGAGAACTCTTTCCTTCACCTTGCCTTTAAAAGTACTGGCCAAGTTCTCAGAAGCAAGCTTTCACCCAAATTGTGAACTCTGCTACACTGATTTCTCTAACTTGATGAATTATGCCAAACACATAACACATCTGTATTTCCAGAGGCTTTTTATTATATCAAGCAGGTTTCTGAACACCACAAGCAAAACCACTATATACTATTTCAGAACTATTTTTTCTCCTGAAAGAAAATACAAACATATCACATATAAAGTTCATGTAATTCTCAATATTGGCTCCTTTAATATACCTCTTCTATTTTATGTAGTGTGAAAAAAGAGAGAAGAGGGACACCATTAACACCTAGGTTACACAATTATACCTGTATTATGGAGAGTTTAGTATAAATAAGTTGATCTTCTCCCTGCCAGTGATCACATATGAATTAGCAGAGTCTCCACATTCTGCCAAAGTCCACAGCCACCTCAGGTGCCAAGGTCTACTACCAGATCAATACTCCAGGAGGCTGAGCTCTGTTTCCAGCCAGAAAAATCATCATCTTAGGCACCTTGGAGTGCTGACTCCATGCTATAACCTGGCCAAAGCCTGATTATATTTAATTTATTGGGGAACGGCATCAAGCAACATTCTGAAGAGGTATGACCTCACTTTTGCTAAATTATAGACAGTTCTGGAAAACAAGCTACATTGTTCTCAGCTCATGAAATACACAGTAATGATCACACTTTCTTATTTTTCACGTTTTAGTGGGAGGCAACAGGATTTGGCAATTTTCCTTATTGGAAGAGGAAGGAAAATACCAAACTGGGGAGAAAAAAATGCCAGTCCGCTATCATAGTTACCGTTTGTTGCTTGTCAACAGTGACAGCTGAACATGAAGAAAATTGTTCACAACGGGGAAACGTGAGAAACGTAGCAGAATGCCTCACTGTATAAGACAGTCATGGAAGAGAAAGCAAGAAGACAGACAGCTATTTGCCAGACCTGACAGAGCCATCTAAGTTATTTTCATAGATCTTCCAGTTAAAATGCTTTAGAGGAGTGCTCCCAAAGTATTATGTGTATCACTGAAGGAGGCAAATAAATGCTTCATCCATTTTCTGAAAAACAGAAAGTGACAGAAACCAAGATGACAGAATGCCTGCTATTGGGCAAAGAAATAAAAGAGAGGTGTAATTTCAATTATTGCAGCTTTATCTCTGGACTAGTTAAATTCCTCTAATCTCATGTGACATAGAAATTCAAACACTTAGGCACAGACTGTACCCGAAGAAGCAAAGCAACAACTAAGATTTGATATTTAGAAAGCAAGAAAACCACTTGTTTGAATGAATAGTGGCATTTTTACGTTTGGTCTTCATCTTAGACTTGCTAATCATGCTATATTCCATCAGGAGAGAAAGGCAGAGCAGATGAAAAAAGAAATGGATCTTTAAGTGTAGAAATTCCATCTCAGATTCCAGCAAACAGTATAAGGCAGAGTTTTTCTCAGAAAGGGAAGTTTCTTAAAGTTATTACACAAGAGAAGCTACAAGATAGGTTGGATTCTAGTGATTTGCATTTCTTTCCAGTGAGTTAATGACTCTGAGAGTATTACTTCAGTTTCTTTCTGATAAGCTGTGTTCCTGGGTACAATATTCTGCCCCCATTGATATCTTATGGGAGATGGCATTATAAATGAGATTTAGTTCTTCAAAGGACACTATACACCTTCTCTCTCCTGTAAGAACTCTGGAATAGAATACAAGCAACAGCCTGTCACTTTGCTCAGCATATTTTTCCTGTGAAAGTATTGGCTGCACCTATCAAATCACCATGGTATGAAATTACACATATATAATCTTTTCAAGGCTTCAGGAATAATGCAGAAGACAAAGCAAAAAGATAGATGCCCTTTTGCCAGGTCTGGCAGAGCCATCTAAGCGATTTTCATGGCTCTTCCACAATCACACAAAATTACATGATCACTGAAGTTAGAAAAGACATCAGGAAATCATCTAGTCCAGCTCCCACTCAAAGGACTGTCAGCTACACTGAGGCCATTTGTAGCCAGGTTTTCAACACATCTAAGGAAGGAAACTGCAAAACATCTTTGAACACCTTCACAGTATAAAGAGTATTAGTGCTTAATGCTTCCATGTCCTTTATTCCAAGTTATGTTCATTTCCTCTTCTCCTTTTGCTGAGTACCACTGAGAAAAGCCTGGCTTCATCTTTTTTAACCCCCCCACATCAAGCACTCCGAGCCTACCTTCATACAAGAGAGTTCCTCAGTTACTTTGTAATTGTTGTGGCTCTTTCAGTGAACTCACTCCAATATACCCGTGTTTTTCTTACTGGGGAAAAGTTTTGCATAACAAAATTCTTGGGCACCTCATAACTTTAAGATAATTTTGACATCAAACTTCAGAAGTATTTTGCTGTCTGTTCTGAGTATATGATTTGTAAACGCTCAAATAGGTGGGAGCTGAACAAGGTCAGTGTATAACAAACATATCACACCATGCCCTTTAATCTCTGCCATTGTAGTAATCACAATTCTCAAAAATCTGCTTAGCTCCTTCTATCCACAGAGGACTGGAGACCCACTTTGGTGAC
Organism: Rhabdornis inornatus; assembly: GCA_013397075.1. Lineage (NCBI taxonomy): Eukaryota > Metazoa > Chordata > Aves > Passeriformes > Rhabdornithidae > Rhabdornis > Rhabdornis inornatus. The sequence goes on along the minus strand of VWZS01005303.1, from coordinate 541,539 downwards.
CTTTATAGAAGTTGTCAGAATAAAACTTTCTTCCAACTGACCCAGTTACAACTTATTTAGAGTTTGGCACTCTCAATGGAAGAAAAAAAATGGAAGGAACATTTTGGTTCAGTTTAGATTAAGTTTTCAGGTTCGCAACTGCGAAATAGAGCTTCTGTTTTTGAATAAAATGAAGTGTACAGTCTTAGAAAAAATAATTAAAATAACTTGCTGAGATATTTCGTGGGTGTTCCATTATCTGTCAGTATGGCTAAGGATTCATTTGTGAGAAGGTGTCTATAATTTAACACTGAACGATCTGAGCCCTGGACATTTATGCTTGGCCTGCAGCAGTGGATATCTCAGATCAGTTTAGCTTCTGATGGACCCTTCCTCACTCAAACCTAACGTCAGTGGTTGAAAACTGCAATGATTCCCAGGAAAAGGCTGGAGTGTGCAGTATTCATGAAGGAGGATAAGAAGATGATACATGGCATGACGGGGGAAGTTAGTGAGGAAAATTAAAGGACAAGGAACACCATAAATAAAATGAGATCTTTAAATCTTCAGTGTGAATTAGAATTCACTTCAAATTCTTCAGAATTAACATGGGCAAGTTTCAGGAATAAGAGTAATATTTGAAGTACTGGCAACCTTGAAAGACACAGTAGGGATAAAAGTGTATAAAGAGACTGGAAAGATTGCCAAAGGTATCTTTAGAGACAAAGGAAGTCACTGTGACTTCCTGAGCAATAAAAAACAAAGTGCAAAGCGCAAAGCGATGCTACAGAAGGATCCTTCCAATAACAAATAAGATAACAAACAAAATTGATAAGATAACAAAATTTGGTGGGCATATTGGAATACGAATAATTTGCCATCTAAATAGGAAGTGGATTTATAGTCCAAGAATTGGCTAATACTGAATCTTAACTTCCAAAGCCACAATGTGCAGTTGTTGCCTGTTTTCAAATGATCTGACTGTACCAAGTAGAGTTTGGGTCATCTTAGTTACAATCCTTAAAACTAGTCATAAGACATTACTGGCTGCCCAACAAGCCCAGTTTTCCTCAGAGCTTAGTGTGCTAAGAGACCATTGTAACAGTCTTTCACTGAGCCATCTGCAATGTATCCGCCTCCTTCCCAAACCAGAGGACCCAGCTCTGGACACAGAATCAATGATGTAGTCTCACCAGTTCCAAGTAGAGAGAGAGAAGGAAAGAGAGAGTCATACTTCCCTCACTCCACTGGCCACTTTCCATTTAATGTAGATAAATTATAGAGCTTGCATTTCATGCAGAGAGAGTGTGATGAGTCATATCCAGCCTAGCTGCACCTCCACCCCATCACCCTCAGGTGCTTTCCAGCAGGACTGCTCTGCGATTTCTCAGTCTGCACTGAGGCACAGGATTACCCCACCTCAAATGCAGACATCTGGGTTTCATCCAAGCTAATGACAAAGCTGGCAATAAATCTGAATCTTCTGAGGGCCAGCACAGTGGTATTGCCACACTCAGCAAGTAGCACAGCAGCCTCAACCACAGCTGCTATTATTGGAATTCTGAAGTAATAAATGCTTCCCTTCCACTTTCCCTTCAGCACCACTCTACTCAATTCCTAATAGTTGGTGACCTTCATATGTACTTACACATGATATATTTAAACTCAGGAGATGCTTTTGACACCTCCTGGCTTTGCTGCAAATGCGCTTCTACTACCATGACATTTTCTTCATGACAGTTTTCTTTTCCTCAAGATCTAACAAAACAGGGGTTCAGAATTATGTTCCCAAGACAGTTCCAATAACCAATTATCACCCTTGGGTAATGGGTGATGTCAGAAGGATTTGTAGTCGCACGATGGGAGTAGAATTTGTTCCCTGAACAGTATGAAAGCTCACATTCTTCAAGTTCAGCGTTGCTGTGAATTTCAGTATCAACAGGAGCTTGAACTGAGCCTCATATTCAAACTGAAGGACTGGCCAAGTGCCTTTGCTCACAGACATCTGTGTATGTAAATAAATTGCTACGAATCTCTTAAAAATTATTATTACAGGAAATAACTTATAGCCGATTAAAAAAGAAAAAAAAAGTTCCAGTAGGACCGATCATTTTCCCTTTGGAATAAAGCAGATTAAAGAAAACTCTGTGAATGTTTTCAAAGTAGTTTCCTCAATCACATGTAGAACATAATTGGAGTGAAGACACCAACCATCTGGCAGATTTCCAAAGAAGCTCAGGACCAAAATGTTCATCCTTATGCTGGAAACTAAGAAACTGGAAGGCTTTCCCAGTATCCGTAAAACATCAGCACCATGTTCAAGGATGAGCAGTCAGGTATCATCTGTGTCGACAAAGAGGTGGAGGAGGACAAGAATAGGTGCCAGGGTAAGTCATGCAGTATCTGAAGCATAGGAGGGAAGGATATATTAAATCTTTGCCTGCCAACTTTGCTAGTTGCCGAATGCTTTTGAAAATCTGATGCCTCATTTAGCTGACTAAAGAGTGATTGAGCTGTACCAGAAATACAAACCCAGCTGTCAGAGAAAACTGGAAAATATGTTCTGGAGTAGTTTTTTTAAATCTAATTCTTTTTTCTCTATATAGAACACTGGTTTATTTTAAAATGTTTAATTAAGCTAAGTTTAGCTGTGTTTATCACCTGAAAATAGAAAAGACACACTAAAACTACGCAGGTTAGTCCAAATGCATGCTGACTAAAACTTCATGCACTCACTCACCACCAGATCTTCATGCCATAGCAGAGAAAAACATTGTGACAAAGATTGCAGAGACATCACATTTTTATCTGAGATTATTTTTTTCCCCTTACCATTTCACCTAGAAATTGAAGTACTTGGTGAGAAAGAGGTCCATAGCCCAAGATTATGAGAGTAGCTTTGGAACACTTGGCAACGATTATAGAGGTTTTCGTATTTGAAGGGTTCTAAGACCTTCAAAAGCTCTATGAATGTCACCAAAAAAAGGGAGATGACCTGCTTCCACTTCTGTCATTACTTAAGCCTCATACCTAGAAGGTGTGAAATTAAATTCTACTATATAAACAAAGGAGGTGTGGATGATTACTGAAAAAAATAGCAGTGATATGGCGTTAATGAAAGAACTTGAGGTGTCAAAATAAATTTGAGATTAAAGGAATAGGGGAAAATCAGAAGCTTGTGAAACACCAAGTTATCAAATGGCTCTGCAAAGTGTCTCACAGAGGTCCAGTTTCAGTCTGTATGGAATGTATGTCTAAAACATATTCTTATATTCTGAAACCACTTCATATGGTACCATTCTACCCTACATGGCATACTGTCATTGCCACTTGACATTTCAGCATACCACACACCTTCTGCTTCCCTAGGTTTCTTACTCACTACTGTGTGACTTATTACAAATTCCTGAAAGCTAATGTATACCTCTGATTCGTTTCTGAGCAAGAATTTGTGAGGGTCATTCAAGTAAAAAGGAGAAATTCTCCTATTTAATTTTCTTGGCCCCACCTCCTCATCCCCATGGGGCAGGAGAATAATTTTGCTCTCTACTCTCTAATTCACATTCTCAATTTCCATTCTCCCACCTCCAGGAACATTTCCGACTCCTGTGTGCCCAGGGACCTCCTGGTTTTTGGCAGTACTTCATGGTGTGTCAGTATTCCAGAGGTCAGCTGAGGATAAACTCTAATTGAAAGATATTAAAATAGGCTGCAAGGGACAAAAATTCAAAACCCCAAATCTATCAAAATCTGTTACTGATGAAGCAGCTGAGCTGGCTATGTCCTTAAAATATGCAACAAAAGTAATCCTTCAAACCTCTTCTTCAGGTCTCCATTGGCACCCCCAGAGGAAATAATTTCAGACTGTTCAGAGAGCAGCAATCCTGTTCTGGTCCTTGAAATCCTTCGAGCATCACACACCCACACACCAGCATTATTTTCTCACCTCCTCCGTCTAAAAACAAAACAGAAACGTGAGAACAGTGGGCTGGAGATGGAGCTGCAGAAAGTGAAGTTGGAAGGATTAATTATGTAATACGCCCCCTCTCCCGCCCTTACCCACAGCAACACGAGTGAGGCAAACCCAATCCTCCCAGCTGACAACTCAGAACTAGAAAGTGCCCGGAGGAGTGAAAGCAAAATAAACGTGTGGGGAAGGTGGCGATGCACTCCTACAGAGGAAGATGTCATTAGGAAAAGGCTAAAAACAAGTTCAAATCACCTTTAGTCTCTTCTCTTCCCTCCCCAGCAAGACCTCTCCCTCCGCCTCTTCCCCTCTCCTCCCCCCAACTCCTCCTCCCCCCTTTTCAGCAGGAACTGCAGCCGCATCGGGACTATATTCCTACAGTTCACGGCTCTCTGACGGAGTGTGGATCCTCCTGAAAAACTTCAAGTAAAACAGGATCTGGGAGCACACACACGAGAAGATATATTAAGAAAGCAGGTTTGCTACTTAACTCGGAGGAAAGAAGCTGGAGCAGACTTCTTCGGTTGCTCTCTAAGAGCCTTGCCGAGAGTCCTTGCAAAGAAAAGTGTTGCTGATTCAAAAGAAGAGGAGGGATGGGGAAGAGAAAAAAAATTGTGCATGTCTGTGTGAGGGGGAGACAACGTGTGTGTGCGTACGTGTGAATGCGTGCTTGTGTGTGAGAGGGTGTAGGCGACGGGTGGGGGGAGCTTGAAATTATTTTTTTTTATTTCTAAGAAAGACACGTGAATGCAATTCCCAGTGAGGGGCAGCAAGCTCTGCCCAAGAGCAGACGGGGTAGGGAGAGAGAAAGGGAGAAGAGAAGGAAAGGAAGAGGAGAGGGAAGGGGAGAGGGGGGGAGGAGGGAGGGAGAAGGAGGAGGAGGAGAAAGGATTTCTATTTCAGAAGACATTCATAGAAAGAGGGTGGCAAATTCTGTGACCGTCTTTAAAGGAAGTGTCCTGGGACATAGAGAGAAAGAAAGAAGCCCAAAGAAGGAAAATAAAGGGCTATGATTTCCTTGTCCTGTTGCTTTGTCTCTGGCTCCCTCTGCCTCTGGAAGAGTAGCCACAGGACACAAAGATGCCCAGCTGGTCACTGCACGCCCAAGTTCAGTTTAGCTGGTGCTTCTCTCCTGTTTAGCCTGACTGCTTTCTCTGAAGGGGAGGACTCATAGCCCGACAGCCTTTTAGTTTAACCTGAAGAGTGTGTGCCGCCTCTCTCTGCCCACCCCAAGAACTCGCTGGAGGTGGAGGAGAGGGGAGAAAGAGGAGGACTTGAAAGTGCCTGAGGAGCTCCCGATGCTAAGAGGAGACAAACATTCCTGTGGACGACGCAGAAAGGACAAAGCTGACTGATTTATTGCTGTTTTCCATATTTTTTTTATCTCCCTGTTCTTTGGCGCACGCCAGTGTTCGGAGATCTTTGAAAACCCAAACCAAAACACCAGCCCCGAAGCCCCAACCCCTTGGCTAGCTCTTATGGGAATGAAACACTCCTCCCGCTGCTTGCTCCTAAGGAGGAAAATGGCGGAGAACGCTGCCGACAGCACCGAGGTGAGTAAGGATGCGAGCCGGAGCCGGCGCCGCGCTCCCCCCGACCCGAGCACTGATCCCTCGGCAGGAGCAGCACCAAGTGCGGAACAACTTTCCCGGCCCCTCCGGCCAGCTGCTGCCTGCCGTGCTGCTACGGTATCCTGCATTTGCCTCCCCTCTCCCTCCACGTCCTCCCAGGATCCCTCCGGTCCCCGTAGGCAGAGAAGTTTGCCCGGCGCCGAGCCCTCCAGGCGCTCGGGGCTGCCCGGGGCCCCGCTCCGCGGCCGCTTCCCGGGAAGTTGGGCGGCCGTGCGGAGCGGAGGCTCCGCGGGGTGCGGGTCTGCGGGCGGGGGGCGGGCGGCGGGAATTGGGGGGTTGGACACGCCGAAAGGGACAGACCGTCTCTTGCGGCAGCACCTTGGCCAGCTCCCCGTGTTTTCTGCCGGCAGCCTTGGCTTGGAGCGTTTCGGGCGGCTTTAGGAGCATCCGTGTCTCTGCAGCATCCTGGATATTACCAGAGCGGAGCTGCCCGAGGTGGGGGCTGTCCGGCTGGCCTGGCCGTGCCAAAAATAGCTTTGCACTGCCTTCATGCCGGGTGGGTGTCCTGCGAGCTCTCAGGTTTTCTGCAAGAAATCCACCCCCCCGCCGCTCCCCCACCCGTTACCTTCTGCTTCCTCAACATTGCGGTTGAGCAGCCCCTGTTTACTTGTCTGGGGCTGTCTTGACCTCACTGAGACTTCTCAAGGGATACAGCAGTGTGCGAAGTCTCAGGTCTGAAAAGCAGAAGGATTCAGGATGCAGTCCCAGCATCTCTGGGAGCATGTGAGAAGGAGACAGGCGAAAGTGCAAGCGTGTGCCAAACTCGCTGTTTCTATTAATAGACTATGCCTAGCACTCTGACTGAACACTTAACACATGCTTAAGCGAGATGCAGCACAGCCATGTACAGACCCCATTGCCACTGCACCCCAAACAACTTTACAGCTTTGCCCTTGCAGGGGCGGCACTGAACCTTCTCCCCAGTCAGAGGGAATAAAGAGCAAAACCTACTGTGAACACATGACTATTCCATTCTTCATTATTTCCACATCTCTGCCAAATCTCTCCTCCTTTCTGTTAGTCCTCCCAGTAGGTGTCCTGCTCGCTCATGAATTCCATCCACATTTCTCTTCACAATAGTGCTCTCTCTGCTCGACCTTCATAAATATGCCTCCTTTGCCATGCCAGGTGAAGAGCAAAATTTTCTTAAATGATTATGATGTAAGCACTAAATCAAAGAACATGCCTGCTACTGTACTACAACCCCATAGAGCACTGTTTGCAGAAGAGGCATTATAAATAGCAAGAAGTCTGGCTGCACATCTGTAAACTGTCATAGTCCTGACAGCACATATTGCATTATAGATCCCAGGATCCCAGGACAGGACTGCAATGAGAAATGTACAAGCACAGACAGTTCCTTTCAAAGCCATTTCTTCCATGGAAATTGTTTTTAGGCAGGAAAAATAGGTGAAAAGAGCTCTTTAAAGATTCCTCTTCTATTTCATTCACTCTGAGAACATTTTTGTTGTTTAATCATGTTTTCCTGCTTGTGCAGTGCTGCAGACACTGCAATGTTATTTTATGGAGAAGGATTTTTTAAACAAAAACAGATTCATTCCAATGCTGAGTACAGGTTAGGAGAATATTAAAATGCTATGCTTCATCTCCTGAGAGTATCTATCAGTGACAGACTGAAATGAGAGTGAAAATATTGCAGATTAGGCATATCCTGCTCCACTTCAGAAAATCAGAAGGGATACATTTGTAACGGCTGCCTAGATATTTTCTATTTTATTAATGTTCTTATTTCTGATATGGTCTGAGAGAAGTTGTATGTCTGCATATGTGCAGAGGTAGAAGTGCACCAAGCAAAATATGCCAAGACCTGTGAAGCTCTTTTACTTGTCAAGCATCTATATTTAGCAAAGTCATATGATACCAGTTTGACCTTCAAACCTGTATTTCTCTAACTTTCTCCTGAAGTTAACAATTATGTGTGGCAGGAGGAATGCAGGAGAAAAAATATCACCTTTGGACTTATCACAGTGTCAGAGAAAATTAGGAATTGGTATAAATTTGCTTCATTTGAAATGAAGGGGGTACAAGTAATGCTCATTATTTGATATTACATTTCTGAAGAATTTTGATGCACAGTGATATATAGGCACAATACAAATAAAATCTACAGTAATGAGAGATGAAGAATTAGAACACCTAACAATTGGTCAGAATGCCCTACTACCAAATTACTCAAAAGACCTTCTGGTTCTTGCTTAGATTGATTTAACTTAATTGCTTGTGTTACAGCTTCATAGTATATTTTTTATGTTGTGGGTTTTTTTTCTTTAAATCTACCACATCTGAGAGCATTTCTCAAAGTTTTGGTCAAATATGGAAAATATACTGTTTCAGTTGTAGGGCAATATAAAACAATACATTAAGTCAAGGAACACGGACACTGCATGAGAAACTTTTTATTCCCTTGACTATCCTCTGTTGCCCACAGCTGCTACTTCTTCAACTTAAAGAGCTTAAAGAAATTATGACAACAGGCACAGAAAAGGAAAAAACAAAGCTACAGTAAGACAACACTCACTGTTTCCTCAAGCAAAAATACAAATAGAAAAGCAATTGCTCACTAGCACCACTTTCCAGTCAAGGAAGACACCTTGTGTTACCAAGAAACTTAGAGAAGTGTGCTCCCATGGTTCCAGCTGTACAGACATTTAATCACTGGTATCCCCACAGCCTTATATCTTGATACAAAATGTGGTCAAGTGAGTCCAGGTGTTGCCACAGGTGCTGTTGGGCCTTGGATCAGAATATTAGAACTATTAGAATGGTTTTGTAATTTATTTCACTGATAACAGCCTGATATCAGTTGATATGCTAGAGTTTATGCAGGACCAGTGGTTTGATGTATGTATTTATAGTACCCCGAGAATACACAGTGTTTTCTATAAAAATAAAAGTCAAGGGGAAAAAAAACCTAAGATTTTTCTATTTAGACCCTCACTAAATGCCATGGGGTCCGTCTAATAGGAAACTTGCCAGAATGGTTTCAGATCCGTGTCTGCAGCACACAAGGAAAAAAGATGCAGAAAATCTTTATTGCCCATGGCCATCACATGAATTTTAAGAGATGTTCCGCTGGAACAAAAGCTCTAGAATCTCTCCTCAAGATACAAAAATGAACCTCTGTATCTTTAGTCATGAAAGAATGCTTGTCTAAATAAAACAGGACTGTTTGCATAAATAACAGATGCAGAATTGCATTCTCTGCAAATAATTAAAGACACTCTGACAGAAAACAAAGTAGAAGAGAAACTGTTCTTTGTAGAACATATGCACAAAGGTTCTGCAAAATTCATGGTGCTGATATGCTGAAGATTTTGGGTACTGAGATTTTTTCTTTTAAATGTATTACTTGGAAACCTTATCAATAGTAGGCCTGAAAACAGTGATGGAGAAAAAAATCTGAAAGAAGTGTGATTTCACAAGAAGTGTGCCTGACTGTAATTTGTGAACCTGTGCCAGGTGAAGGGAATACAATCATAATATCATACAGTAGTTTGAGTTGGAAGGAAAATTTCTGGTCACCTACTCTCCCCACCTTGCCCTGGGCAGGGTATCTTCAACCTGACCAGGTTGCTCAGTACCCCATCCAATCTGACACTGAACGTTTCCACCGATGGAGTGTTAATCACCTCTCTGGGCAAACTGTGCCAGTGTTTCACCATGCTCACTGTAAAAAAATTCTTCCTTATATCTCGTCTATATATAAGTCTAGTCTAAATCAACCCTCTTAGTTCAAAACCATTATTCCCCATCCCATCACAACAGGTCCTGCTACAAAGTTTGTCCCCATCTTATAGGCTCCCTTTAAGTACTGAGAGGGTGCAATAACCACAAAGTGCTGCAATAGCAGAGAGTGCCAGGGTTTATATGCACATCCAAAAGATAACTGTGACAGGCTAGTGTCTGACTGAAACAATCCTAGAACTTAAAACTGATCTGGTTTTGTACAACCTAATTGCTCAGTAACTTCATAAAATGCAATTCTTGTGCTGAAGTCTTCACAGTGTCTGTAGAGAGAAAAGATTCCTCTCTCATTGCTAAGAATAGAGAGATCAGTTAATTTATTTACGGTAGCATAATAGAGTCCTCCCTGAATTTCCTATTATGCAAACCTTGGGCTTTGGTTAGATTTGGGGTAACATGCCTAATAGATGTACTTCCCTAAACAGATGAATAAAACTGATTCAGGATTATGTGATCCAGGTCAGCAAAGGTAACTGACTATTCTGCTGTCAGAAGTGGGGAGGTTAAAGTGTTCTATCTGCATGAAATCCAGTCATACCTCTAATAAGGGGGGAAAAATATATTATAGATTCTATTGAAACCATGAGCTTCTATTTGTGATTTATGAGTAGGAAGAGGGATTTCTCCATAATAAATTACCAAAGTAGAAATTAACAGGAGCAGAGCAGAAGTGTGTGTAACAGAGAAATTTGGACTGAATTTATTCTGTAAACTGAAGTTTTGCTCTTGATTATTGTGCTGGGTGATCCTGCAGATAGAATTTAATCCTTCTAAGCTTTTCCATTCATTCTATTGAATTCTGTGGTTCATTAGTGAAAGGTGATGTAAAGATTTCTTATTTGGAATTATTAAATTTCTTAGAACAGCATATACGAATGAACATTAATGAGTTGGTAATGTTTACCCGAAAAGAGCAATGGCAGTACTGTATAGTGTACATCTTAGACTAACAGAAGTCACAGGAGGTCTGGCCTGGTGTTGCAGAGCCAGCTGAGGAGGCAGTTTCCAATACAAATTTCAACCTTACTGAGTGGCCACATGCCTGTGTCACATAACTTTGAACAGGAAAAGTTGTGGGTGTGTGCAAGTAGTGTAGGTGAGCTACAGAGAGCAGGCCACTGGCTCATGATCCAGAGGTGCTGGATCTTTTGCACTGCTGACAAGGCAGTCAGAAAGCTGACCCATGATATCAGGACTCTGCTGTGGGTGTAGCCGAATTCCCAAGGGCCATAGAGACATCTCTGAGTAAAAGCAGGGAATATTCCACCTCCAACACATTGTGATGCTTTACAATGCAGTCACTCGTGCTATTAGACTAGTACAAGGTAGTTCTAACAAAGTCATAGGGGCTTTTTTTGGTTTCTAGCCAATTCAAGAGTGGGGGAGCAGAAATCTGGTTCTGAGCCATCTTCTACAACTTCAGCTGTGCAGAACATTAATTTAGCTCAGCTGAAGATATAGCTAAATACATTCCACTCCTTTCTCAAATTTAATACTAAAAGTTCAAGGTATTGACCATGATATTTTGGCCCCATTGAAGAAATCGATTTTAGCTGGCATTAATAATAGAGGTAGGATGAAGAAACACTTATGCTTAAGTAAGTGGTAACAGCTATCACTCAAAGCAGAGTTTCAAGATAAAGATATCTTAGTATGGTTCATCCTCTGCCACCATAGGATTGTTTTAGTAGCATTTTAGTGTCAGGAAGACCGGGATTTTTAGAAAGGAATGGTTAATATTAGTGATATCATGGGCCAAACCACATTGTGTCCTTGTGCCAATGCTAAAAGAGGACTTCCTTGCTGGTGAGCAGGCTTTAATGACACTTTTTTTCCAACCTCAGTTTGTGAAAAGCACCAAATTCTTCAGAGAAGAGCACAAGATATTCTGTAGTCTATAGATTTTGTAATTCTTCTACATCCATGCAAAAAGTGAATTTAGCAAGACTGATTCACGTACCTTCCAGAGCTCCATCCTCAGCCTGATAGTGAAAGATGAAGGCTTGTGCTGCTACTGGTAAAGGCAGAGCAGAGAAAGACTTCAAGGTAAAAAAGCATTGAACCTATTCTTTTCACAAGATTTTGCCCCAGCCTTTCAGAGTTTGCAACAAAGTTCAGTCCCCTGACAGGTGGGATAATGAACAGCTGAAAGGGGTGAAAGATGAAACTTGTTGCTGCCACCTCTGATTCCACAGAGAATCCTGTTACCTGCTGCCCTGATCACTAGCTTTAATTCCATATTTATTTTGATCTAGAAGTTTTGGATAAAATGGGTCTTTTCCATTTTTTTCTTTGGGAGTAAGTAATGAGCAGAAAGCACACATCTCAAGGAAGCAAAGAGGAGATTACCCAGTAAGTGGCTGAGTTGATGGCCACAAGGATGTCTTCCCCATTCCAGAATGGAGCAACTGTTGATTAATCACAGCCTACCTGGATCTTTCCTGTGTCCTTGAACAGGTCTTGGCTGGCTTCATGAAGTCTTTTGGCATGTTACTTCTTTCAGGGTCTTGCATGGGAGCTGAGTCACCTCACAGAGAGGATGGGCACACCTTCATTCTTACTATTTCACTTTTAAACTGAGATTAAACTTGTGGAGGGGCAGGTACTCTTCACTCCTGTGACCAGTAACAGGACTTGAAGCAACAGTGTGAAGCTGAGTCAGGAAAGGCTTACACTGGATATCAGGAAAAGTTTTCTACCCAAAGGGTGGTTGTGCCCTGGAACAGGCTCCCCAGGGAAGTGGTCACAGCATCAAGCCTGACAGAGTTCAAGAAGTGTTTGAACAACACTCCCAGGCACAGGGTGTGATTTTTGAGGATGGTCCTATGCAGGGCCAGGAGCTGGACTCGATGATCCTGATGGGTCCCTTCCAACTCAATTATTCTATGATGCTTCTACATCATTATTCTATGATGCTATAACTCTACGATTCTGTGATTGATTCTGATTCTATTATTTAAGAGGTACAGTAAGGTCAAGGATGATAGCTTTACATATTTCTTATAAGCTAGGTTTGTTAAGTCCCAGTTCTGAAAAATAAAAAAACCCCAACATTTTAAAAGGCATGTAAAATTCTGTCTTTTCCATGATCTACATAATTACAAAAACGGAAACTCACTCTAAAAATCTGGAATAGAAAATCTATTTATCTTCATTTTATTGCATCAACAATTCAGAAATTTGAAGACTAGAATTGGAAATAAGGCAAACTCATTTTCAGAAGCACTCACTGCCAAGTTCGCTTTTCTGAAAATTCTGTTAAGTGCAGAAATTAAAGATAATTTTCCTTTTGAGTGTGAAATGCTAGGTGATCATAAATAAAATCTCAATGTTTTTCTTTCCAAAATGAAGTGAATATTTTAGTAATGAAACATCTGAAAGGATATTAAGGTGAGAACAAATTGTTTAGCTGAAATTTTTGACAGAGAAACAATAAAGAAGGAGAAGAGAATACCATTATGCCTCCTAGTTAAATTATCCTGTCCTGCAGTACGTGTTTTTGGAAGTTTGTGTGTATTGAGGACTGTACATGTGTCCTTTCCTCACAGAGTGAATCCTTTTTTAAAAAGAGGCGTTACCACTTTTTCTAACAATTGCTCACAGAAAGAGTTACTTAATCTCTTAAGCTTTTCTTTTTTTTTTTTTTGGGAGGAGGGGGACCCACCTTAGAAGAGGGGCACGGAGGTGGGTATTTTCTAAGACATTGCTTTATACCATTGTCCTCCTCAGCTTTTCCTGGTGCCAGCCTCTTTACTATTGTGCAACTGGCAAGCTTCCCATTCAGCATTCTGTTTGGTCTGGACCACACATTTCAGTTCCTAGTGCTCTCCTTGCCCTCTCCCAAGGTCCCAAGTACATCTGAGGCATTCTGCCACAGTTCCTCCCCCATCCCCCTTTTTAAAAGAACAAGCACCACTTCCATTCTCATGTCAATATGATGAAAGTAAACATCTACTGGCTGGGAAGCATAGTATGTCATGTCTCCAAGGAGTAGTGTTGAAGTGTTCCCTTAGTGGCCACAAGACACACTTAGCGTCATGCGTGGCCTCACAGTTCTCCTGTCCTTCTTGTCCTTTTTTGGCCAGACAGCTTATGTTTCATTGCTTCCAGCAGGATCAGGAAGGCTCAGACCTGATCTCAGAGCCCAGAATAATATGTGACCAAGACAGGGCCTTCCAACAGCAATCCACCAGCTCAGGCTGATTTCTGCTTTGGACCTTAATTTCTCATTTAGATAGGGAGAGTAGAGATGTTGCCATCTGTTTCAGTTTCTAGCTGTGTCCTTGTGCTATTCTTCAATCCATCATGAAATTTGACCCCAGCTTGGGAGAAAGACCAGCTACTGATATTCTTTTCCTTAGTCACAATGAGGGAAGTAATTCACCCTTCCTGTAACTCATTCTGAACTACTTCTATTTGAGGACCATATATCTCATGATTGTGCCCTGTATTAGACATTAATCTGTCTGAAGCACAGGATTTGTATGTTTCTATTTTACTCTAATATGATTTACATTAGGATATATCAGGAGTAACATCTCTGAGTCCTGTATAAATAGGGATCACAGTGGTGTGGCAGAAACACGGATGTGTTGATTTGAACAAACTTTTGTAGACCATCTCATGCAACCTCACACCCAGCGTAAATCAGTCACCAGCATGAGATCATGTTGGCCATTGTTGTCTCTGCCAAGTCTTGAAAATCTCCAAGCACAGAGATTCCAGTGCCTGTCTGGGTGACCTCTTCCAGTGCTGCACAGACCTCTCAGAGGACGAGTTTTTCTTGTTGTCTTGTCTGAACCTCAATAATTACAGGTTGTGACCTTTTCACCTCATTATCTCATCTGCTGCTATTTAGAAGAGTCCTCTTCCATATTCTTTGTAAGTATCTTTCAGATACTTGCACGCTGCTATTAGATTGTCCTTTAGTCTCCTCTTTCACAAATCAAGTTCAGCACACGGCAATCTCTTCTTACAGGTCATCGTCTCAGGCCCATGACCATTGTATTATATAGTATCTTGCTTACCTCTTTTTAACTAAAGGCTGTGCAGAAATTGTTGTGAGAATGGAAAGGAAGAATATTTTCCTAAACGAAAGAACTTAGCAGAAGACTAACTGATTAATGCACATGGCCAAGTAGTGTCTGTAAAATGTATTTTGCAGAAATGCCTTGTGACTGGGCCCAGCTGTATATCTGGCATGTTTTACATCAGTATTTTGGGTCAGCAGTTAAATATTTTCCCTAGAAAGAGAGGTCAAATCTAAAAAGTAGCACTGCTTCTTACCCACAGTTTGCATCTTATGTAAGTGTACATCTGGAACAGCTGTTTCAGGAGGAAATAAAATAAGATAGAGTTAACCACATCACAACATTGTTGTCTCCTTAGGAGTCACAGTGTTTTAAACCTAATTAGGATTAGCCAAATTTACTAGGAGCAGGGGGTGTTCTGCAGTTGCTTGCCTATTGTTGAGTCTTTAAAAAACATAGGAGCCTTCATTACCCTTTCAGTTTCACTCGCTTTGGTAAAACCCAGTAAACCCTCTGCAAGCCTGAAGCAGACCAAGGATGAAAAATAGCAAAACTGAGATACAAAACAGTTATTGGGCAGAGAAGACAAAGAAAAGGAACTTATTTTAGTGTGCAAGAAAGTATGTTGCAGAATGAAATTTCAGCTGAATACTTTTCAGCTGTGTTTGTTGATCTCTTAGATTCTTTGGATTAGAAGAGACAAATTCCCTCACGTAAAAGTCCCATTCTGGAAAAGCTATATAATGAAATTATTTTGTGAAGATGGAAAAGAAAAGGCAAGAGGGATGAAAAGCAGTTAGGAAAGTGGGTGGGCAGGTGGTGGATGGAGGGAAAAAGGAAGGAGGAGGGAAGAAGGAAGGAAGGAAGGAAGGGATAGGGAAATACAGTCAAAGTACAGAGAAACACAGGAACAGTAGACACTTAAATTCATTATCAAAAAGTCACAGAATCACTCCGTGACTCCTTGAAGACTGTTCTTATCAGTAAAGGCCAAGGTGAAGAAAGCACTGAGTACCTTGACCTTTTCCTCATCCATAGTCCCCAGGGCCCCTGCTCCATTTAGCCACAGGCCCACATTTTCCTTAGCCTCCCTTTGGTGCCTGTGTACTTGCAGATCATTGTTCCATTGTCAGGTTTACAAATGTCAGGAATCAAGGAGCTGTAGGCAGAGGTAGCAGGAGGCCTTCAGAGGAGAGAATCAATTTACCCTTTTACAGCCTGTCAATAAGGAAATAATAGGGGGGTTTGCAATAGCCTAATGCAAATCTCAATTTCTCTGTCAAAGTGAATAAGCCCAACATTCACTGCTTTTTGACAGATTAGTCAGTTATGAAATAAGAAGAGACAGTATGTAGTTCTAGGCCAGTGATTCCCCCCCCAACAATCATTAAAAAGGAAAGAACAGAGCATAGAAAAAAATTACCCTTTTAAATTGATTCTCAAGGTATGTATTTTAAAGCTTCCTTGAAATTCTCCATTAAAATTTGCCTTTACCAGCGTTGTCTCACAAATGATTAATCAATTGCAATCTCGCAAATAAGGGATTTACAATACTGAGAGAGAGACTATGCCAGTGGAAACTTTTCACCAACCCTTACACCTTTGCACATACACCTGAAACCCACCCCAATCTGCAGCCCAATGAGCAGAACCAGGATAATGTGCAGTACTCCTCACTCATCTCCATGTCAGGATTCTAAGTAGCAGCTCAGCTCCAGCACCTCATCTCACCCCATAGGCACATTGTCATCACTGAACTTGACATATTACTGTAAAGATCATTCTCCTAGCTTGCTGTTTCAACTACATTACCCTTCTACTAATCAAAATTACTGAATCTTTATGTTCTATTAAATCCAAAAGCTGATTGCACTTTCCAGGGCTGTTCAAAGCATGTGTTCTGCTACCTATCTGAATTTCTTACTTATCACCAAGAGATTAATTCAAGCCTCCAGTGCCAAACTCCATCTCACACTTCTTAGATTTTTCAAACATACTTTAATGAATAATAATACTAGCACCATGACAGCGTGTATGCTGTTTAATGAAGGTTAGCCTAAAAAATTGTAAAACTAGGCCAATGGGCTTATATTTCTGTTTTCTCTGTATTTGACATTCAATTTCTGTCCTGCTTTTCTGAGAGAATTTTTAAAATCAGATAAACTTAATGGGAGGCAAAGATAGGCAAGGATTTTAAGTAAAGAAGGTGCTTGCTCTCACTACTGTGAGATTTTCGTGAAAACGTGAAACTATTCTCGTAGCCTCAATACCACTACGTTATTGAAGGCAAAATCTCAGTGCCATCTTTCTATCTTTTAAGGGCTGTTTCTTTCTCAACAAAACCAATAATGCTTCTCAGTGCTCATAAAATATGACTTTGTTGCTTTGTAAAAGGGAAGGCAAAAGTATTTATGTTTGCAAGACCTATCTCCACCTGGTAAAACTGAGCATTCTAATCATGCCTACTAGAAAACAAAGGCATTCTAAGCTCAAGACAGGTTTACCCTCATGTAAATCCATCAGTTTCAGCAGAATTATTCTTGATTTATATAGATTCAAAACCAGCTCACATCTATATATAAAATTGTATTTAAAAGGATGAATCACCAGTGGTTTTGCTCAAGAATAGTTTCCATCATTCTGTTTCACGATTGTATAAAAATGTTAGGAGCATACATTTTTGTATTACTTTCTTAACTGTGTTTAAAAAATGGGTGTAAGATATCAAAAGCTTATTTGATGGTTAACACAAAGCTGTAAAAGCCTGATTTATATCAACATGACTATCAATTGCTGCTTTTGAAATACAGTGTAGATACCTTTTTAACAGGTGTGGTTCAGAGCCCACTGTAGTTAACATAAATCACTGAAGATCTCTGAACATTTGAGTAGATGTTTGATTAATAATGCAAGAAATGCTGAACACACTGGTTCGCTCATGTGTGTCAGTAGCACTCAGCATGATTATTTATTGTAGAATCAGGTCCATACCAGCAGGGTATTTAAAAACACTCCTCATCTACCTTGTATAATATGGAGCAAGAGTAAGTCTGCTGAAACTAGAAGTATTACCTTTGTTCTGCATGTTAGATATATATCCATTTCCTTAAATGACTCCTGAAAACACATTGAAGTCAATTATAGCATTCACAGCCCTCCTGGGAAAAAATATGCTACCAAGCCTGGAATTGATGGGTCGTTAATCTCAGTCTCTTCCAATGAAATTTCTCACACTAGGAAAAATAACACCAAATAACGTTTAATGGCCAAATATGAGCAAGTGTAGTTCATTAGGTTAAATTTACAGGGTGGTTAAGAACATGTATGTTGTCCTTGCTATAAATGGGGACTAGTCTCACAAATGCACACGATTTCCTTTTTAGTCTGCAGAAAGATTAATATTTCTTTGTCCATTACTAAGCAGACTGTCATGGTTTAACCCCAGTTGGCAACTAAGTACCACGCAGCTGCTCCTTCACTCCTTTTCTTCCCCAGGGAGATGAGAGGGAGAATCAGGAGGGAAAAAAAAAAGAAGAAGCAAAACTAATGAGCTAAGAAGAGTTTAATAATTGAAAGAATGTAAAGTACAATAATAACAGCAGTCTATTAATACTACTACTACTTCTACTCCTACTACTAATAATAATTATAATAATAATGATAACTTTAATAAAATTGAGAGGGAGAGACAAACAAGTGGTGCACAATATAGTTTCTCACCACAGACTGATGCCCAGTCCATCCCTGAGCAGCAATCAGCGGCTCCCAGCCTTCTCATCGCAGTCTATACACTGAGCATGATATTCAGTGGAATATCCCTTCAGCCAGCCGGGGTCAGCTGTCCTGGCCATGCTTGCTCCCATCTTCTTGTGCACCTGCTCACTGACAGGGCATGAGACACTGAAAAGTGCTTGCTTAGAGCAGGCACTGCTCAGCAACAACCAAAACATCAGTATTTCAACAATACGGTTCTCACACTAAATCCCAAACACAGCACTGTGCCAGCTACTGAGAAAATGAACTCTGTCCCAGCTGAAACCAGGAGGAAGATTTACAAGTGTCTTTCCTTTACATGGGCATTTTAAACCTCAGAATTCAATTTAATTAGCTGCTTTAACATGGTTATAAAATACTGTCACCATTAAAAAAAACATTGATACCCAGTGTAGTTTCAGAAGCTGATAATTAATGAATTACCATAAGATACTCAGTCATACAACAGTTTCTCCTCTGGCACTATTTCAAATCAAGAAAGTTACTCTACTCCCCATCTTAGAACTAAAATACAAATGTGATGCATAACCCTAATTCTGAGTGAGCAGGACTATGCTATTTAATAATTTAATAACTGCCGTAACATTGTGAACATATGTCATTTTAGCCATGCAGTTCCTTAAAGACACATTAATATTCTTGCTTACAAAATCCTTTAACAGGTATATGTGTGTGCATACATATACATACAATGTTTTACATTTACATAAAATTCAAACTGGGTGTAGTGTCGTGACTTTAATTTCTTTGTTAGTCTTATTAAAACTGTGTCAGAAAAGACACAACTACGCCTATGTGGGCTCAAACACTGTAAAATGATAAAATCCTGGTTAAAGTCTTATTGCACGTCAAGTGTTTATATATATATACATATACATATTAATTTATATATTGATAGAGAAATTCCATGTTTGAAAAGGCAGTTTCAGGGAAAAGTACTAGCTTTGTATTTCTTTACCTCCTTTGTATTCACTATGTCCCTCTGTATGGGTGTTGTGACAAAATTCCGTTTAGATGTGGAGAATCACAGGAAGATGCACCCTTCCATTTCACGTTCAAAACCAACCTCAGTACCAGCTGAGCTGAAGTAAATTTAAATTCAACTAGCTTGATGAGCTGTTAGCAATACAAGCTCCCAATGCAGAAAGGGAGCATTTAAATATATTTGTCTCTTTGAGTTTAGATCACTTCCAAACATTCACACCTTTGATTCAGCAATTAAATATAGTTGGTCTTCTTTTCTAAAATTCTGTAATGCCTACACAACCTCATAGCTCATAGAGATGCCCACCCAGATCCTGGGCTCCCTTACCTGCCCCACAGGGTCTCCCACTGCCAGCTGTGCCCCATGACAGGATCAGCAGCAATGGGCACAAACTGAAACACTGGAGGTTCCATCTTAAAATCAGGAAATATTATTTTACTGCAAGGATGACTGAGCACTGGCATAGATTGCCCAGGTTGATTGTGTAGTCTCTCTCCTTGGGGATAATCGAAAGCCATCTGGATACACGTAGGCAACTGGTCTGAGGTGGTGCTGCTCGGACAGAGGGGTTGGACCAGATGACCTCCAGATGTGCTTTCCAACCTCAACTGCTCTGTGGTTCTGTGAAATCAAACACAACCTTTAAATAAAATTGGGAATCCAAGTGTTTTATATGTCTATTTCACACATCACATTTGTCTTCTTTGCTGATATTTTAAAATCTGGTAAATTTAGGAATCTATAACAAAGGAGCACAGCCTATGTTTTTTCTCAAATATTCAATAGTTTGAAATGCTGAGCATGTTCACATCGCTATTCACTATGGTGTTTTTTACACCTGATGAACTGAGGTCTCAATAAAATGAAAAGGACCAATGATTTATTAAAGTCACTGGATTGCACAGACTGTGCAGAACAAAGGAAGTCAAGTCAATTAACTTAATGTGCTAGGCAACAATTCTATATTTAGCTTTTTTCACTTTGCATTGATTTTAGTTTTTTGACTGCTAGATATGACTTTGCTATCTCTGACATCAATTTAAAATCAAAATCCTTCTTAATAATCTAGTTTTAGTGTGAAATCCTAGGTTAAATAAGGTAGTGTTATTTATTTGGGATTTCTTAACAAGTTTGGGGAGATGCTGTTGTCAGTTTCCATTTTTCTTCCTTCATCTTTTAACCATTTAGATCTTTCTCTGTGGTATGATCTTCAAAAGAAACATGATTGTTTGAAGGACACAATTTGTGTGTCTTGCTGCTGGTGGCAGAACTCTGCATTCCTCTGAATGGCACTATGCTTCAGAGTTCTGCTGAAAATTACTGTTTTGTCAGTAAAAGGAGAAAAATAAGAACTGGGTTTTTTATGTGGTGCAGAATGATTTTACCTCCAGCAATTAAGTGGCTAAAAAAAAACCCACCAAAAAGACACAAACCAAAACACGAAAACCACCCCAAACATTTTTACAAGCCTTTTTTAGGGGATCTTCTTGATGACAGTAATTCATTTTCCATGGCATTTTAAGAAATATGCACAACTAATTGGATAGAGTCCTAATATCATTGAATCAACAAAACTTTATTATTTTCTGTTGTTATTATTTTACTTCGAATGGATCAGCTAGGATCTGTAATCTGTTCACATAAATTCAGGTGCTTTAATAAGGTATCTGAGCTGCTGGCCTGCTTGTCCTGTCTAAGCAGCAGAGATAAACACCTCTGAATGGCAACTCTGCCCATCTCAAACCATACTTTAAAGAAATCTTTTTCTTTCCATTGATCCTAGACAGAGCCTAGGGTGGTTTGGCGGCCAAACTTTCCTTGTATTAACGGACTGAACACAGTGGTGTTTGATTTGTATGACAGTACTGAGAGCATACTCCCCTGATTTATATGTCTGTGAAAAATCCTATTTTTGTCTGTGTTTTTCACATTTTCAAAAGCTTCTCCTTGTCAGAAAGCTCTCCCTACCCATTAATTCTGAATGTGCAGCCAGTTCAGAAGTGAGAGATGATGCTTCTTCTCCTCCTCTATCCCACTCAGCTGCCAATCATGCAATGAACAGAAATATTTAAAGAACCAGGATCCCATGAAGCTTCATATGTTCCAAAAAGCAAAAAAAAAAAAAAAAAGCACTCCTTGTCAATAAAACCTTGAATCACCTTGAATTGAAATACTATTTTTACTTCTGTTATTTCTCTGTTCTTTTTTTCTCCCAGTTTCTGAGATTGTGTTAATGTTCAAATAACCAGAAAGTGAAACTTCCAGTCTTATCCTTTTACATCAAGTTATGTTAAATAATTAGCAGCTTTTTTCTTTTTTCTTTTTCTTTTTTTTTATTTTATTTTATTTTAGGGAGTTTTAGGACAGTACAACAGCACATCAAAAGGCAAGAAAATCTGAAGGTCTGTTCTGCCATCAGAACACAGGGTTGGTGCAACAAAGAATTTCACATTGCTGTACGTCATGCTGTGCCCATACTGTGGCTAAAAAACAATAATGCTAACCTTATATGTAGAAAGGTGATAAGACTGGCTAAAAAAAGACACTGAATCTGCGTCAATGTGTGACTTTTGTAGGCCCTTCTGTACCCAGAAACTTTTACTCAGTCTTTTAAAGGTTTCTTCACAACTGTGAATAGTAAAAACCTTTCTAAGGCTGAGATCCACTTTCTGAGCTTTTCAGGTTAAGAAAAGTCACATGCATCAGTGAAATTCATGGGTCAGAAGCACTTTGATCAGAAAACATCAGTCTTCACACTGATCAAGCTATTTGCACAGCATCAACAGAAGACTCATTTGAACAGAAGCTCAGTTATACAGATCTTGCTACTGTCAGTTACATTTTCTGCTCTCGTTGTTGCTACTAATTTCCTTTCTGCTCTACAGCTTTCTTAAGTGGAGCCACTTCTCCAGTCTGTAGCGATTCTACACCAATCATTTGTAGTGCTTCTCTATTACTGCCTAAGTAAAGGGAAGGATGAACTACTCATGCATGCACAAGGATGTCTCGTTACCCAGCTGCTCCTGTGGATGCTCTTGGCAGAGCCAGATCTTTTCACACAACAAGAAACAATCAGAACCCAGGAAGAAACCAATCAGAAAAGCGTGAAAGGGCGTGAAATCAACAGAAAAGCGTGGAAGGGCATGCGGCCATTACAGAAATGGGGAGCAGGATGCAGACTGTCCTTGCACGCCTGAGACATGCAGGAAGGACTCAGCTCCAGCTGACACTCTGCCGTGCAAGCAGCATTTTCTTGTTGCAAAAGAGGCACTGGCAACTGTCAGGACAGCCACAGGTTGTGTTTTGTGGACAAAGCGTTGTGCTTTGTGTCCACAAGTCAGGCAAGGATTTCCATTCTGTCTTAGCCAAGCGTGTACCCACTCTCATCTCAAAATAACATATGCTGCCTTATGAATCAGCATCAAGAGAAGTGCTGAGGCACAAAGGGAAAGTGCTGCCAATCCCTTATGAAAATGGCAGCAATGAGAAAGGGAAGGCAAATTATAGCAGCAAAAGCCAGGATGGAGACAGCCCCTTGGTCAATAGCAATAGAGGTGGCTCAGGGTAGGTTGTTCATAATATTCTAACTAACCTGAAACCAGTCAGTATAAAATTCATATATTCTCACTCCTGGAGGGAGAAGATTCCCTCTTCATCGTAAATCCCCAGGGGAACTGCCTTCTTGAACTTGAAGTGCCCAAGAGAGAACAGAGTCAGAATTTTCCTCCCTTCTTAGACTCAACCAGGTTTGGAAGGCCAAAAAGTTACTTAGTTTTAGCAGCTGGGGATCCTGAGCACAAGTTAAAATGGCTTTCTGCCAGTTTTATCCCCAGTTATTTAACTACAGTTGGAGTCTTTACATCTGATTTAAAAAAATAAAGCTTTGTATGTCATCAGAAGAGTTGTAGTCTAATGACTACAAACAAAAATAGTAATTGCTAAGACGCATCAGAGTACAATATGCTTTTGGTCAGTTTTTTCTAGAAAGTCCTGCATGGAAGATGTAACGTTAAATATCAAATGTCTGATTAATGTCTCTTTTGAAGACAGTTGACATCATATGGGATTTCTGATTTAGCAGAGGGGTACAAAATACACTGAAAATGGAATATAAACAAAAGTTTATCTTAGAAAAATACAAGAACTGCAACTGCAGTTAAATCATAGTACAAATGTGCTTTCGTATTATGTCCATGGTAGTGACATTGGATGTCCCCAGTTACTGGGGAGGATAAAGTGAGTTGAAGGCAGCTCAACCCCATTGCTCTCATTGAAATCATTCTGTTAGTTTTTCAACTTTTATAATTTATGTTGGGTCATATAAGCACAGTCTCCTTTGCAAGTCTGGCTAACTCAGGGAGGTGTCCATGTTCTTTTAATGAACTCTGGGAGAAAAATTTAAACTATCAGTTGATTCACTTAAAATCAGCTTCTTTCCAACAGCTGTGGGAAGCTGCATTATTCTCTGAGTTTCACAGGCATTTCATCCTTGCCCATCTTCAGTGAACCATCTTCCATCATAAGTGTTGGTTCAGAGAGCTCCATTCCACATCTAGGGGGCTCATCTGTCATAAAAAGATGCAAAATTCTGTTAACCCACACTAAGGAATGGCTGATTCCTTCCAGGTCACACAGTGAGATGGACTTAAGACCAACACAGAGGACAAAAAACTGCCAGGTGATGAAGAGAAGGTCTGTGCTATAAGATATAAAGATCCAGTGAGCTACAGCTCCAAAAGAAGTGGCAGGGTGCCATTGCTCTGTGCAGGGAAATGTTATTTTTTGCCAGTTGACAAATGGAAGTGCCAAATGTGGGACTTCTATTCAATGTTGGTGCCCATTTGCTGGTAGCTCTGCAGCAGCGCTGAACTGTAAGTCACTGTCCTGATTTTCTCTGTCACTTCAGCTCAGGAATTGCCATTTCTCTGTCTTGTTCTTCTTTCTGTCCTCACTTATCCTGCAGAGGGTAAGAAATAATAAACATGGACACTTCTTAGGCAGGGACCTCTTCTAGAGCTGAAGTACATCTGAAACTAGGCTGAGTGTAGATCCGAAGCTTGGCTAGGACATGGAGTAGGTGGTCAAATGGATATTTTTCCTCCTCTCACTAAGTATTAAGGCTCAGCAAAACCTACTGAATATAATGTCTTCCCGAAGAACTTCCTATAGAGCTGTTGTGAAACAACTGAAACTCAGTGAGAGGAGAAGACTGGTATATCAGCTGCAAAGTGACTTTCAGAGATCAATGCCTTAGAAATCTGCTAAGCAGAGGAGGGCTTCCATTAAACTTTCTGCTAATTTAAGAAAATAAATTGTACAGATAGAATACTCTGGTTATTTTTGTTAATAATTAGCCTCTAAAAATAGTGGAGAACTACTTTTTCATGTCAAGTTCAGCTTACTGCCTGATACTGAGAAAAGGCCTAAAAATAACTGGTTTTATAGTTGATTAGCACTTTCTGGTTCTTGTTCTTTGTCACTAGAGAGTCAGTCAAGATGATGCTGGGGAGGGGAAGAGGCCAGTCAGTGATACAGCTACTTTTCCTACAAGAAAGCTACTGCGAGCATTGATACTGGAGGCTCTAACTCCCCCTGACCTCTCCTTAACAGATTTTCATGCACTTGCCAGTAACTTGAAAGTACCAAGTCCTTTTTGTTCCTTTTCCATTCATTTCCATTGCCTTGCCTGTTCAGAAAGGCAGGCACTTATACAGCAGCAGTGATAGTAAAAAGCAATAAGAAAACCACAATGGAAAGTTCACACTTCTCTGGCTTTGTATCTTCATAACTCTTTATGCAATGATCTGCAACAAACTCTTCCTCTTCACTGCATTCAACTTTGATATTTTCAGTGCAGGCTTCTATAACTTCTGTTGCTATTTCTACAACAAGCTGTGCCTTGTGATGCGAGGCGTTTTAAAGTAATCTGGCACATGAATATCTCTCTTCACTTGAAAATCAATAAAAACCTTCAGTCACATTTACATTTCTGTGTACTGCTTGCAGATAACAGGAGCATGTCTTCCCTGGCTTATAGCTGATCATAAAGTGAAAACAGCTGCTAGGGTTTCATGTCTCAGAAGATGACCTTGTCCTTATTTTTTTTCTTGCCACAAAAAGAGCTGACTTGCCTAGCCATCCTTAAAATAGAACTAATTACCATCTGTTAACAGGCCCCTAAAGCTCTGACTATAGATCCTTATGCACCATTCATGGTTTCATAGCCATGATGATAAATTGTTTGTAATTCAGAATTCATGTGGAATTACATCAGCTTACCCAGCACCCATTGTGGAGACTTCTTTTAGAGAGTCTTGCACACTGAATGTTGGACTCCACAGAGAAATGCAAGGGCAGTCTTTTAATCAATTTATTCTTTGAGCTATGCTGGAAAAAAGTATTCAGGCAACACTGATGAGTCCTCTGTTACATACAGAAGAAAGGACAGAGAAATGAGAAACCTAGATCCTCCTTCCAACTAGCCCAAGATGGTGCAAAGGCAGCCCTAGAAAACTGGCTCCTTACGTATTGAGCCTCACATTACAGGAGGAAAAGGAGCTGAGTCGTGACTTGCTAAATAACAATATAGGCTTTGAGCTACTCCCAGGGAAACATAGCACAGAATGATTTCTTCGTTCTGTATGATTGCATACTGCCAAATCTACCCAAGCAGCAGGGAACATGACTCACCAGCAACCTTGAACTTTGTTCATATGCACACAAGAAGAACCCCTTACCCTTGTTCCAGCTACTCCCTCACTGTACTGAGCTGCCTTAGAACGGGTGCTGCATTCACAGGTCTTGGCGACTCCTCTCAGCCACACATAGAACTGAGTGTGTTTCCATCCTGTCTGAAAAAACGATCCAAGACTGGTGCAGTTTGACCACTTATGTTGCAGGATACAAGGGGAAGGGAAAGACTTCACAACTGCAGTTTTAAGCCAGTGCTATTGGAGCAATATGACACATTTGCAGCCTTCTCGCTCTGCCATGCCAAACCTGAACAGCTCTTGGAAATGGTATGGGGGAGTTCAGTCCCTGAACAGTACCCCATAACTGTGTGCTACTTATTGATGGCATGGAAGTGCTTGCCCAGTCAGGCCAGGTGGGACATTAAATATCAGTATCAGAACAATTAGTAAGCATATAGCATTAACAATTATCACTACCAAATATAGAGGTGACTCTGCAATGAACGCCCAGGAATGAAATTGATATGGTTTATTTTTAGATTATTTTCGTTTGGGACCGATATTTTTAAATCATCTGGAAGACCTGATGCATTTTGTTAATGCAGAGATATTTCTTTCCCTTGTGTAACTCCCTGAAAGGCAAATCAGAAATAAAATGACATTAAACTTGGAAAAGCTCTTTATTTCCCAGAGGCTGCAGCCTAATTCAAATGGAAAATACTGTTATCAGCTTTTCCTCTTTCCAGTTTCAACAATAGACAGGCAGTAGTCTTACCTCAAACCTTCCTATGAACAACCATAAAAAAATAAGCCTCTAATATCTTTGTCAGAACAACAGGCTATTTCTCCTTCTTATACCTGTGCATCTTGATTTCTTTTGTTCTAGATAATTTTGGATGTAGCACTTTAAAGGCAAGAGATCTGTCAAAATTGCCAAAACCGAAACATCTCAAAAGAAAAATCTGTTGCAGGAGAAACATACAACATAATTTATGCCTACTGCTTGTTTTTTCTGGATAATTGAATGGGAGAGGAAAAGTATTCCATGATGATCAGTCAATTAAAGTGCTCCCTGGCCTTTACTGGCTATGTTAATTGTTAGGTGCTCTTCAAATTTTGATAGAATTGATACCAATTATTTAACATACGGTTGTCAATAACAAGCGTAACTCTAACAGTTGTGACCTAAATTTTAAATTCCTGTAATGATATCAGAATTTCATTCAGTCAACATTGATAAGTTGGGGACCACACATTAAGACACCTTCCTGTTTTTCACTACCAAGTTAGCTTCTACCAAGTGAATAAAGAATTAAATTAAATTAAATTAAATTAAATTAAATTAAATTCTCCCTTAGTCAGAAAAGAAGAGACTTAAAATGACAGAAAGGAACTTTTTTTCATCTTTTGGTTTTATTTGCCTTTCACGAATCCTTGAAAAGGGCCAGGATGCTCCCACAGAAAGCAAGGACTTGCGGTTACCATGTACCATGTACCATGTACCATAGCTGTAAATCTCTGTAAGTCCAGAAGCTTCATCCTGAAGAGACTCTGGCTTTGTGAAGCTGCTGATGTGCTTCTCTGTGGTCCCCACACCAGAGTAAACTTTTCAGACTGGATTCTGGAACAGGAGAAAGGCTACTGTAGCATAAACCAACCAAAAAGCTCATACATCTTAGCAAGGCACTATATTCAGAAGAGCTCCTTAAGAAAACATGTTTTTCCTAGGAGCCCTTATATATGGTACTGATTCAGGAAAAAGCTGAGAAGTCTGGGATGTCTCTCAGAAACCTCTAGCCTTGGTGGCCTTCCCAGCTTGCCAGATTTACTTTATAGGCATTAATCTTGTGTCAAAATAACCAGTATGCTTGAATATATCCACCTCTTCTATTCTTGACTACAGAGAGAAATGGAAATAAAACTGCAGGACATCTAGCCACAGATCGACACAGCTTCCTTTATTTATCTATAGTTCTCCTTTATTTAAACCTTCAGTTCCAGATTCTTGACTTACATGGCAGAGACCATTAAACTACAACAAATCCATATGCTGCGTATGTGGAGGCAACAGCATGGTTATACGTGGAGATCCATTTCCATCTTATTGATAGCAGTTAGATTAGTCTCTACCCTACGAAAAGAAGAATTAATTTAGCCATCTGCCAACTGTAGTTCACTTTTGGTCTTATCCACCAGAGGACAACGCTTCTAAAACACGATACCCTGCTGAGCTGAAGCTGTGAAACCCTGGCTGTGATAGAAGCGGGTTTGAGACTTCAGCCAGCGCTTGAGAACCTTCTCACTGTGCAACTTACCTCACTCCTAATGAGGCTCAAGGGGCTCCAAACAAACAGATGGGCAGCACAGTCTACTGACAGACCATCTGCTCAACACCACAGAGTACAGGTGAAAACACAAGGCATTTCTCCAGCTGTTCCTTGTAGCAGGGATCTTGCAAACCAAGAAGGTTTTGCTGTGATATTAAATCTAGAATAATAATAGGCATTAGATCTACCAAATGCCAAAGATAATTAAAATGCAACATTCTCCTAAAGAAAGGTGCCTCTCAGCACTTTTAAAATAATGCATTGCTATCCTTCCACAAGGTGCTTCACAAAGAATAAATTTCAGTTAATACTGATGCATTTCTCTCGTATTTTCCTTTTGTTCTGTGCTGAGCTAGGACCTTTCATGCTCTGCATGGGACATTCTACTCTACGTGCATTGCAAAATCTCCATCTTCATGAAAAGTAACACAAGTTCAATTAAATGTCAACATTGCTATTTTTTTTCCAAATGCCACCATGCACTAGGCAGTCATGAGAGCAGATTGGATGAAGAGCATTTTAATTACATGCACTGGCACACAGAATGGTCTAGAACTGCTCACACATTTATAAATAATACAAATAATTAATATCATTCCTGTCCTTAAATTTTGTCAACTCATTTCCTGTAATCTCTGTTCTGTTATGTTACATGTAGCTTTAGAAGGTTTTCATTCCTGAGTGACATGTCCTCATCTTCTTTTACTGCGTATTCTTTAATCTCGTGAAAACAGGTTCTGTTCTTACTGTGTGTACAAATCTATCACCAACGTTTATAACCTACCTCTGTTTTGCACTAGGCTCAGGTTTATAAAACTTATCACCCGTATCTCCTGCACAGTGCAAATATAACTATGTTGTCATATCATAGAATAATGTGTGTGGAAAGGACCTTTTATCTGATCAGAACCCTGCTGAGATAAAAGACACCTTTATAGGCTGGTGAGGGATATTCTCCAGCTGAGTTTTGCAATCTACACAGTTGGAGACCCCACACATCCTGTAAGCATTTGTTTCAGTGCTTAACCTCTGTTAGGGAGAAGAATTATTCCTGCATACCCAGAAATATTGTAAACTGGAAATTGGATTAGTTATTTTGAGACCTGTCACTAAGAAAATTCTGGCTTTTACCCAACAGACAGTCCCCGTTAAAAATCTGGACAGTATGAAGTACCCTGGGTCAGATCCACAAAGGTATCATGGCACCTATCTTGCATTTACATATCTAAATTTCTTTTTAGCTTCTGCACAATGAGTAACAGCTTTGCAAACGTTGTGGTCTTTACATTCCTTTTTGCTACTTGGGGTTATTTCTGCTGCAGCCTAAGTATGCTGACCACACCTTTATGATACTGATGACCAGCTTCCATCTTTTCCTTTGACCTTTTGAGGATTTGGACATCTAAGATATAATCTAGTTCTTTGTATAACTGATCAGTCTCAGTTGTGCTGGACAGAGGCTTTATTCTAAAGCATCAGTGTTTTCACAATATTTCTCCTATCACCATTACTTAGGGATATGATGCCACAGTTGTAATACATTCTAAGGTATCCTTGCCTGTATAAAGGACAATGAATTTTCTGCTGATAATAAATTGACAGGTTTGTCTATGACACGTTGATCTGGCATTTTAAACAATCCATGTAGAAAGTTCAGAGCAGCACCTCACTTTGAAGTGGCTGAACAAGGGGTAGCCTCATAGCAAGCAATTTTAAGAATCAGTTCTCTCTCCCAGTTTTCTTACAGAGTCTGTCTAACTAGATTCAGTTTTAGAGTTTAGATAGATTTGCATTTACATTGAACTCATAGTTATGTGCAAATTTAAACAGACTGAGCTTGATTTTAATCAAGCAGAAAGTAGATTTATAGATGCTGAAGAATTGGCAATTCCATACTGGTCTTTAGACAACATAAAGCCTCCACTAAGTAAATGTTCTTTACTGGTCTTCAAAGGTCCTAGTTCCTGAAAGCATGTACCTCATACAGGAATATATATCTATCCTTGTTCCCAAACAGCTACATCTGTCTGCAGCTGAATGTTGGAACTCCTTGATTTCCTGCCATTTTTCTTTCCTTGTGAACTTCCCGTCTTTTTCCCACATGTAGAGGAGCTAACAAAGCCCTGTTTCCTGCAAGTACGTGCTCTTTATGCCTCCAGCTCTTAATTTAGTTCTGAGCAATGCCTGGTCTTCTTTGTACAACACCATTACTGATCATCCAGTCTGGAGGCTACACATTGCACATGCAACACCAGCCAGGTGGCTTACTAAGCCTAGAGCAGGTAGAAAGCATGACAACTGATATCTAGCTGCTCCAGTCTTAGTAGATCATCAAATCACTTATCCTTCTACCTAATTTCTGGTTTTCAAGAAATGTACCAAAGTATAATTGTATTTGATATTTCCACCTGTCTGTCAAAGCAGACTGGCTTGGACAAGCTCAGAAGTTATTAATGGGAGGCATAGGCAAGATACTGCAAGAGCTTCATTTCCTCAGAAAATCAGGTTAAAACTTCTCTGATAATGGATTAGATTCTTTGCCCTATCCAAAGATCACTTAAGATAAGCCTTGGACACAGACTTCAAAACAATACAAGATAAAGGAGTCAAAGAAGGTTTTAACCTGCATGATGACTGCCAAGAAGTATTTGTTGAAGGCAAAATTTTGGCAGCAGGATAGCAAATACCTCTTATATTTGGCTGTGCTTTTATATCTGCAGCAGGAAGAAGGTGTATTGTTGGAATTGCTATGGTGATTGCATATCAGTTGATGATCTCTTGCAGTCTAGAAGTCTTGATTATTAAGTTCAGACCAAAGAAAATCGTGTTAGGCACATTCTATTCTAGTAGTTCTAACATAGAAAGATATCTGGCTCCAAAAATAAGTAAAATTGACATTTTGATATGATAAAACCTCTTGTTTAAAAGGGAGATGATGCTGAAATTGAATAATTTAAAACTGTAATTCCATTCTTAATTAGTTTCTTATGGAAAAGTTAAGCACTTCCCAGCAGAAGGTACAGTTAACCACTTCAATGACATAAAAATGCCATAAATAACTAAGAATTTGTCAAGAATAAAACTCTGCAGCTTGAACAACAGTTTTGCAAGGATTGGAATTTTAACCTCCAGCCCGGTGTCTCCATAGTAATATCAAGAAAGGAGAATTGAAATTCAAGTTTATTTTTACTCTATACACCACAGCTTTTGTCACAAACCTCCTAAAAAATGAATTGTGCATATTTCACCATCTTGTCTCTCTGTAGACAGATGGATATATCTAAAAGGCTCAAATTTTCAAAAATAGCTCATGATTTTTGAATACCCAGTTCTCTTTTGTATTTTGGGAGTTGTACACCCAGACAGCCTTGTCACATGGATGGATTAGGTCCAGTTTTCAAAGAGCTTCAACAGTATCTATTGATGCACACGGGCAGCTCTATATATCTTGAAGTCACACAGAGGTGTCACTGAGGTGCCTATATGTGTTTTAGAAACCTACATCAGGATGTTGAGCTGTGAGATTTTGAGAAAGAATGAGGTTTACAAATCTTGTCTTTTGCGAGAATTCAAAGCTTTTAAAAAAAACAGTCCTGTGCTAGTACATTTGATCACCTGCAGTGTACCAACCCTGTCCACAAAGAAAGAGGAAATAAATTTTATTTGCTTTTTAGAAGTAGGAAAGTATTTCCCTAATTTAACTGGATTAGATGTTGAATGGTACATAAAAGTAGGACTTAAGTTGCTTCCCCAATGCTTCAGACCCCCCAGCTCAACCTTCAGTACCAAATGGGAAATGGAAAAATAGAGAGCTGCATGTTTAGCACAGTGAAGAATGAATTCTGAAGCAGCTGCTTCCATTCTTTCAGACTTCATCTGCATTAGCAGCAAGCCAGTGTTCTGGAATTGTGTGCAGCTGGCCAGAATCCATACATGGGTTCTGCAGAGGGAGTGTTTTAGATTCTTTATATTGATGTGAGGTTTGCCCCCAGGCCAAATGCTTTGCCTTTTCAGGTGTTATTCAAAAGATGAGTTGTTCCTCATGTGGGCTATATATATATGCCTATATATATATATAAATATGCTAAGCTTACAAATCACATCAAGGGCTCTTTTCAGTTCTGGAAAGAATACAGGAAGTTGTCTTTCCTAGATAGCTTTTGTCTTAAAAGCATGTTTTCTCCTTAAGCTATTATACAATATTCCTAAAAGCATAGTTGTTTCTGGTGTACAATCTCAGAGCTCTGCACCTGAAGACTTTATAGTTTCTGATACAAAATAGGTTTCATTGCAATTCTTTATTCTGTAGTTGTCCACTGTGTTTATGTTTACCCCAAATATTTTTGTCATAGGGCATAAGTCGCTCTCAAGTGAAATTGTTCATAGAGTCTATGGCAAGTTATTGACAGAGAGATTTCCTGAGCCCCACTCACAATATTATTATTGTTATAATTTTGACGTTGTTTTGGAACTCCAGAATTCTGTGCTACATGCAGAAATTTCAGCAGGAAGTATTACAGATGCTGCAAAATTTACACCATTTGAATCTGGAAGGTGCATTGTATTAGTATGTCTAAAATAGAAATGAAGCAGCTGGTTTAAGGTCCCTGTTGACAGAGTGCTGCCGGCTGAGAAGATCACCACCCCTATTCAGTTTTCTACTGGCCCTGCTGCATGAGGCTGAGGTACCCACAGCACAGGAGGGATATTCAGGATGCCTATTGGCATTCAGAGCCAAATGCTGCCACACAACCACCATTAACACATTTTACCACAGGCTGCTTGGCCACAAACTGAGGCAGCTGAGAAGCAGAACTAATAGGCTTCTACTTCTTCTGCTGGGTGGGATATGTTCTTCCTGGCAGAGATGTAAATGCACAGTTGAGAGCAGTAAGTCTTCATGTAGTTTGGACAAATCTGAAAAGTACTACGAGTCAAAGGTGCAATACTGCCTCAGTAGCTTAATAAAACTTATCTTGCCAGCCCTTGGCCATAGTAGAATTCAGTTGCAGACTAGGAAAGAGTGATATTAATTCTTTTACAGGAAAGCAATTCATTCAGACAACTTTCCTAGCCTAAGTTGTTAGGTTTAATTTCATTCTGTATCTTTAGTTGGAATAACCGTGTTCTCATAATCCTGTCTAGACCCTTCCATGTAGCCAGGAGCAGAATTGATATCACCTGTGATCTAGAGAGGAGATTTGCCTTCAAGACCAGCCTCTTTTCCTGTAGCAAATGCTTTCTGTTGTACAGCAAACCACATTTAAATTTGTAGTTTGACAGCAACAGAAATGCTAGAAGCCCCCCGGTTTCATTTACAAAAACTGATATAACTTCTCTCCATTGCATATCTTTGGCAATTGCCTGTGATGTACTGTTGTGTGCCTGGAGACACTCTTACCTAAGACAGGAACAGAATTCAGTGACCATTTTATTTTGTAATTTATATGAATTTATGTATTTTGCTTGTAAAATGATGCAGAGGGTAAGATTTAGGAGAAAAGTGTAAGACCTTACAGATTTCATATTATAATAAAAAAAAAAATTCAAACACCGACAGTTTAAGTCTTTGTAATCCAGAAGACAAATACAGAAAGGATTGCTTGGAAAGGTAACTGCAAAAATTACGTAGGGTGCATGCCAATGGAGAAAAAGAGTAAAGATATAACCTCAAGTACGTAATTAAAAGTAGCAGGATTATGTTTGAAAGAGTTGAATATTAAGAGCAACACTTTGACAGAAATGAGTTACTGCAGTGTTACTGCTTGCAGTGAACAGGCGATGAAGTAATGTCTTAAGAGAAATTCCTGCAGATGGACATTTTTGAAACTAGACAAGACAGAAATACAAACACCAATTGGGAGCAACTATTCTGCATGGGAGGTGAAGTAGGTGAGGTTAACAGGGTGAGGTGACAAAATAAAAAAATGTAAGAAATAGAAAAGACTTAAAGTATTTCCGTATCTTTGGGGATGAAAAGTGTTACAGGAACATAAAGCACTGGTACTTATTTTTTAACAGATGGACCAAAGAAACCATCAAAAGATGACACATATAAATCTTCAAATGAACAAGGGTAGAAAATGTGGGGGCTTTTTTCTTCTTCCTCTTTTTTTTTTTTTTTTTAAATTGAAGCAAGCTGAACTAGGCTAATTGATGCTATTCCGAGACAGCACAAGGGATTGATGCCTCACAGTACCAAGCTATAGAAGACCGCATGAACTTTATGAAAGTAGTGAGGAGAGGCTCAGGCAACTCTGGTCCCCACTGGGAAACTACTGAGTCTTAAAAAAAAAAAGTCCAAGAGGATATGATATTTAAAGTATGATTGACCTTAATATATGAAGTTGTTGACCCATAATTTGCAGGTGACTTAGTGCATAGGTGAAGGTGTAGCATATTGTTCAGTCCTTCTCGGTTTTCAGTGTTTTGCTTCATATTAAGGATTCAAAATGTAGATACACACATGGGCCAGACCAGGGTCTGTTTTACCTCATATTTGAAAAACATTCTATCTTCTGTCTTACGTGCAATAGGTATCAAATCTGAACCAAGGGGACGTGAGAATTCTGTGTCTATTGGAATGTTGGTGTTGGAGATGCAATATGCAATAAAAAAATTAAGTGCTGAAGGGCATGGTGTGCTGGAAAAGCATAACTCCTGCATCTCCCAATAACAGGAAACTACATTAAGGGACCACACATGCCATACAGCTCCCTACAGTGACATCCTGACATCTTGACATCCTGAGAGACTTTCAGATAGTGTCAGGGACTTTCAGATATTGTGAGCCTTCTCAGACCTAGCTCATCAATATAGACAGGCACCTTATCTGATAATTAAGAATCGATTGTGAATTCCACTGTGTTTGGAATCCTTTTTTTATGAGCTCTTCCTTGCAGGGGAACTATTTATTTATTGCAACCTGCGTCTCATGAAGCTGTGGCAGTTTGACAGAATAGGACAGTAATGGAGAAAAAGTAGCTCTTTACTGCTTTATGTCAATAGTTGCAGTAACCTGCTTCAGCCAACACCAATAATTTGCCGTTACTCTGCACTAATTTAGGTAGCTGTAGAGAAACATGAAGGAAAAATCTGTTAAGGTAATTTTCCAAGACATCAAATAAGTTAAAGATCCAAGAACAGTAGGCAGCCTAATTTCGCTTATGATACACCAAGTGTCTTTGGACTTGTTATCTACTAGATAGTTACAACAATACCACTAACAATAACATCACTACGCTAGACATAGAGAGAAATATGTCCCTTAATGATGCCTCTTAACAATATTCCATGTTCTCCTAGGTTTGCACCATTCCACCCCAGCCTCCACAGCCTACTGTTGTTCCAAAGCCAGTTCAATCTGTCATACATGTTCCATTGCAACCAAGCTGCCCGGGCCGAGGCAAGATGGCAAAGCTCATCAATCCAGAAGAGATGACATCCAGGGATTATTACTTTGATTCCTATGCTCACTTTGGAATTCATGAGGTAATCTTTATTTTTGTTTCAGCAATTGTTAAATAACTAAGAATATAATAATAATAATTATCATTATTTCTTTTTTACTTACTTACCTGTATTCCACTTGCTCATGATTACATTCCTCTGCCTTTCCTCAGGCAATTGTGTAGTCTGGTTAAGTGACAAAGACATCACCCACTTTCCTAGAGACTTGTACTCAAAACCTTTGTCCCACTTAGATTCTTATGTAGCTGTGTGTGCAGTGGTGAATTTCACACGTGCATCAATGCAGTGCATTTATGAGGGCTGCAAACCAGCCCAGCCACAGCCAGGGGCACTCCCTTTTTGCTAAGTTGGGGATTTTGTTCTCTTGCCTGTTTGAGCACAGACATCAGCAGAACAGCTACTCAGCTGACATGAGAAGCCAAGCAGTTTCTTGACTCCTGGCATGTTACTTGAATGCACAAGCAGCATTGATGGGAACATTAATCGCCTCCATTAAAAACACTCCTGGAAACAATTTGAAATATTTTGGATGGACCATTTACTATCAAAATGTTGATTGTAGACAAGTACTAAAGAAGTCACTGATACCTTGTCCTTGCTGATATTTTTGTGACACAAGAGAACGAGATCTTCAAGAGCAGGATGCAAAAAAATGTGAAATGACTCAGTGCATTCCTCATAAACAGCATAACGAACAATATCTATTTCCATTACTCTAGTAGTTGTTTGTGGGGTATAAATATAAAAGATTTCTATCTGCCAATAAAACCTTGCCAGTGTAGCATTCAGAAATTGAGTCGAAGAATGGAAGAAGATAGAGAAACAGTTGAGTGGGAAGGAGACCTAGAAGAAATTTTGAGTACACATCAGAGACCTTAAATCAAATGGATCTCCTGATGGAAGGATACAGCCATGGAGGTCTCAGGGAGTGCAGAGAGCTTCTTGCTGAGGCTGGGAACCTGGAGGTTTCCTCCTTCCTGCAGGAGGTGTGTGCTGGTAAAGGATCTGTATCAACAAGTAAAGGAGCTGCTAGAGGAGGCTGGAAGATTTTGAAGCATCCCAGGCATTAGTAAGAGACTGACTGGATCTTCTCTGAGAGCATGAAGGTACAAGAGCCTAAAACCCCAACTATATTGAAAGGAGAGGCAGTCAGAGTCTGTACTTACCAGGTTTGGAAGTGAGGACTTCTCTGATGGTGAAGGCTGGAAACTTGTCACTTCTGGGAACAAGAGGGAGGCTGTTGATCCACCTGCAGATCTCTGGCTAGGGTCAGCGTCTTCATTGCAGCTGAGGGGCAGGAAGGTCTGTCCAACAAGCTTCCAGAACCAGTTGGCTCTGAGCCAGGCAGAAGCACTGGGGGTAAGTAACAAGTGATAGCTGCCAAAGGCTCCCACCTGCAGGGTACAGAGGCCCCCATCTGCTGACAAGACCTTCTGCCAAGGCGTTTGGATCTGGGACATGGTGGAGACGTTGCTGACATTTGTCCATCCCTTAGACCAGCCCTTAGACCCTGCTGCTCTTCAACATGAGCACCAGTGAGACCTGGAGCATATCAAGTGTCACTGGGCAGATCTCAGGATGATGATCAACAGCAAGGAGTGCCAGGTGGATTTTTGCCTCAATTCTAACAGCACAAACAAGACTTGAGGAGAAGTGTTACCATGGGTCCACAATTGCTTGTGCAGCTGGTGTCAGTGACAAGTTTTTAGTTTTTATATCTATGGGACCCTCTTTGAGGACTGAGGTCTGCTGGGAAGAGACGGAATCCACTAAAAAAAAATGGCCAAAAAGCATTGGTATTGACTCCTGGGGAGATACCACTAGTGACTGGCCTGCAGATGGACTTTGTGCTGCTCATTACAACATTTTCACAGCAGCAGTTCAGGTCAGTTCTCAGCCCACTGCACTGACCATTTATGTAGTCCACAGTTCACACATTTTTCAGTGAGGATGTTATGGGGAAAAATGTTGAAAAATTTGCAAAAAAATCAAGATAAAAAACATCCATTCCTCTTCCCTCATCCACAAAGCCCATTATTTTGCTATAGAAAGATACCAAGTGCTCAGTCATCTCCAAATCCATGCTGAACACTCCCAGTCACCTTTTTGTTCTTAATATGTGTGGAAACAATTTCCGTGAGGGTGTACTCACAACTTTCCAGTGGTGATGGACTGCTCTTTGCCTGATACCAAATCATGCTTTATGATAAAAGTAGCCTTTTATTCATCTGCAGTTACTGAGCATACATAATGTCCTGCCAAGACAGGTAAGTAAGCAGCTGACCCATGTAACAATCCAGTTCATGATTGCCTCAGACTGCTGGGCAGTGAACGGATCCTTTTCATCTTGAAATTGAAAACTCATTTGTCTACTTGCTTAAACCACAAAATTAGGCAATAGTATAAGCAAACCTTCAGCCTTCTAGACATAACTGAAGCATTTTCAGAAAACTAAAGTCTGTGTTGAATGGTCTACACTTCTCTTAAAACTGGCGCCTGGGTCTTGAGCTGGGTCCTCTTTATTGATACAGTTTGACTGACAGATATACAAGAGAAAGCAAGGTATCGATGGAATTAAATGCATGTACTGCTGCTATCAGTGCATCAGAAATCAGCACTCAAAATGGCAACTCAAACTAGTGACATAGGAGTCTAGGTCGTACATTAATACATAATCTTCTGGAAACTGATCAGATAAATGAGTGGACAGAAGAGCAGTGAGGGAGGACCTTACAATTCAGAATTTCTAACTTCTGCTATGGACTTCTGCCTCACACTTGGCAAGGCTGTCAAGCCCGCTCTCTTACAATGTCTTATGGAACAATTTCTTGTCTGTTCAAAGAGGAACCTCAGAAGGTCCCTCCATTGAGCCTCTGGATTGTGCTTGATTTAGGAAGAAAGGAATGCTTGGATTTCTGTGTGGCTTCTGTCTATTCCCAGGGCAGTGCTGTGGCTATATTAGATTCTGGTTGTTGATTGTAACAGTGAAGTAATAGCAAAATAAATTCATACAAGGGACATCATGCTGCTTCTTAATAATTCAGCTCTAAGTAGCTGGTGTTTTAGAGTTGCTTTGATGTGTGCACCACAAAGTACCTGAGAAACCCTTCATGTTGTGTATTAATAATGCTTAAATGACAGGAAGGGAATGCATTCAGCAGCAGTGTGGAATGCATATAAACATTTCAAATAG
The DNA here is from genome assembly GCA_013397075.1 of Rhabdornis inornatus. Classification (NCBI taxonomy): domain Eukaryota; kingdom Metazoa; phylum Chordata; class Aves; order Passeriformes; family Rhabdornithidae; genus Rhabdornis; species Rhabdornis inornatus. Next base: position 502,726 of record VWZS01005303.1, on the reverse strand, counting down.
TGACACAATACTTTTATTTTCATCACAGGAAATGTTAAAAGATGAAGTGCGCACATTAACCTATAGAAACTCAATGTATCACAATAAACATGTTTTTAAAGATAAGATTGTCCTCGATGTTGGAAGTGGCACGGGAATCCTCTCCATGTTTGCTGCAAAGGCAGGAGCCAAGAAAGTATATGGGGTAAGAAGACTTTCTCTCACATTTTGAATTTGTTTGTACATTTTGCCTGGGAATTTGGCTTCGTGATTTACCTTTTCTTACTTGTCTTGGTTTGAAATTCTACTGTTCAAGCTCATCTATGGCTTGGTTTATAGTGACTTCAGTGGAGCTCTGTCGTATTCTATAACTTGCACTACTGTGCCTTTTCCAAATTGGGATGTAAACGGCTTTTTATATGTGGAACCTTTGGTGATCTGGTACATATTCACATTTCTTCTTGGCTGAAAAAAAAATGTTAAAGAGACTCACTCCTACTCAGAGGGGTTAAGTGATCTATCTTGCCTTTTAAATTTTCAAGGTCTGCAACTTTGTAGTCTTGGAAACAAATTTCCTTAATACACTTTCTCCTGCATATTAAAACTCAGCAAATTGTGCAAGAAAGCATGTGCATGTTTTCTGTGCCAACAATAACACTTTCCAGAGGCAGAAGGAAATGATTACCTTAAATACATTGAACTTTAGGAGCATGAATGTGCTGTTCTCTGCAGAGAAGTCATTACGGAGAGCATAGATTTGCTTACTAAGTATATTCAAACTTATTTGTACTGACTCTAAAATGACAAATACAGTTTCTTTTTTCTTTGGACTTCTGTTTGCCCTGAAGACACAAAGCAACATAGAAAAGGAGAAATAGATCCTATTTCTCTGTGTACTTCAACAAAATTGTTTACTAAAACTTAATTGGGTACATCTGTCCGTTTGAAGACTGATGTCACTAAGTACCCAAACTGTGTGTCTTCATTGATGTTAATGATACGTGAAATGCCATTTCAATTCTCAGCTTATATTTTCAAAATCCAGTGTTACTTCTGAGTACTTCATTTGAATATCAGACTAGAGCATGAAACCATAGATAGCTGAAATCAAAAGGTGCTGGAAAAAGTTTTGGAGTTTAAGCCTAAGACTGGGTGCTAGAATCTATCTTCTTGTAAACCAGTATTACTTATTAATATGATGTATTACCTCAAAGCCTCAGGGAGGATAAAACCACAGCTTTCTTTGATGCAGAAATGCAGGTCTCATGCAAAGATGTTGCAGTGCTCTAGAAGTACAAGCATATACAAAACGATGATCCTGTGCTCCCACCTTCCTATCTCTCAGATCCCTGGCCATATGGTCTTCCTCGCTCCCTTGTGCTGGTACTGGTGCTTAGCTGGTTCTACAGTGAGCCAGCTCACTGGCAGAAAAGTCACCAAGCAAAAGAAAAGTAAATACTTTCCCACATGTTTGCTGTTGTGGGGTTTTTTTGTGTTTGGATTTTTGGGGTTTTGTTTTCTTCCCCTTTGGATTTCTTTAGAGTTCAGGCTTTACCTCGGGCCTTTCTAAAGCTCAGTGGCACACCAGTGCCAGCTCACCCTCACGGCTCATGGGCTGTTTATTGCTGAAGCTGGTGGGTGTGCTATCCATGGAACTCAGCTCTCAGAGGAACTCCCTTAGGTGTGAAACTCTTCGGCTACAGCCAAAGAATTTCAACCTTCTTGTCAGATGAGCTGTCTCACTGTGAACCCCATACACAGCAAGCTGCAGAGTGGATTTGTGTTAGACAAGCAACCATTTCAGAAATCTAGCAGTGGCAATCTTATAGTCAAATTGAGAATTCATGGTCATATCTGCCATTGGAAACTGAGAGTTCCATTTAAAAAGCAAACATTTGCCATGAGTTATTACATAGAGCTGCGATGTTCAGTTTCTTCTCTACAATTAAATGTGATTTTTCAAATAGCATGATGTGGAAACTGTTGACAAATGCAGAGTGTTGGTTTTTCAACTACAGAAATCACTCTCCTCTTACTCACATTTTCCCTCTTTGGGTTCAATTTCATCCACGGCTCTGTCTGGTTCTTCCTATCCCTTCTTATTCACTGTCAGAACTTATTCCTTGCCGCTACCTAAGCCAACTGCTAGAATTATCTCTGGGTCTTCAAGAGATGTAAATCATAGAATCATTAATTTAAAACTGTATCAAGTTGGCCAAGGACATGTCCAGTCCAATTTGGAAAATTTGCAAGTATAGAGACTCTAAATACTGTCTCAGCAATGATTCCAGGCCTACAATCAGCAGGAATTTCCCTTGCCACAGCTCATGATTACTGACTCTCGTCTTGTCCCTGTGCATTTCAGAAAACAGTTTGACCTCACTTTCATTGCAAGCCCTTTTGGGATACTTTTAGATTGCTATTGGATTGGGGGAGATCTCTTTGCAACCTGAACAGAACCAGCCCCCTCATTTTCTCTCCTTTCTTCACCTGCTCTGAGCCCTAACCCTTGTGGGAGGGCACCAATGTGCCATCCAGTGATGTTCATCTAAGGGGGGAGCTGTTGTAAGAAATGTAGAGATAGAATTGGCACACAGCTGTCAGTGCTTGGGAGGGGTCAGTGAGGCACACAAAAATACATAAAACATCCCTTGAAGCCTTGGTTCATCTGCTGCATTTAGTCATACAAAATTCAGGACAATCACTGCAGTAGAACTATCTGAATTCTGTGGTGTTTTCAGACAAACAAGACAAGGCAGGGAAGAAGGAGTTAAACAGGCATAGAAAATGAAGGCTGATGTTAGATGTCAGCTGCTTTGTATAAAAAGGTGGTGATGAGGACACAGCCCAGGGGAAATCTGGGAATCTTGTGACTGTTTCAGAAAGAGACCACAGTAAAAGAGGAGACATTCACAGCAGAAGATTGAAGACTGAGAAGTAAAATGAAAGCTGAGGTGAATATACACACACAGAACCAGATACAGCTGAAGCAATTCGAGGGCCATGCTGTGACCACTATTATTTAACATCTTCATTAAGGACAACAGATAGTGTGATTGAGTTCACCCTCAGTGAGTTTGTGGACAACACAAAATTGCTTTGTGCAGTTAATATACTTGAGGGAAAATACCCCCCACAGAGGAATCTTGTCAGGCTTGAGGAGGGAGCCTATGTGAACCTCATGATTTTCAACATGGCCAAGAACAGGATCCTTCACTTAAATCAGGGCAATCCTTTGAAGATCTCTTCAAGACCAAACCATCCTATGATTCTGTGATTATAAACTCAGGTGCAGGCTCATTTTATTGGAACATGCACTTTTCAGAAAATCCAAATGCTTTGCAAAATAGGACAGATTTGAGCAGATCACTGACTTGAAAGAAAACAGAAAAAAACATGACAATACCAATTTTTCCTCTATTTCTTCGCTTACAGAATTCAGTTTTCTTTTTTCTGAAATGACTTGCTTTTTAAAATAAAATTCAACCACAGTATATAGTCCAAGTCAAAATGCAGATGTACAGCTTTAGCCACCCTAAAGCAAGTTTATTTTCTGAAATTTTTATTCCTTCATGAAACATTAAAGTGTCGGGGGTTTTTACTCTTTTGCTTCTTTGCATCTGAAGCAGATTTTTGGAAACCTATTGTCATTCATGAGAGAGAACTTTTTATTTCTTTGTACCTTGTTCTTTAGAAAGTTTGGAAAGTCACCAGCAAACACCTACATATGCCCTCTTAATATAAAAACCATCCAAAATGGGCAATGGAATTGAAAATACCAGACAGATGTAAATAAAGACTGGGGAAATGAGTATAATTGCAGTAACTATAGAAAGGGCATACAGTCTATACAGTTTACAGTAAGGGAAAAACCTGGATGGAGCAAAATGACAGCCCTCACCCCAAAGGATTTCTTCCTTGGACTCTCTGGACTGGCATTCAGGTGTTCCTTTCCACAAGCCAGTTTTGGTTTATGCTTAGGCCATTGTGCCAGACATTTTAGGAATGGTTTACATCCACAGGCAAGCTAAGCAGAATCAATGTGTTCCCATGGGGACTGGGATTGATATTATGACTGCTATTATGTCTGTTTCATGCACAATATCAAAACAATAAAGGATTTGTGTGTCCTTGCATCCGCTGTCCTGCCATCTGTGAGTGCTATCACTGAGGTCAGGCACAATTTAGCTTTTAGAGATTAAATAGGATTCACTGGATATTTAAACCACTTCATTAGAGATAATATAGCTCTATTTGACATTACCATAGGGGAATTAGAGAGACAAGGATTATGCAAAGTAGTATCGTCTGTTCAATGCCAAATTTGGAAGAGGTAAATTAGGAACCAATTCAGTGACTATAAGCAACTTTGGCCTTCATGATTTTCCAGGGGCACAAAACCCGGAGAGATGCATGAAATGTAGTTTTTCTCTGAAAGGTATTAAAGGCCATTGCAAACATGCTTTTATGCTGGAACACAGATTTTACCAAGTTTAAGGGCAAATCTAAAACTAGGAGGCACTCTAATTATTTTCCTAGAAAAAGCACAGAGCTGGTCAGAGGAAAAGCCTTGGATGTTCTTGTAAACAGAAAATTTCAGTCATTTATCTGTTAAATGCCTGCATTCTTTTGGAATAGCAGCTTTGCTAAAGAATATAGATTTTTCACATAGAATACAATTGCTTCTTGGCATAAACCAGTATTGGCATATTTCAATTTTTAACATTATTCACAAAGTTTGAATGTATTTTGTTTTAAAATACATATGGAGATGTAGCATCATCCTAATTCATTCCCTTCAGCAAATTTTTGTGGGTGAGGAGGCAATATTCTAAAGTAGCAGGAATAAATTAAATATAATTACTAAATTATGTACATTTTGTAGGTAGAACTTCTTTTTTCACATTTCAATGATTTTAAAAACAATCTTTTCTACAGGAGCCAGTTTAACTCAGACACGGACTGCAATTTAAATATTAAAATATCATTAAGTATAATCCTCCCCACAGGTTTGATTTACTCTTTATCAATGGTTACATGCTCTGTAGAGTCTTTGCCACCTTCAGTAGATATTGTTTTCATTCACATAGCTGATCTCTCTAACAGACAAATTGCTCTTTATCTTGCTTTTCTTTTTCTCTTTTTTTCCTAGATTGAATGCTCTAGTATATCTGACTACTCAGAAAAAATTATCAAGGCCAACCACTTGGACAACAGTAAGACATATAAGTTTTTTTTAGGAAAAGGAGAAGATAACAGATTTGCTTTTTCTGATTAATTTATGTTGTATGTTTTACATGTAAATGGTAGTTTTGCAGAATTTACTTATGTAAATGCAAAACTAAATACCTCATTCTAGGCACTGCAAGAATTCCTCACAAGAATTACTGTTACTTCTGTATTTATCAAGACAAAAGAAGTATATAGAATTTATCAATGGGAAGATAGGTTTAGCAAAGCAGAAGGAAGACCCTATATTACAACTGAACTTACCAAATTAATTCTGCCATTTGAATTCCCCCTTCTCTCTTAAACAGAATAGAAATACAAACACACATACTGACATTCAAATTGAAATAAGGTTTAGAGTAAAAATATTTCACTAAATTTTCTGACTCCTCAATTTAAAAAAATACTTTTTGCAAAACTTTATCAAAACACACACTCACACAAACGAAAATGTTTTAATCATAAAATAAAAATATCATATAAAATTTCTTATTTCCTTGAAAAGGAAGCTGATAAAATTTTCAAGTATGTGGAAACTCTAAATTGAACAAAAAAAACAAAAACCAAGCAAACAAAAAACCCCCAAAACCTAGAAGTAACCCCAAGCTACTGAAAACCGCTAGTACAAAATAATCTCCAACAAGTTCTATTTCATGCCTTCAGTCCTCCTCCAAATCACAGCACACAAGATATCTTTGTAACAACCTAAAAAATCAGTCTTTTTTTAACTGAGGCCGTGAGACAGCTCCTGTTTAAAAGTGCTTTTTTGTGAAGAGCTTGCCTTTGCTGCAGAGCAGGTCATGGCTGGGCTGTACCAAGTGCCCCCACTTTTAGCTGTGTCTGCACTGATGCTCTGCACACACATGCGCAGGAATGGGTTTCTGTTCTGGTTCAGATCTGTTCTGATTTTTATTGCTGTCACCGGCAGTTCTCACTAACCCCAAGGTCTCTGGCAGGAATATTTATTGTACATCACGGGCATTCAAGTGTTGTGGTGTGAAACAGCAGTGACGTGGGATACAAGAGGCCAGCCAGTGGATTCACCTCTTGGCTCAGGAAAAGAAGGAAGCAAAGGACCAGAAAATACTCTTCTCCACAGTAGGGATAAGGCACTAAAGCAGTGAGGTGTGACCTCCTTGGTTGTCCTGAACCTCGGGTGCAGAGGCCATATGCTCCCAGAATGGCTTTCATCCACTAGAGACACAAATAGCACACCACAAATCAATTTGCGTTCGGATTTCCAGCAGCAGGAATTGTGTGTGAAGGGACCAGTGCCAGAATAAATTAGAAGGTTCCAGTGCACTCCAGAGAATGCAGAAGGTATTTATCTCTGCTTTCTCTCCCTGTCTCCACAAGGAAAAAGTGACCGGGAAACTGTGGAGGGAGAAGCAGAGCCGTCTCCCTTTGGGAGGAGACTTGACAGGACAGGTTCAGCAGCCTGCCTGACTGCAGTTCGGTCTGCAAACTGCACACCTGAACCAACATTCACACTTTCACACTCTACACCGACCCACATTCACTTTTATTTTAATGCAGCCAGGTACTGAGCCAAAGGATCTTGTTGCTCATGGAAATTTTCCCATTTTCCCCACCCTAAATGTTTTGAAAAATGCAGTCAGCAAAAGGGGTTGAACCAATAGAAAACCCGCTGTTTCCAGAACAGATACATGCAATACATCTGGGGACAGCACAATCTGTTCCCACATGATGCCTTGTGAAGGGAGGTGGGAGGAACCAGTGCTGCTGCAGCTGCTTACAATGACTGTTCCAGGTGTAAACAGGGGGCTTCAAAGTCAGGTGTGTCACTTTGGCAGCTGACAACAGTGCTAAAATTCACTCCAAAAGAATTGGGGAAGTGAAAGTTCTTGGAAGAAAAGAGAACTAGAGACCTCATGGCTGGAGCTTATAGACATGAAGAGTCTTCAGTGTATCAACAGATGAATTATTGAATTCCTAACTGTGAAAGAAATGAGTTTAAATAATGGCAAAGAAAAGAGAACTCTGCTCTTTCCCAGTCAAGTTGCCCTTATCAGCTGATACTTTGTGGTACCTCTGAGTCAGAGTGTTCCCAATTTCTTAGGGGGCCAGTCTGGATTAAAAATTTGCTATGCAAATAAAGTTGCCACATCTGGTTAGACTAATACTAGTACTTCGTGTATTTGGGGAAGACAAAGCCTGCTTTTCCCTGGGCTGAGTTCTAAAAATCAGTCAACCCACACTTCCACACTCAGCCAGCTAACCTAGTTCTAGCTAAATTAAATTAAATTAAATTACTTTCATTTTTCTGAAACTGAATGTTGACCACTTCATCAATAAAAACTGCTATCATTAAAAATTGCAATTAATTAAGACTAGTGGAGTAATCTTATCAATTAGTAATGGAAAGTACAATATTCGCCTTATTCCTAAATTTCAAGTGCATCTGTTACCCTGTCAAGGCAGAATCCAGAACCATGAGATTTTATCCACTGCAACAAACAATATAAACAGCAGAGAAACGCACAATGAAAATTATTTAGTACAAGCTGAAAATGTATTTGTAAATAGGATTTCTTTTTTTAAAGCAGGAATGATTGGTGACTTGTGCGGTGGTCCTAAAACAAATTACTTTTTTACAACTGAACTAAATATGGCCCACCATTTAAACATTAGTGTGTAGACCTGCAGGGATGTTTAAAAGCTTCTAAGTGGATTCTTTGACTTACTTGATCAATGACCTAGAAACCTGCCAAATTGCAAAGGGCATTGTAAAATGAGATCACACAGGTAACCAGGTAAGGCCTGTGTTTCTGCTGTTTTTTAGACATGGTGGGGGTTTTTGTTTGGCCTTTGGATTTTGGGTTGTGTTTTTTCCTTTTATACTGATGCTAAAAATTCTATTTACTATACTTACTCGGAATAGCTTTTAAAAAGTGTGAAATGCATTGAGTGACATGGAATCATGCCTTATCAACAGGCATTCAAGAAGAGAATCATACTGAAAAGGTCAGCCTGACATTCACCAGTAAGGATCTTAGTCAGGTGTTTTATTATGTGAAACGTATTTCTTTGGATTCTCTTTTCAGTAATCACAATATTTAAAGGTAAAGTGGAAGAAGTTGAATTACCTGTGGATCAAGTAGACATCATCATCAGCGAGTGGATGGGTTACTGTCTGTTCTATGAGTCAATGTTAAACACAGTCATCTTCGCACGAGACAAGTGGCTGGTAGGTGCTCTGCATGTCGTGCTCCTTGCTGGAGCAATCATCATTTATTTCCTGACTACAAGCTTTCCCTTCCCTACTGTGCCATAACAAGACATGGTCGCATCCCCAAGTGCCATTTCTTAGGCTTTAACGAGGAGATAACAAAGGGAACCTCAGTGAAAGAGCTTTGCTTTTGATTAAGTGCTGGCTGGCGAAGTTTGCATAGACACTGTCTAATGACATTGCCACAGGCTGCAAGGTTAAAGCTGGTGTGACAATCTGAAGGAAAACAATAAAGGCATGCAAGGGGTGCTTGTCTGGTTTTTGTATGTGCAGTTCAAAATGTGATGTCTTTGTCAGGTGAATAGATTACGAGATCCATTTCCCCACAATTCATCAACAGAAACCTGGAGGGCTAATGTTTCCAGACCGAGCTGCTTTGTACGTGGTAGCAATTGAAGACAGACAGTACAAGGACTTCAAAATTCACTGTGAGTAAGCACCTGCCAGCAACACTTTTCTGTGGCTATTTCCCTAAAATCTTTCATTTCCAGTAGCCTATTGTAACCTCTTTGCAGGCCAGAATCCCAATATAAATGTGAACTCTGAGAAAATGTTGGTCTGTTGATAAATTCAGGAAATTTGCAGTAATTTGAAGTCCGCGAAGGAGAGATGCATGTACAAATTGATGAAGTCTTTGCCTGGAGTTACCTTAATACCTCTAGCTATATTTAAAATGTGGATTATAGGAGATTTAGTTTTTTTGTTGTTTTGATAAATATATAATCCACCATAACAACCACAAAACCCAGTAATATTCTTTTGCCAATCAGGTCCTTATTTTTTTTTTTAATATAACAAAACCATAAAATCAGTAAGATGTGAATTAATTGTACACGTGAAGAAATAAACCTTAAAAAAAACTATATCTCCATGATGGCTTCTCCATGGTCAAGAAGAAAAAACCCCACAACATGTAGTACTTTTTTTAAAACATTTTATGCGAGAATTTTTAAATTAAAAATAAAGACCAGAAATCTAAATTTTACTTATATGTTAAAAAAGGGTTCTAATTTTGGGTTTTTAAATACTTCATAGATGCATAAAATTGACTTTTCCTTTGCTTTTAAAATGCTGGGAGAGTTTCCTTGAAGTATCATCGAATAACTGGTGCTCTTAGTAACATCTACAAGTGACCTAGTCCAGGCTCCTGCTGCGATCAAATGAACAAGTTTTACATTATTTCATTCTTCTTTTCCTTTCAACATTTTTTGATTTTATTTATTTTTCAGAGCTGGGCAATTTCACTTAAAAGTATTTGTCATTGTGGAAAAAAAAAAATCACAAAATTCCTAAGCAGATTTATTAACCAAAGATACATGTTAAAGTTTGGATTAAATTAGTGGGTTCAGACAACCTTTAAATAAAAATGCCTAACTCCTCATTCTTTGACTCTCACCTCCTCCCAGAAAAGAAGGCTTGGTGTTTCTGTAATCAAATTCAGTGCTAATACACAGAACTGCCAGTTGGTCAAAATTGCTATTTTGGGTCAAAAGCGAGCCCAGTGCAATGGGGTGCTGACAAGAAGTCTCTGTAGCTGACAGGAAGGATTATATCTCCTCCTCAAGAACAGCCTAGATTTTTCTCCTTGGCTGTGTGATGACCTTGACAGTTAAACTCCTTACAAAATGTACAGATTCAAATGGATGTATGAGGCATCCATTCTGTAAAGGAATCAGAGCCATTTTGGCCTAAAATCTTCCACTTTGCTTTTGAACTCTGTCCTTTCTAGACCTTGAGTCTTTTTGTTTTCTCACAGACAATACATCTGTTTTCAAATTTTTCCTTTTCTTGTCATTTGAAAAAATGTTTCAAGTAATTTTTTCCTCTTGTAAAATGTTGTTTTCCTTCAAGACAATTTATTTTCTGATTTCACCTCTGATTTCCCTTCCCCCCTTACCTTATATACCTCTGTGTCTTTAGTTATTTCTGTCTCACTATCTATCTGTACCACCATCTTGTCTCTCCTTTCCATTTATAAATCCTTGATGGTGCCTCCTTACATTTCAATTTTTCATCTTTTTCTCTCTTAAGGATGATAGAGTCTTGCGTTCATGTAAGGTGTGTGGCTGAGCATTTTAAAGGGCATTCAAGAACCATTATATTGATTAAGAAATAATGCAATATGAGTTTTCTAAACAAATCTAACTTCTGATTTTTCTAACTGAAGATTAATGCCACAGAGTACTACGACAGTCAATTACTCTGATTTACTGCAAAATGTAAAACATATAATTTTATTTTTTACTTCCCGTGACAGCTCTCTGCCTAAGACAGATCAGGGCACATATTTCAAAGGTATCCCATATAAACTGAAGTGCAGTAAATTATGGAGGCCTCAATAATAAATAAGAAATTAATAAATTGTTTCTTCAGGGCTTCCTAGTTACTATTTTCTGAGTAATCACATAAAAACATATGACTTTTATAAATGTAATCTGAAGTTCTCACAGGCTCATGATGACTTGAACAAAAGTTTCAGCACCCCTGAAATGCTGAAAAATTCGCAACCCAATAAAGAGATAATAAAGAGATATCAAAGAGTTATTCATGTCCATGGTTTTTTTCCAATTTAGGAATATGCTGATTTTTCTATCACATTACATTTTCAGTAATACTCCTCTGGAAACACCAGTAGCTCAAACACGATACTGTGAAAAAAAGAGACATTTCAAACATGCTCACAAATGTGTTTATCTCTTTACTTTGTTTTTTGTTCAAGCCATTTTTTAAAACACTCCCAGTATTCAGTTTAGATTTTGAGGTGAAGCACTGAATGGACCTTGACTAACATGCTTCATAAGACTAAGATTTCTCTTGTTTGAAGGTTCTTCTTTTCACTTTGTTAAGCAACCTTAAAAGCAAAGCCAGTGTACTTTTCCATTTTTCAATGTTTTCATTTTGCAAAAAATCCTCAGCATGATAGGAAGCATCTATTGGAACATTCAGAAGAACAATTAAAATACAGAGGATTGGCATGACTTTCAAATCTTTTCAAAGTGAACCTTTTGCTTTTCTGTCATGATGTATGTGCGGATTAAAACTTCGAGTCACAACTATTGAAACACACCTGCAATTCTACTCCTGCCAGTAACTCACTCACTGAAACTAAAATTACTTAATCAAAAGAGAATGAAACTGCCAATCTATGGGAGCTGGGGAAAAAAAGTATTAAGCAGAATGAATAGGAAAGGATTGATCCCTAACAGCTATTCCCACCACTCAGCCTGACATCAGATGATTTTGGGCAACAATCACGATCGTATAAAGCCACAAAAATCACTGACAAATCTCATATAACACAGTTTTATAGATACCAAAATATAAGGATCATTTGTTCAAAGATGCACATTGAGGGCTTATTTTGTCACAACTGCATTATCTGTGTAATAGCAATGATGGCATACACAGCTGGGGCAGGGAGCAAAGAGCTGAAGGAGACATCTAAAAATTAGGGGATGGTAGAAATTCTTTCATAAGAAAAATGCTTTGAGAAGCAAAATATATTTTCTGTTATGGCTGCTAACCTTGACAAACCCATTTGCATTGACAGGGTGGGAGAATGTGTACGGCTTTGACATGACCTGTATTAGGGATGTTGCCATGAAGGAGCCCTTGGTGGACATAGTAGATCCAAAGCAAGTGGTGACCAACGCCTGCTTAATAAAGGTTTGGTAATCCTGAATATACCTAATTATGAATGTTTACACCTAACTGTAGGGTTCTTTTGGGACCTGATGCTTATGTTTTGCTACTATCTTTGTGTGCTTTGAACCAGCTGCAAAAGCCATCATCACAAAATGCAGTCACACTAAGAAGGAAAATTGTGCAGTTTTCAATTAGCCAGTTCTTGCATGTTTCACATGCTCAATACTGTTACCTGACCTGGGCATGAACACCAACACCTTGATTTCTTATGGATTTCCCAAAAGCAAGATGCTCCTTGTGTCTCTACTCATCTGGTTATATCTGCAGGCTGTAACTCAAGATTCTTACAAATTTTACATGTGCAAATACTGGATGAAGAGAGACATGGTATATCTAGATATGAATTTGAATTGCCCTGCCTTTTTTGTAAATAAAGGTTGGAAATTACTGATTGAATGCTGCTGAGGAGAAGGGGTAAATCATACTGTTTGCAGTAAGAAAGTCTGAAGTATCAGTTCTGAATTGATGATGAAATAAATAATTAACTCCAGAACATGTAATCAGAATTTGAACTCAATTTATTTCTCTAACTTCCTAATTCTTAGCCTTATATAGAATGTTACTGCTCTCTCTCAGCCCCAACATCTGCACCCACAAGTTAACTGGTACCCGGCTCTACATATGAGACAGAAAGGTCACTAATCCCTGTTCACAGTATTATGTTAGCAATGAAGGAACTGCCTGCAGGAACACTTGAAAGCTCTAAAATTCCCTTTGCATGAAGGAATCCTCCTCATGTGGGACAACTGTCATGAACAAGGCTGTCTGCATCAATAGTAGTGGTAGTACCAACTCCATGAATCCAAGAGCTCATTTATCCCAAAGAGTCAGTTCTAACTTTTCCCTTTCACTTTTTGCCAGTAACAAACACAGCAATAAATACTCCCATACGCAAAAGGGAAAGCCATGCCTCCAGTCTGCAAAACCTTTACTGAAAGCAGCAAAAAGGAACAGAAGCATAAACTCTGGATGAGTATGTATGCATGCACAGTCCACCTGCACTGAGGGGAACGCAAGATGGCTGTGCCTGAAAACAGCCTCAACCGGAGCAATTTAAAATTGCAGCACACACAAAAGAAACAGCTATTTAGACTCTATGAAATATGTCCAGAGAGAAAGAGATCAGGGAGCAAAATGGGTTGGCTCCTATGGAATAAAAAACTGCATGCCCTTAATTTAAGTGCAAATCCAATGCTTTATTTAGAAGGTCTTTGAAAGTAATTTGGTAAATTTAAGATGACAGACAACAACTTTCAAAGTGTTTCTATTCAGGTTTTATATTTAGTTTTGACATCTTTTGTCCATAAATTGAATGGTGCTGTACCACATAGAGGCACTGTGAGAGCAAAGCAGGTAATAAGTACACAAGCACAAACCACCCTCCATTCCAGAATCAGTCACTAATCTCACAAATTGATCACTAGGAAAAGAGGAAATTCTCAATGAAAAGCATGAAGGAGTGAGGTTTATGTTCAAGATAGCAATATAGAAGCAGGAAAAACAGACTCTGTAGCTATATATTTTTTTAAATTTAATTTACTTTTGCATATGGTTTATTTATAAAAATGCATTTCTTTCATCCTGAAAATATTTGTGAATTCAGAGAACAATATTAGCCTAAGAAAACATTTGAGAATAAACAAAGCCATAATGTTTAATTATTCAAATGTTTTATAACAGCACTTTTGGATAGCACAGCTTGTTCATATTGGATTCACAGAGGGATTTTTAGAGTTGTATTCAACCCAAAGCCAGCTAATTTAGGGTGCCTACCAGATGAGTCTGAGTTCTCTCTACATTAGTCAGTGGATGCACCAGTCACTAGACACATTCCTCAGAGACCAGTCAGTCTTGTGCTTCTGCAGTTATTTCAATTCCCAATTCAGATGCTCTGAATGGTTCTACAAAACCAGCAAAATAAGACATCAACTGTGTGTGCTGTGTAGCCATGCCACTTATCTGACATGCTGGAGACTTGAGTAAAATTTCCTTTTTTTTACTCCTCAGAAACTGAATGTAACCCAGGTTCTGAATACTTTAAGGAACTTTAGGCACTAGGCCACAGGTGCACTAGGGGTGGTACATGCAGGGAATGCAGCATCCTCTCTGCTGGGAGAGCCATTCTCTTTTGCATGATCTCTTAAGTATATCTGAGGGGCACAGGAATTGTCCTGCCAAATAGGAGTCCTCTGTTTAACTTCCATACCAAATCAGACAGGGAGAGTACTGAGAGCAAAGCATCTTCAAACCACAGAATCGATAAGTGAACTCAGGAGTAAGTGTCCTGCTGGGGGCCTACTGCTTTCAGTAACACTGCCCAAAAAAACTGAGAAGTTTGTTTCATACGTAGTTATGTTTTCTTCTCTGATCCCAAACAAACAAAACCTGAAAGAACTCCACCAAACCAGGGCATCCACTGAGATTTGCATGTTTAGCTTATTTCCATGCTCACAGAATCCTAGCTGAGTAACCTGATTGTCTGGGAAGGAGATCAGGAAAGAGGTGCCATGGCACTCTAGAAGCAACCTTACGTCCAATTTGTATCATTTGTCTCCTGCGCAGTTAGCTGTAATGAGTGTGCCATTTTATGTAAGAACATATAGTTGCCAGAGTACAATTCAAAGAGATCACCAAAACCAGACTTGGCCATTCTCAGAATTATATTAATTAATAAAAAAGCCCCCACTTTTGTCTCCTACCTTGCATTGTGAAAAACCTGTGTTTTTCCTTCCTTAAAAAACAGACTGCAAAAGTGACCGACAGTTTTTTCAGGACATCTGTTTAATATTTTTGAGAAATTTCTACTGACTTCTCTAATGAAAATATTTCGTAGTGCTTTTGATTCCACTTTACCCTGCACAGCCAACATAGCTCAGAGAAAGGGAGCTGCTTTTATGTGCCTCACCACTAGACTTGAGTCCCAACTTCCCCATAGTGAGATTACTAAAAAGACACCAAAAATTACAGAAGTCTGCAGCTATCACCCACCAGTCCAGTTTAGCTTGGCAAAGCAAATTTTGCAGGCTGCTATGGAACTCTGCCAGGAGACCTCAGAAATTCTCATTTCTACCATGTTTTTTTCTTACCCTCTTTCGAGGGGGAAAGAACTGAAATATTTGAAGGTTGTCACAGTTTTAAATGACCGATTATATGCATAGGTTGCTGATAAACACTAGTGCCACAGGATGTCATTGCAATGCAGTAGAATAATTTTCATTATGGTTAAGTTGCTCTTGAAAAATAATGTTAACCAGACAGGCCAAAACTATGGCTTGCTTAAATCATCTCCCTGTAAGTTTTCTAAGTCTCAGAAACACAAATGTGGTCCATGAAAACACCTCAGTAATTGAAATATGGCTGCATCTTTCTATGCTTCTTTTTGAAGTCTTACCTTAGATTACAGAAGGCAATTTCTACAAGAGCCCTCTAATGTGCCCTAAAAGAGCCCTCTAATGGGCAGTCCAGACTCTGCTCTCCATTTTTGCAGTGCAAGTCTTAAGAAATGCTGGTGACATCAGAGACACAATTCCTGACTCCAGCTGGTAGAGAAAATTTGGATTTCTGCCTACAAAAATTCTGCTTCCCTGTATGCATGAGCAGTAAGAGTACCAGAGCAATGAGAATGAGCAATGAAGGTACCAGGAAGTGCATAGGAAACATTTCCCACAGCATTAGAATAGTACTTCAGACTTACCATCCTCCCCATCATTACTACGAGGTTTGGAAACAGTCCAGATAAAAGCAATACCTAGCTGGGAAAATCAGATCCATCTGAAAAACACAGTTTAAGCCTGGAAGAGTGAGACTTAAATATTGATGGAAATAAGCAATCCTGGAGACCACATTGTCGCTTCCAACTACTGCAATCAAGCCATAGCACGATTGACATAATTTGCTTCTGTCTTGTACAAGTGTAAGATCCCTGTGCTCACTGTTTGGAATCAGTTACTTGACACAGGACTAGAAAGCATCATCATCAAAACGCAGGCCCCTCTCATGCCTCAAATGTTTTGACTGCTTGACACAGTCAAATCACTTTCCTTTCCAGAGATGCAAAAACAAATAAGTTTATTTTTATTACAAATCCCAACTCTGGAATATTTCCTTACGCTGACAGTCCCTGATGATAAAAGGTCTTTGAACTGGACCAATATCTCCATTTCAACATCTACCTGTACGTATCAGAGCACCTTTTTACCCTGATTTTCCCCAGCTCCTAGAGCCCCTCCCTGCCATTCCCAAGAACACACGCTCTTCAGTGAGTGTCCTGTCAGCTTAGTCAGACAACTGGATCATTTGCTCATTAACTGACACATTAGAATATATCTCTGATTTCTTACAGTGTTAAAAGGCTGCCAGTTGTCTTTGTATCTGATCATTAAATGAAACACTAAAGTACCTTATTTAACACTTACCTGAGAGTCAAAGACATCTGCGTGTAAATGTCTTTTTCTTTCTCCTCAAAACAGGAAGTAGATATATATACAGTGAAGACTGAAGAATTGGAATTTACTTCTGCATTCTGCCTCCAAATTCAGCGCAATGATTACATTCATGCCTTGGTCACCTATTTTAATATTGAATTTACAAAGTGCCACAAGAAGATGGGATTTTCTACAGGTAATCTGTATTTCTTTTCATTTCATTTCTGTTGCTATCAGTCTATCAGTGCTGCTGGTTAGATGGTACAGGAAGGTTTAATGTACCACGTTTGAATTTCAGTGATAAAAACTATTGTAATTTTAGGGATGGTGAGCAGGATGGGGAAAGGACAACTGCTTAAACTGCTTATAGGAATTCTCTGGAAACTGAGGCATAATTTCACAATGGCTATCAAGCTTAGAGCTCAGCAGGAATTACAACCTGTGAATTTATGTCCCTCACAAGTCATATCTAAATCCTGTGTCAAGTTCCTCGGATTAGACAGAGAATTATCGGCTCAGAGAGAGCAGCTCTTCTATCCCCAAATCCAAAACTCAACAAAGCTTGCCCCAGAGTCTACAAAAAAACTACCATTTTTTCCAAGCTATAAAAACACACATACTGATTATGTGAGTCATCTCTAACAACCCAGATGTGAAACTCTAACTTGCCCTGGTGAGCAGATATTGAAAGGAATAACTCCATTCCCTTAAGGCATCATTTACCAGAGTGAATAAACCAGACAGTCTTGAAATAAATGCAAAAACCTCATCCTGTAGACAGCCTATTTGTACACAGGAGGGTGAAGTGTTTCTCTGCCTCTGTTCAGTTTATCATGATAATGTAGGTGCAGAAGAGTTACTCCATAAAAAGGTTGTTTGGCCATCAGCTGCTGAAGGTCACCACTCTAAAAGACTGGTAAAGATTCTCACATGGTGTCTGTTGGCAAAGCTGCACTGAATTCAGTAAAATACACCAGTTTGTAGGACATGTCAAAATGTCACTTCATTGATATGCATTTTTATAAATTATGAATAAGTGTGTAATTTGGGGTGG
Organism: Rhabdornis inornatus; assembly: GCA_013397075.1. NCBI lineage: Eukaryota > Metazoa > Chordata > Aves > Passeriformes > Rhabdornithidae > Rhabdornis > Rhabdornis inornatus. Next base: position 485,085 of record VWZS01005303.1, on the reverse strand, counting down.
ATTTGGAGACCTGAGCCTACATTGCACACACCCTCACCATGTTCTTGGCACACAAGTTTGCAGTTAAGTCAGGCTTTTCTAGGGAATGTGGCCCTGCACAGGGGCCCTGCATGTGCACAACTACATGGGTGTGTACAAGGCAGCAGTTATGATTTAGAATTTAAATTCAATTTCATTTTGGTCTAACATGTTTTCAGTAAGAAATTTTATGCAGCCATGTCCAAATAGTACAGTCTGGATCTGAACTCCTACAAGAAGATATCTCATGTAACAATTGTGATGAACAGTCATTAAAACTGTCTGGCCACATAGACAGAAATTATCTGGTAAAAACCTTTTCCTTTTGAAGATACCAATTTGCCAGCACAGTTTCTGAAAAATGTTGGTTTATATCGGTCTTTCGATTTTAGAATTTTAGAAAACAGTTAAAAATTCCTGCCCTGCCAGTTTTTTTAAAAAAAAATCAGTATTTCCCCAGTCACAAACAATTTTCAAAGCCAAGTAACTTTTTTGAAATATTAATGTTGAAATAAAATAAAATTATTATTTTATTGAACAATAATGATACAATGTTAATAATGATACAATGCAGTGACCTCATGTGACTGGGGGATACAAATAGAAGAAAAATAAATTTATCAGAGGATTTATTTTACCAGGTTAGGAAGTCTTTGAGGTCCTACAGCTAGAAGTAAATTAAAAGCTTGAAATAGCAAAGGGTCATCAAAGTGATTCTGCTAAGCAAGACTAGAAATTAATTTAGACCAGTTTCCATCTCTGGCAAATTGCCCAAAATGCCTTTTAATAGTCCCAAAAGAGATCAAGGTGCAAGTGCCTTTTCATCCGCTTGATCCTTCTGGAAACTATAATATTTGCTGGTTTGGGATCACTAGCCAAATATTTCATCTGCAACATTGTGATAAATAATTCTTGATGAACCTTTCCTTCATGCTGTTGTATCATTGTTTTTTGAACTAATTTAGACTTCTGAAATTCAAAGCACTTTGTGGTAAAGATTTTCCCATTTTGAACACGTGGGTTGAAAGAAAAGCACAAAAATGTGCCTATCTTGCCCTGTAACCCATTTTGTGGAATCCTTCTTACTGGGTGTGATTCACATCTGACATATTCCAGTAAAAATTAGAAGACAACCCACAGACAGCCAGTAGAATTGTGTTGTAAAGTACATTTGCATTTGCATATAGTACATAAAGCATTCTATGAAAAGAAAGGATTTTTCCCAATTGTTTCCAAGTCATAATTTGATTTGCAAAGCATTTAAGAAATTTCAATAACTGATACCCATGTATATATTTTTAGCACCTGATGCTCCTTATACTCACTGGAAGCAAACTGTCTTCTACTTGGAGGACTATTTAACTGTGAGAAGAGGAGAAGAAATTTATGGGACTATATCCATGAAACCAAATGCAAAAAATGTGGTAAGTCAGCACCCCTGATCCTAATTCCACCTCTACTGATCACAAACTATGATCAGCAATAAAGAAAATGCATAGGAGTAAAACAGTGAGCATGCTAAAGGCATTGAAGTTTATTAGTTAGAACTCCAGTCACAGCTTCACCAAAGCTGATGACAGCAATGATAAAGCAGCGCTAATGTTCAGAAGTCAGCCTGCAACCAGGCTAGCATGGGAAAGGAGAAAGGATTCAAACACATCACTGAGTCAGCTGCCCTCTGTAATCAGCTTGACTCGCTTATTGTGATGCAAGCAGGCAGGGGTTTTTCACACTGTCACTGAAATCAGTGGAAAGATCCCTTCTGCCAACACAAGATGATCAAGAGTCAGTACTTCAGTTCCACATCTATGGGCACTGAGTGATTTGCCACTTGGTGCCCAAGGACAGTCCAACAGGAAATTAAATAACACATTTCAGAGGAATGCTTGTACGAACTCACTGATCAAATGTACTTGAACTCACTAATTCAGTGAAAGGGTTGTTTAGAAATTGTGCCTTTCCATTGAAAATACAGATGCTTTATTTAAGACTAAAGCTAAAGCATGATGGATATCACGCTACCATGACTACTGAAAACTTCCTCAGGTTCTCTGCTATGGGCTGGATCCCCCTAGTGTTTCTTTTAAGTGGTAAGGAGACTGTGAGACATGGTCTGAGAGACAACCTATGGGTGGATAGAACAATATATGAGAATTACAGCTTCAGGGAAAAACATTGGACCATTTTCTGCCAAAAATTTTGAGCAGTATCTCTTCATTTTCTATTACAGTAAACAAGAGTTAAAACAACCTGGTTATCCATCTACGCAGTTGTTGTAATTGTTGAAAAATTGCATTTGTTAAGTGCAGCAAATCTCAACATGTCATCGTCTTCCCTTTTTGCATTGCTTTTCCATTTTTATACCAAACACAGATTGGCTATGGTAGTGCTGATACAGAGGGAGAAATAAACACAACATAAACTTGGCATTAAAATAAACATATTCACCCCTGAAGCTACTTGCTGCAAGAGGAAAATAATCTTTTTCCCCACCCTTAGTTGTCCTAGGGGGACTGGAATATTTTCTTTTGGGTTAAATGTATCAATTTTCATCCAGGGGAAAAATGAATAACATATCTCAAATTTTTTCACACAGCAGTATGAATGTAGATTTAGGTGCTAAAACTAATGTGCTCTTGATAGTTGTCATAAGAAAGAGATACCGCCTTGGTTCAAAAGGATTTGCTAGTGCTTTGTTCTTCTGAAACATGAAGTTTTTCAAAAGCTTGCATAGACACAACTTCCTTCTGTAGGGCTGTGTAGTATCTCTTCCCTAAAAATGTGTCATTATAAGATAAAAAAATTACTAAGGGCTTCTGTACCATGGGAAGTTCGCTAGATCTAATCTGGAACAACCCCTAGTGGGGAAAGCCCTTTTAGCCTAAATTAGGAGCATCTCAATGGGGGACACCCTTCAAAAATTTTCATAGGATACATATGATAGCAGCATTTCAGAAGCTTCCTGAACCAGGAAGTAACCAGGACATTAAATCCACCTCAGGAAGAGTATAGAAATATGACCTAAGCACAGATTGTATGGTGAATGCTATTACACATCTTACAGCCTGCTTTCTCAGTGTTAGCACCACTTAAAAACAAGAAGTTAGAAACCACCACAGGAATCTCTTGAATCTGCTGGTCTTTTCAAACCAAACAATGATAACTGAATTAATACACTAAACTTACATCTTACTTACATGTTGCATTTAAATCTTTTTACAGCGTGACCTGGATTTCACCGTAGACTTGGATTTTAAAGGACAGCTATGTGAAATGTCAGTATCTAATGACTACAAAATGCGTTAGCAAGAAACCTTTCAGAGACATGAAAAGGAGAATTTTATCAAGTCTTGAACTGCTGAGCTTCAAGCTAGGAACAACTGTTCACAAGATTATTATATTAAATATTAGAATGTTTACTCTTGATGGAGGGTGGTAACCTGATCTTTCTTGCAGATAGTACAGGGGGCTGGGATCCCACTGTGAATGTACAGTATACAGAACTGTAGCTTTTGTTCTACATAGGAAAAAAAATAAGCAACAGTCTTGAGTGTTCTGGTTAATATTAGGATGGCAGAAGATGCATATACAAATTGTATTACTTACTGTGAATTTCTGGTTCTTCCAAGCTTTGCATGTTAAAGATGATTAGGGCAGTTTTCTCACTATGAAAGACTACTACAGCACATTACTGTGATAGTATTACTGGACTTAGATTCAATATAAATGAATATATCTATTGTACATGAGGAAAAAAGTAATTTCATAATAGGAATTTGTTTTGTGATTATTTAATTCTCATTATGCAGTTATGGAAAGATAATGATGTTACCTCTGGCACTACTCTAGGCAGTGATATATTCCATTAACTGTCCAATGTTACAACTTTGGTAAATATTCCATGCAAAGTGTAGATAAGAGCTGGGCATTTACAGGAAGTTTAACAACTACATTTTTGAATGTCCTCTGAAAATGTGGACCATTAGTTTTGAAATTCACCTTCGCAACTGGATGTCTGTCAGAGCTTTAAACAACATTAGCTTTTTATCCTTGAAAATATTCTGTGGTGAGTTTTTATAGCTGGATTTTGCATGAGACTTTCAGAAATCAGACACCTAGTATTTAAATGTGATGAATGCAAAGTCTCTGAAATGGTGGATAATTCATGCTTCTTGGCCATATTTCAGTTATTTGCAAAATTCTTAATACAAAATCATTTTTAAAAAATAGGAATTAGTGTTACCTTTTGGTGATGTTTTAGGTAAGTTTTAAATTGCAAATACTATTCTCAAGAGTGCAGTAATTTGCAGGAGCAAGTAAATGTCTTTTAAAAAAATGTCGATGGCTTCTGATATTACTAAGATGTCTGTAGCTTCCCCATCCCCTTGAGTCCCTTGTTTTTCGTACAAAATCTCCTGCTTATTGTTAAAATATTAAGTGCTTATAATTCCTCATATGTATGTATCGGATCTTTTTACTATATGAATGTGGGCCATTTAATCACATCTAGTTCATCAACTGCATCTACCAGTCCTATCTAGACATTTTCAGTCCGTCTGGCATTAGGCCCTAAATCATGTTCTATCTTGCACTGGATAAGATTGACCAGTTTTTTGCCTAAAAATATTTTTAGTCACCTGCAAATAAAGCATACTTGAAGATGCATTTTGCCAGTATTTGTCAACTTCTCGCTTTTTAGAAACATATTTATATTGATTTTCCCTCCACAGAAACTGTACAGTGCCCGTTTTCTTATGGTCTAAAGAATATGGTCTAGGGATTCTATCAAGTGGGATCTGTGTGGAGTGAAATTAAACTGTAATTCAGCAGTAAAAATACTGCTTGCAATTTAGTTCATCACTGTTGTTTTAAAGCTTCTTTCATATTTTTGGGTTGAGGATGAACAACTTTCCTTACAAAATTGAGTTTATCTGTCAAATATTGCTATCATTTTCAGGGAATGAGTTCAGCTACTCTTTCAGTAATGGACTGGAACAAAAAACATCTACAAGTCCCTTTCTAGTAACACTTCTGTGATTCTAGGAATTTAAGGTAAGGAAATCTACCATAATTTTTCTCAGGCCCTCCATTTATATAAAAATCTATTCAAACAATGTTTTCATCTTCTTCTTTGCCACTAATCACTGAGATGACTGTTACTGAAAGAGGAAAGACTCTTACTTCGTTTGCCTAAATTATACTTTGAAAGCATTGCAAACCATCCACTTCTCTAGCCCACTACATGAATATTTAATAACTTTAATATTAAAAGAATAACAAAAAAAATAAAAAAGAAAAAAAGAAAAAAGAAAAAAAGAAAAAAAGAAAAAAAGAAAAAAAATCATACCTTATTTAAAACAAAAAAAAAAGACAAATGAGGAAAAAAAAAAATTATTCCCAAGGGTCTTTACTGAGAATGTGTCATTTTTGCCTGACAGAAAGCACTGGTCAAGAAGCAGCAAAAAAACCCTGCTCGATCAGAACAGCTCATTTACAAATTTGAGAATTTGCTGTACATTGATTGCCCTTTCTGCCTCATCTTTCAGCTGCTGACAGTGAAGTGTTGGTCTCTCTTCAATAGTGGCCACCTTGCCTTAGTACTTGAAGTGCCCATTTACTTCAGTGTTGCAGGATGACATCCTGACTGATATTATTAATGGCACAGTTCTGAGGTGGTCACCACACCTCAGGAACATTCCGTCCTGGAAAATTAGCTTGAGCTTTTCTTCACATTAAAAAAAAAAATGACGTATTTCTCCATCACAGAAAGAACTGAGAGTGCCTACCGGAGTGCTGAGTGTTTTCAAATCCCAGTGATCAAAAAGCAAATGCAGGCTTGCAAGGCCATTAAAGCTGTTACCTATCAACAAGATTTTGAAACCACCGGTGAGTTCAGCACACACGGGATCAGTTAGGTCAGCATTAGTGAAACAGGCATGCAAAGACCTTGCAGGTCAGGTGCAATCAGCTACAAGGCTTTCCTCAGCAATCCAAGTCCAGGTAACCATCACAGAGCCTGAGCCTCATTTTCTCAAGGCTTGAATAAGAATGTTTCTTGTGGACTGCAGGACTGAACCAAAGCCACTGATTCTCAAAGTTTTGCATTAAAATATAATGACAACATAATTGTTGAGAGCTGAAACAGGCACATGTTTAAAACATTTAATTCCCTTCCCGCAGACAGGAAAAGATCATGAGCTGAGGACAGAGTGTGAGAAAGAAACAGAAATACAGTATTTACACAAAAGACTGTCCCTGATGAGTAACGCAGCACCAGAGAAAAGAGAAAGCAGGTCACTTCTGCCTTGACTCTGATCTTAAGGCAAAAGTATTAAAACTCTTCTCAGGGATTGTTCTGACACTTGAAACAAAAAGCATCCAAAAAAAGTTCCATGCTGAGCATGCCTCTAAAAGGCACAGTGGGCAATTCACACTTGCAGTGCTTGACAGGATTAAGGAAGTAGTCCCTAGTGCTAAGGGAGGTCACTCTATATTCCCAAGGTTCTCTAAAGAACAGCATAGTATGGCTCTATTCTCATAAGAACTTCTTATTCCCAGCACCAATTAGCCCTTGCCAGATGTCATTAGTTTCAGGTTTGGGTTTTGCAGGGGTTGTTCTATGTGTGGAATTAGGGGTTTACAGCCTTCTAATACTTAATACCAAAAGTCTTAGACTTTTAATAAGAGTTGAAACTGTCCAAAATATGAACAAGAATATTACCCAAGGTGGTAATATTTACCCAGTAATACCCAAGATATGTTTTTACCACAGTGCTGAAGAACCTTCTCAGAGACCATTTCTAAAAGGATTTGTACATAGATAACTTCATTCAAGAAGGTAAGTTTATAAAGGATACATGGTATTCTATGTATATAATGAAGAATAGATCCCTGCTTTAGGAAGATTAGAAAGAACAGGGCCGACCTGCTGGAAAGCAGTGTTTCAGGGACGGACCTGGGGATGCTGGTGAACAAGCTATCCATGAGCCAGAGGTGTGTCCTGGAGGCCAAGAAGGCCAATGGTATCCTGGGGTGCCTTAGGAAAAACATTGTCAACAGGTTGAAGGACGTGATCCTGCCCATCTACTCAGCCCTGGTGAGGCAAATCTGGAGTGCTGTGTCCAAATCTGGGCTCCTCATCAAATAGAGACATGGAGCTCCTGGAGTGTGTCCAGCAGAAGGGAATGAGGATGATTTGGAGACTGGAGCTTCCCTCTTGTGAGGAAAGGCTGAGGCAGCTGGGCCTGTTCAGCTTCGAGAAGAGAAGACTGAGAGGAGACCATATCAATGTCTGTAAGTACCTTTAGGGAGACTGCCAAGAGAATGAGTCCAGGCTCTTCTCAGTGGTGCTGATCAATAGCACAAGAGGCAAAGGGCAGAAACTGATGCACAGGAAGTTCCACATGAGGCTGTCACTTGGCTTGTTCAGCCTAGAGGAGATTGAAGGGAGACCTCACTGTGGTCTTTAGCATCCTCACAAGGAGAAGCAGAGGGGAAAGTACTGACCTTTGCATCCTTGCAGTCAGTGGCAGGACTCAAGGAAACAGCATGAAGCTGACTCAAGGGAGGTTTAAGTTGGATTTCAGGAAAAGGTTTTTCACTCAGAGGGTGGTTGGGCACTGGAACGGCTCCCCAAGGAAATGGTCCCAGCACCAAGCCTGACAGAGTTCAAGAAGTGTTTGAACAACACTCTCAGGCACAGAGTGTGACTCTTGGGCTGTGCTGTGCAGGGCCAAGAGATGGACTCAATGATCCTCATGGGTCCCTTCCACTTCAGGATATTCTATGATTCCACGAGGAAGAATTTTACTGTGTGGGTGACCAAGCACTAGAACAGATTGGCCAGAGAGGTTCTGGAATCTCCTTCCCTGGAAATATTAAAAAAAACACTTGGAAACTAATCTTGAGTAATGGATTCTAAGGGACTCTGCTTAAGCAGGGGATTAGACTACATTACCTCCAGTGGTCTTTTCCATACCTAACTGTTCAGGGATTCTTCGATTTCCAAGAACAAAGAAGCTCTCCAGCCTCTCCAGGTAGCTGTTCCAGTGTTGTGATAATCTCACAGGGACACTTAACATTCAACTGGAATTCCTCTTGTTTTAACCTGGGACTGTTGGTTCCTGTTATTTTACTATTTTCCCCCCAGAAAAGCCTGGCTCTCTTTTCACTGTAACTCCTTATTAGGTACTGGAAGATACAATTAGTTCCCACCTTAGTCCCCTCATGGTAACTCCCCTCATGGTAACTCCCCTCTTCCCTACAAAACCCATGACTGCATCCTAGCCTTTTATATGAATTACACATCCTATCCACCTGTAATCCCTCCTCCTCCATTTTTCCCCCAACAAAAAATTATTCTAGGGTCCAGATACAACTGACAGGAAAGATTTTTATGATCTCAAAACTTCTGATCTCTGCTGTTCTCTTTGCAAGTCTTTCAGGTTTTACAGGTACCAATACAATTTCCCTGACACCCTTCCCTTTCTCTTTTCTTTGTATGTTTGATATTTTTCTCATTTTTGAGTGGAAACAATGGGGATTAGTGATGATGCAAACAACATGATGATAGTATTTTTTGAGAAAACTTGGGGAGATACTACAGCGTGATTATGAAACAGAAGGAAACCATGTTAGCTTTGAAATAACAACTGCAACACAAAATCAGTCTTACTTTCTCAAACAGCACACAGGTTTGGGCTACAATCCAAGTCATTCCTCTGAATCATCAAGTGCGGTCTTTCAGAAGCACAACAATCAGCAAGATCAAGCCTGAGCCGACCCCTAAATCTTCATGTGACAGAAAAACAGAATGTCCTCTTTTGCAGCTCGGTTCTGTGCTTTTGTGTCCAGCCATCTCCCATTTATGCAAATGAATGGTCAGCATTTCCAGTACAACACAGCCCTAGAACCAGAAATGGACCCCTGTGTTAAGGTCACAACAGAATTTAATCACAAACCACGCATGCCCTACCATTTTGATGCAGGAATATGAAATGGCAGCCCAGAAAGGTGCATGTAACTCATTAACAGTAACTTGCAATGCCGATCAGTTAGCAGAAGCACCTTATCACCATTGTGACATATTCTTCACATTTATTGGAATCAAAAATCAATGTCATTAGCTAATGAGATATGATTGAAGCAAATATAATTGCTATTATCACTACCAAGGGAGTATCTCAGGAAAAAAGCTCATTATGTTGCTTGCTTTCCAATGGGGTAAGCTTAGCAAGAAATGTTAAGTGCTGTGTGAAGCTGAAGCAGCAGTGTGTGATCCATCATAACATTTGTATGTCAAGCAACCAACAACTAAACACATGATGATGATACATTCTGAGCTATGAATTAAGGGTATGAAAGCAGCAGAATTCAAAAAGTGAAAGTATCCATTACCAGTAAAGATGTGGAGGCAACTGAGAAAAGAACTTAAGGAAATAACTGGAAAACATTCAGAAGACTGGGTAAATTGTCCTGACACAAGCCATTAACAAAAGTTGTGTAGACATTAAGGCCTAACATTTTTCTGGGAGAAATTTCCATTTGAATTCTGCTGCTAAATGACACCATTAAGTAAGAATTCTGTTAAGCAGCAGGATGTCTACTCTCCATCTGGGCAAATTCCTAGACCCTTGCAACCTAATGTTCATGGTTCCAAATGCAAAATTCGCTTCTGCCTGCCAGAACATTGATACTGTGTTATGTCCTTCCCATTCTTGTTCCTCCAACAGTACTGGCATAATATACTGTTTCTTTACCTTCATCTTGACATGTTTCTAGCTTGTACTTCAGCAATACAGAGGATTTCCTTTGTGGAATCTGCTTATAATCCAAAACCAGAATGTTATCAAACATTTCTATTAAGCTGTCCTCATCTCTTACTTGCCTGTGTGTCATGGGTCCTTTTCACTACAGTCCACTCATGCAAATGCCTGTGACAGTGAGGATAAATCTAGCTGGCTTGGAAATACTGCCAGTCCCACAAGACTTTGAACATTTATAGACAGCTCAAACTTTAGAAGATGGAAAGTAGCACTGTGATTTACCAATCCCTTGAAAACATCCAACCCCACTGCTGAAGCAAGACAAGCTGGAACAAGTTGCCTAGGACCATTTAGAGCTAGGTTTGGAGTATCTTCAAGGATGGATACTCCACAACTTCTCCGGGAAAACTATTCCAGTATTTGAGCACCTCCACAGGAAAAAAGAAAAGATAATTTCTTGTGTTCAGATGGAATTCCATGGGTTTCAATTTGTGCCTGTAGCCTCTTCTACAGTCATTGGGTACTCCAAAGAAGAGTCTGGCTCCCTTCTCTTCATTCCCAAAGTCCATCAAGTATTTACATTTACTGACAAGATTCCTCTTGAGTTTTCTCTTCTTTAAGCCCCCTGGGCCCAGTCATTCGGCTGGTTTTCAGAGGAGTTTCCTGCTCAATTATCTAACATTTTGTTATCTTGTCAATGAGGATGTTATGGGAGTGTCAAAAGCCTTACTAAAACTGAGTTAAACACCATCCATGGATCTTCCCTCATCCATCAAGCTAGACATCTCATTGTGGAAACTATAAGGCTTGTTATGCACAATTTCCCCATTGTAATTCCATGCTGAGTATTCCTGATAACCATCTTGTCCTTCGTATATCTCAGAATGGTTTCCAGGACTAGCTGTCCACCACTTTCTGAGGAATTGTGGTAAGGCTCATTGCTGTCTGGATCCTTCTTGCCCTTCTGGACAAAAGGACAGACATTTGCTTTTGTACAGATGTCTTGCACCACAGAGTGTTTTCATAACACCCTTAAATGCTCCATTGCATGTGTTGTGGTGATCTTAAATTAACTGCTAGGCTTCAATATTGGTATACAAAGCAGACATGTAAAACAGTCTGCTTAACTAAAATGCTATCTGTTTGGGGTTTTTTCCATCTGTACCACTAAAATGTAGGTTGTAAGGAAACCATGGAAGTTTCTAGTCAAAGCAGAAATTTCCTCAAAATTAAGTCAAATCACTGTGGCTTTGTGTAAAGCCTGTTCTGAAAACTTCCGAGGATGAGGACTTTGAGTTTCCAGCAAATTGGATACAAATCCCTTCACAATAAACCATGCCTAGCTTATTTAGTATCATATTTTGAAACCCGCCAGCAGTTAATTTTTAATCATTTGATAGATGTCTGCAATCACGTGGGACTTCACTTTCTTGACCAATGGCACCCTACAGAAATCTAAGTATACCATGTTTGCACAGCTGCATTGTCTGCAGAGCAATGACAGAAATGTATATTTAGCTACTGTTCTACACAAGAATCATGTTGGTGAAGAACAAATATTAAACAAAAATCCACTATTTAATCATTTGAGCAGCACTCGATTGCTGTGCAGCATTCCCTGCATGGGACAAGCCAAGAGCAAGGGCTTCACACATCTTACCTGAGTTTAGTAATTCCTTGAACAAGCTCCCCTGAGGCTTCTAATGACACAAATTATTTCAGTGTAGAAGGTGACTCCATAGAGGGTTGCAAATAAAAGTGCCAATAGCATACCTGTAGAAAGTTTCACTCCTATCATTCGTCTTTCTTACAGAAATGTCATTTAATGCAAATCAGTTTCTCTGTCAGAATAATACTTAAAGAAGTCCTGTCACTGAGAAGCTGCATTAGTGATTTATGCCTCATTTCAGAGGGATGAGCAACAGCCTTATTACAGCTTCATAATGTAAATCCATACAATACAGGGTTGCTATGACAACTGATGAGCCTTAATAGCCTAGATTCAAAGGACCTTGTTCAAAACTGTCAAGTAGCGCAGTTCAATGCAGTTCACTCATTGGCACCTGTAGAACTGGGAGAAGGCCGTGCAGGAACAGAACGGTTCACTCAGATTCTCAGGGGAGGCATTTGAGCTTTGCAGCTGAGAGCCTTCCTTACCTCAGAACTATGCACTGCTTGTCCAGAGGCTTTTCAGCCCCCAGCAGAGGTATCCAAACTGGTCTTTGGCTGAAGCAATGCTGAGCTCCCGAGGCTGCCTGAGAAACATTGTTCACATCCAGTTCCATTTATTAGTATTTAAAGAAGAGGTTACAAAAAGGTAAGACAATTAAACACCTTCTTGGTACTGCCCACCCTCTAGACTGCTTTTCTCAAAACTGTGATCTTAGCTGTGTTTTCCGCCCATATCCTCCCACTACGTGGGGTATTTGTCAGGTTTTGCTGGGCTAGTTCAGCTCACTAATGCAGGAGACAATTCTGTCTTTTTCTTCTTTTCTCTATTATTTTTTTCCCTTGAGATTCTGCCAAGGCCTAAAATGGCTCGTTGCAGGGTTCTAACAACTTGTAAAAGGTAAAATGGAGGAGTAATGACTGGCAGGAATAGAGAGCTGCAAACCTACCCAGTATTCTACCCTCTGAAAAGAGCAGCATCTGAGCCTCAACAGCAGCTATACAGTCACAGCAATATTCATATTCCCAATTCATAGACTTGATTTGCTCTGAAAAGCTAAGATTTAAGTGTAGTGCTGCAACAGCACTGAATCCTGCAAATAGGCAGACTGATGTTCCAAAGCTAATAATACTCACTTGGCAACAACAGCATTAAGAAGACAGCAAAAAAAAAGATTAAGCTGGATACAGTGACACAAGACCTAAAAAAGCATATTATGTATGCTCTGAGCAAGAGAACACAGATCTCACGTGAGGCAAAGATGGCACAAGACAAAACGCCAGGCACAACACAGTATGTTATAGAGGGATGGTAGCTGTGGCTGCTGCTCTTTCCTTCTGCAAGCCCAGCCAGAACCTGAGCTGCAAAGGTGCAGGTGCATACATAACACACTGATGTATTCAGCCACGCAAAACACAGCAGGGTCTTCACCATTCACTGCCCACACACACACAAACAGCAGCTCAAGTAATGGGAGTGCTGGAGTAAGATTCAGAGCCACATAATGTGTGACTTGAATGCCTTGGTTCCACAGGATTCCCTAGTCCCTTCCTGTTCAACCCATGAAAACCAGACATTTCCAGTGAGAAAGCTCCTCTGAACCTGGTTTTTTCTTGTAATGATTGTTGTGCTCAGGAGAAGGATGTGGCAGAAAAGGCACTGACAACTGCAGAAGCTAAACACAGCTGTCCAGTATAGCTGGACTTGTTTGAAACGCTTCCCTCACACATGCTTCCCTCTTCACTGTTTGAAAGGAAATAAGCAATGCTTGTCTGACTAATCCAATGTCCTTCAACTTCTAGTACACTTGGAAGGATTCAGTGTCACTGCATACAATATTTCAGATTAGCAATAGAAATTAACTTTTATACCTGCTCTGTAAACTTAACCTACTGGGTTGTTTTTTCTCCCCTTGAGAAGCATGTTTTCATCAGATAATAATCAGGTGCCTTTTACTAGCTTCATATTCAAAGAACTTCAGTTGTGTGATGTGTAAACAGGCCAAAGTACCCAACTCTCTTCTTTTTCCAGAAGCGTATGAGTGCTATTGCAATTCCTGTAATTTCAATAATCAAAAAGACCCATTATTTCAACAGCTGCGGATGAATTCAGGAAGTTGCCACTGATGAGCTTTATGAGCATGTTTCTGCTTTCTAAAACAAGATTCCACTTGTGCAGATGATAAAGTGGATTTATTCCAAAATGATTTCACATGACAGAAAATTCTGCCAATATACGGATGTTGCAAACAAAAGTGGTCCCAAGTTGGGAAATTTTACTTGAGTTAATTTACTACCAAAGTACACAAATCTTTTTTTGATGATTGAGGTTCTGGGGAAAGAAAAAGAGTGTAAACCGTTAGACAAATATATTCATATACATTTTTTCTCTCCTCTGTTCCCAAGTTTCAGCTTCCTTTTTTTTCAGTATGGGGTCAACTCTCTGTCAGAATTTGTCCAGGGAGCCAACAGGCAGCACAAGAAGTTGTGGACATGTGTGTAATGCTTTCTGCTACCCCAGGTAATATGGTTTCAGCCATTCAATCCCAATGCTTCCAGTTGTCCTGAGTTTAGGGATGCCAGTTGTCCTGTTCCTCATTTGTCTCTGCTCCAGCATGGGGTGTGACCACTGACTATAGTTGTTTCAGAGGCAAACTTGCTTCAGCGTGGTCTGTTCCTCACATATTCCTTGTCTGTGGAGCGTTCCCATTTTAACAGCTGCAGATTACTCCCTAAATCTGGTATGTGAGGAGGTGCTGTACACTTATCTCAAGAATGTTATACTGTGCAATGATTTTTTTCCACTGTTGCTCCATTCACATCTGGGCAAGCTGGAACCTCTTTTGACTGGCACACAGTAATTCATGGACATCCAGCTCCAAAGGGTTAGGAGCACTCTGTTAATATCCACGCAAATGGATTTTGTATTGTGCTTATCCAAAGATCTGTCAGTATTGGGTACCTGACCTGGCAGAGAGAAATTTCTCCCAGTGGAGAACTGGAATGGAAAAATGGAAAGGAAAAAAAAAAAAAAAAAAAAAAAAGAGGAAAAGGAAGCTTCACTACTGTTAAGTCAGTGTTAACTTTCTGAAGAGCTGAGAAAAATACTGTCAGGAAGTATGAAACCCTGATGGAGAGTCAGAAGACAGCAACTCAGCAACACAGTTAGCATCCAGGAACATGGGAACCTGACAATTTCCACACCAGTTTGATGGCCAGCTGGACAGAAGAATCGGTCCAGGAGCAGAGCCTTGTAGCATGTTATTCATACCTGTCTTCAGTGAGCCTTAGTCCACCAGTTACTGCTGTTTGTTCAGGTGTGCCAACAGATGAGTAAGCCCTGGCCTGAGGTTTAAATAACCAAACAGACCATGAGAAACCCTGGACACGACACAAGCAGCTGTGAACACAGCAAATAACAGAGTGAGAAGCTGAAAGTTGTTACAGACAGCACTTTGAGCAATGTCTGGACTTCCGAGGTGGATAAGGGGGAGTTACACAGTAACTTCACAAATAGTTGTGACTCCTTTGGGAGTGGAAACTTGCAAGGCCAGCAGCACCTCAGTAACTATATCAATAATAACACATAAACTCAAGGTGACTTAGGTAGAAGAAATACGTATGTGGGTACAAATGTAGAAAATCTGGGACTAATAGGGAAAAGGCAACTAGGGACAAGTTGTTTCTTTGGAATATGAAGGACAGAGAAGGGGAGGGGTCAGGGTAGATGGAAGAAGAATAAGCATGGGAAAAAAATCAAGAGAAGGTAGAATAAAAGGGACCAGTTGTATGCAGGCAAGCTGCTGGTCAGAATTTATGTGAATGAGCCTTGTACCCCATAGCTGCAGGACATTCAGTCTTTTCATTAAATCTTATTTTATGTTTGATCCTGGGGAGAGGTGTAGGGCAGAGTGGGAGAAAGAGAGCACTGCAAGTCATAGGAGTTGTGTACACACACGTGTTCATCAGCAAACTTCAGTCTTGATCTATTAGAAAGGAAGAGAAGGATTAGGTTATCTGTCTTCATATTTATAGGAATGCTGCTTGTGTATACATGGGCGACAAGCAGTGAAGACATCAATCTCTGTGTTGTCTGTGTGGCTGATGACGTTGGTACTGTGTGTGTATCTGCACCTCTGCAATGTGTACTCAGCTTGGGATTTGGCTGGACTTCCAGAAAGGATCAGCAGCGGCCACAGCTATCAATGCGAGATGGAAGACATTGCCTGGGTCCTAGACTACACCAGATTTGACTGTAGAAGAAGAAATCTCCCTCATCCCAGGATTCAGCTGCTTCTTAGCATTGTCTGTTCTCAAACTGTGTATATCCTGCTAGCAGGGTCTCAGTGCTAAAAGACACCCAAATAAAAATGATCCTGTGGGAGTCACAGAAAGAAAATCCACTTCACCTGTCACCATCCTTCAAAAAAATATGAACTTCAGGGAAAAAGAAGTTAAGGATCTGAATTTGGGCATTTGTAGGGCTAGAATCACGGGCAAGAAAGCTGAAATTAAGGATTCAAACTGTCTTTCTGAGACTGACAGAGGCTAGAGTAAATATTGCTGGTTCCAGTATCGATGGGGGAACAGATCACTCAAAGTCAATTGGCAGAGCCAATATTTAAACTGATGACACTTCTTTCCTAGTTGAAATTGGGATAAAGTGTTGCTTTTGTTGATGTTTAAATTAATGGCTTGCATTAGTTCAGCTCCAGCCAGGATTGAACACAGATGGTTCAGTTCTAAGATTCCCATGATGGATAACATGCCACAGTCGATAAAGGTGACTCAACTCTCCACAACCAGTAATGGACTTCAAGAAGCAGCCCTGGGAAGCGAACAGAAAGCTTATTGATTTTCAGTAATGGATACTCATTTTGCTCCTCAAGTTTTTTTCATTTGGAAGAGCACATTCTCAGGAATCAAGAAGGGAAAAACTCTTGATAATCAGCTTATCCTGCTCTGCTTAGTTCATTCATCATTCCTGATAGAAGTAAATCCCTGGTTATTCTACCTGATAGGGAAGGGATCCCAGCTCATAGGAAAGGGCATTTTAGTGCTGCTATGGATATAGAAATTGCTGTAGAGGAAAGTCTATAAATCCCTAATGTGGAGTTCTTGGAACTAGATAAACATCTTTGATCAGACTGAAATCCCAAGAGCACAATTAATTACTGACGAAGTTTTTACCCAAAAATAGAGTTCCCTATTGAGCTAGTGCTTAACATTCATCTTCTGTTTCATATTGATTCATTAGTTTAATGAAAAATAACTTTTTAAAAACATTTAGAAAATAGATTTAAAACATAATGTCTATAACAGTTTTATATAATGAAATCTACCATCTTGTGTGATATTTTAATGAAATAAATCATGCCATGGGTTCCATTTTCCCCACAAGCTCACCATTGTGAATACTTGTTCTTGAATGCTTACCACAAATAGGATGCAGTGAAGACATATCCCACCAGGAACAATTGCTGATCATGTGGTGGCTGGGTGACACACTCTCAAGTTTCTTATTTCCATTTATAGTCCACAAAATCTTCAAAAGACAATCGACATTTGTGTTTCTTACGATCCAGGGTGGGCCATGATTTTCCAAAATGCATCCCCATGGGCAAACTGTGTCTCAGTGTTATCAGGCCCTGGAGGAATGTTGTGTGACAGCTGCTTTTGAAAAATCAGTCATGTGTTTAGCTACATGAGGAGGAATTTTTTCTTAGCATTGCTAAAAGAGCAATATCTCACTGGATTTTGGTGAGATGTTTCACTCATTAAATGCTGGTAAGTTTTTCAAAATCTTCCTCAAAATAAGATCCACTGTTTCTGAAAATTCTACCTCCAAAATTTTCTATGACCCCTTCTATGACAGACTTTTGGAGACAAAGAGCTGTTCGGTCAGCCTTAACATGTTTTGAACTACGAACAACTACACCTATGGCAATTTTTAAAAAACTGTAAAGAGAGCTTAGCACAAAATCAAGATCTAAAGGTCTGAACAGAAATTAAATCAGCAGTATTCAGAGGATGGGTCATTCACACCGGTAAGAATTTACTTCATATTCCAAATAGTTTTCCTCCCATAAAATTATTTCTTCTTCTTAATAATGTGGCAGCTTCTACAAGCCTGATGACAAAGCAGGATTCAGTGGTGTTAGGCATCAAACAGAATAAAAGACTTACTGCCCCAAATACACTGTCAATTAACTAAAGACAATATCTATAAAAGCAAAATCAGATCATAAAAAGATTTTAAATTTCACTTACACCTACACTCAGAACACAGGAGAAGAAATATTTGGAATATAAAAGCAAATCTGATAATGCCAGGTAGTGTTGTATAAATGTATGACTTGTCTAAACATGCCTCAGCATTTTATTGTCTCATACAGCATGACTTTTTGTTCGTATCAGTTTGAAGTTCGATGGTTTTCTCTTTCACTTTATCTTCATGTTCTTTTAAAACCCTGGGGCAAAGAAAGAATACTTGTGAGAAAAAAAGTCAATAAAACCCACAAGAGATAGAATAAAAAAATATTTTCCCAAGAGTATAAAATCGTCCAGAGATTTAACAGAAGATGATAAAATTTTGTGAACTAGCAAACAAAAAAGTACAATTATGGTGGCCGCATCACACCACGGCCTTTGCTCATTTAGTTAGAAAAACCTAGTTAGTGCTGATTGTTAATATTTATTGCATATTACAGAGACTCAAAACAGTGATTTTCACGTCTGACTTCTAAGGCTGGAACAAAACTAAAAAAAATCTGGCTGCCTAGACATTTATCAATTGCCAACACTTTCACAAAATTTCACTGACTTCCACAAAAATATTAGAGATTTGCCA
The DNA here is from genome assembly GCA_013397075.1 of Rhabdornis inornatus. NCBI lineage: Eukaryota > Metazoa > Chordata > Aves > Passeriformes > Rhabdornithidae > Rhabdornis > Rhabdornis inornatus. The sequence continues at coordinate 466,785 of VWZS01005303.1, read as the reverse complement.
ACTCATTACAAGTGTCTTCACCTCTGTAAATAGTTCAGAGGGGCCATATTTTCCTATATCTTTACCTCTAGCCTTTATATAACTTCAAAAATCCACTTCTTCCTGTCTCCCAGCCCCCAGGCAGACAGCAGAATTTGAGCTGTAATGAGCAGAGGGAAGAAGGAAGCATATCCAATGTCCTGCTGCAAGGAGTCAGCAGCATCCATTTTCAAGCATTTTTCTCCAAACCTTCGGGAAATTCTTGCAAGAATTATCACAACAGCCAAGGCCCTCAGCTTTCCTAACAACAATCCACATATTTCTGGATCTAAAGAGTTTCTCCAGCATAACGCTTTATGAACCTGAGCACCTGCTCAGTCAGAGCAAGAGGGTGAGGCTGCAGTTTAAAAGCAATGAATATTTCACCACCCTGAGTACCTAAAACTAATAAATATAAACCTAATATAATATAATATACCATAAAACTAATTAAACAAAGAGAATTCCCAATGTCATCAGTTACAGGGCAGTCAGGCACATAAAAAACTCATGGTTTGTGTTTTCTTCTTACCTAGCTAAGTGAAGCACAGACTTTTCCACATTGTACCCAGAATACGCACTGCATTCATAGAAAATTAAATTGTAATCCTACAACCAAAGAGAAAGACCATTTCAATTACTTTTGCACGATGTCTCACTCCAGCTGTAAAAAGAGAAACACAGAGATACTGAAATATGAAAATAAAGAAGGAGAAATAGATCATCTTAGGATTTTAATTCTAGAGCTAACAGTAAAGAGTAACAAAAGCCTCCAAGTGTGCCTCACAAATAACAACTATATGCTTCTCTTAGCAGATATTTGTTCTGTAGAGTGGCTTTTGATGTAAGAGCTCAAATGAAACCAGATATTGTTAGGCACTAAGACTTGTGAACTTCCCTTGTGATGATCAGGCAATTCCCACATCACTGAGTGCTGGACAAAGCAGGTGAAAAGAATTCCAGTAACTCTTCTTTCATCTTTTTGTACCTGTGAAATTTTTCTGCACCTTCTTTTGCAGTCAGTCTGCATCTTTCAGTTTTGTACTCCCCTGGGAGCTTTGTAATTTGGAACAGTGGGTAAATGATCATGTCTTGGGAGAGATTCTCAGCCCTTCAGCTGAAGCCTTATGAATGCAAATGCAAGAGATCATCTGCACAAGAGCCTGACCTGCAAGTTCTGATGGCAGAGAAGTCTGAAAGGGAATGACAGATTATCCTCCAAAATAGACATCTGTCTACTTTCACAACCTACTACAATGAAGGTCACCTACATTGCCTCTGTGGTATTACTACATGTCCTTTTACCCATCCAGATTTAAAATTTCTGTTCACTTTCCACTTTTCTCTGTGTCTTATTGCCATTTATAGCAGTAGCTTAAAATTCAAGTAAGTCAGTACCTTAGAAAATTACAATCACGTCTGCATATTTTCATTTGTTTGTTATTAACTGTGGTTACTGCACTTACACTTATTTACCCACTCTTCAGAAGACACTTATAATTCAGTTTTCAAAACTTTCCATTAAGATGACCAGGTATTTCAGTTTTGGTTTGATCTTTTTTTCTGATATCCCACACTTCCAAAATTGGACAAATTTTGGAAATTTTTGTCATCTTCATGAAATTTCAGAGACAAAAAGTCAGGAAAATAATTTCATAAATACAGTATTTTATTTTAGCAGCTTTAAAAAAAGTGTTCCAGAGTTATCCAATGTCAGGTTTGAATATGTTGTCAATGGTTATATTGTTTGTTCTAGTGAAAAACAAGATTGAACAACATGCAATAATTTCTTGATGACAAGATAAGCACAGAAAAGCAGAGAAGGAAGAAATCAGGCAATGTTAGTGTTGAATAGACATAGACATTTTATCGATTTTTTATAAGATGTATAACATTTATAATCATGCAACCCTATGATTCTCCTGCTTTTCTTAGAAAAGTTTTTAGATAAAATTTGACCAGGTCAAATTTCTTGCTAGCTGTGCAAAGAGAAGCTTGAAATAAAAATTACACTCTCTTTTTCTGCTCAGCTGATCAGAACTCTAATAGAAAACGTACTGTGGTCAGTTTATAGGTATTTCATGTCAATCAAGCTGAGAGTGATACCACTCCAACATCTTCCCCACATACAAGAGAGTGTCACTAGAGGAGAGCTCTCAGTGATAACTTCAAATATGCTGACATGAATCCGAATGGATTTTTCAACAAACTGCTTGGACGGAAAGATAACAATTTAAACTCAATTGATAATGAGTGCTTAATTCAGTCTAGTAAAAAGATTCTTGTCTGAAAGGGAAGATAGTATGGAAATACAACATGCCATTTCCTTGATTAAAAGAGAAAACTTTTAATGACAGAATACACAAGGAGCACAAACTAGGAGCAGGCAGGACGCATGTAATTATTAAGCAATGAAATGCCATTCATCTCCATCTAGAAATTAGCTATTGAACCTTGGAGGCCACTGGCAATTACTTCATTTTTAAAACCTACCTACAAATCAGCAGACATCTAAAGAATAGGGAGGAAAATTAACTATTATCAGAGAAAGCTGGGCAATTTTCTGTCCTGTAAAGTAGCATCACTCTGAGAATAGCCCCCTCATTAGCAGTATTTGTGTAAGAATGGCACTGACAGGTTGACAAAGGAGAGAGACACTGTATGAATACACAGAAACAGTCCCCATTCCACGAAGCACATTTACTCTGCAAAGCCAAGGCAAGACAAGGCATTATTATCTTATTTTATAGTTGAGGAACAGCGATAGAGAAGGATTTATTGACCCATTTAAGATCACTCAGGAAGTATGTGCAAAGCCAAAATAAAATCATGCAGATATAAGCATGCCTGAGCATCACCTTTATCATAAGGCATTTTATTAATTGGCAGTGCTTACACTTATCCACTCCAACAGAACATTGGCTGATCCTGGATACTCACAATATGATCTGAATACTCTCTCTTGTTGTGCTCATATGAACTCTTGATTACTGGATCAAGCTAAGATAAAGAGAAATTTGCTATAAGGAGTTTTCTTTCTGGATCTTCTGCTAAAAGAAGTCAAATAGACTTCAACAATCCCTGAGCTCATTCCATTCTCTCTTTCACGGGGTATAACACACTGGAACTACCAGTCTTCTTAAAAGACAACTCCCTTCAGGCTGCCATTATTCCTTTTAAAAATTAATTGTGCTGCCCACCTTGCAGAGAAGTTATGTGACAAGTGCATCACCATGGAAGTCCCTGGGTTTCTGACCAAAGCTGTAGTACAGTACAGTGCTTGTAAGATGTGGGACTGAAGCAAAGCAAGGGTTAATACAGCTGGGCTGAAATGCCCCCTGAAAGTACATGTGACTTTCTGGCTATAGAAAAAGCTGGGTAAAACCAATTCCATCCCATTAGACATTGAAACAGTCCTTAAAACTGTTGGACTTCAGGGCCAACAGGCTAAACTGATTCTTTGTCAGCACAAGAAGAGCTTGTTTTCACCCAATGTGGCTACACAAATTAGTATCAGCTCAGCATCTAGCCCTGTGTATTTGGGATCTTTAAGGAGCAATTCATGGGATTATTCACAAAATAAGTAACTTAATTGCATACACTAACAGAGACAGTGGTATGTGGTTTCATATGAATTACACGGCCATTTAGCAAGAATTAATATTTCATTAAAATTCATGGTTATAATTAGCTCAGCAAGCAAATTATTATAATTTAATTATATCTATGCTGCTTTTCAACTAATCCATTGCCATTAATCATTCCTTCTTTTAACTACCTCAGGCAGCACATTCAAACATTCAAATGAGTCATTCAGATCCATTCATTTGATTATAACCATCTTATTTGACAACTTTTTATTTTACTTATGCAAAACATTTTATTTTCTTGCATGACATGTTAGAATTAATAGCCTGGTGGGCTGTGAGCTCTGCATACAAGAATGATTCATCTTTGCTTTACTAGTACAGTTTTTTCAGAGCAAGATGACATGCAAGACACCTACTCTCTGTCCATTTAGCATTTATGTGTCACTTGTTTTTTCACAGAAGGATTCAGTGTTACACCCTGGAGTCCCTCCTAGCTTCCAGGGTCTCAAAGTTATCTGCATTTCCATGCACAAGAGAAAATAAAGCTGATTTCCTAAAGGGAGAAACTTTGTGGGATAAAGTTCAAGGCTGATAATCCTCTCTGAAAAAAATCAAATAATGGACACAAACCTGCATAGGGAGGTATAGTTTCAAAAGGCTATGTGAATAATCAAAATGAGATAAAGAGATCTGGCCCTAATTCTTTCAGGTACAGAGAGCTGCCTAGCAGCAACCTTTCCTGGAAGAACAATTCAGTTGCACTTCAAATTTTGAAAATACTATTTTTATTACTGGCAGTAAATCTATTTTTAAAGGCAAAACAGGTAAATATGTGAAAACCAGCACACTGTTTAATTTGGGTATATTCCTTCCAATTCAGTGAATATTTCAGCAATATTTTGATGACTTATTTCTAAATAAATGAATATTCTGCAGGCATTCATGTTCAAGCTATAAGCACTGTATAAAGAGATTCAAAGGAAAAATTGATGGGCATGGTATACAAGAATATAAACAAGTATCTGGTATTTGCAGTTCCTTGAATGCTTAAATTATGCCCATGGAACACCAGTGCTCTGGTAGATGCAGACTGTTAACTCTACTTATTTTATCTCCTTGATGGAAAGTTACTAAAAGTAAACATGTTTTCTACTCCTACCACAGGAGTAACAGATGGTCTTCTGTGGTTTTACAGGAGGTAGGAGGGAGAAAAGGTCCCCAAATTATCTCTGTGTTAAGAATCCTTTCACAGAGAAAAGGGAGGAAAAAAGAGAGAGAAAATAAACAGCAAGGAAAAAAAAAGAGAAAAAGAGAAAACAAAGAGAGACAGAAGAGACACAATGAGACTGAATTCTTAAATATTTTTCTTCTCCACTCACTGTTTGGTTTGATTTAGGGTTTTTTATTTAATTGGTTTGGTTTTAGAGTGTTCTCTTTATCTAGGCAGTGTTTTAAGTACTATAATTATCAGCACTTACATCACTGAAAGCTGAATTGAAGAGTGTGATGGGGTTCCTAATCCCTAAAGATACCTGTCTGACTAACATTAATCTGTGTTTCTGTGAATTTAGACACATTGAGACTCCATTTTAAAACCTTCACCTTCAAGCCTTGTAAGGAGTTCCCTAAGTACAGCACCTTTGCAAGATGGTCTCCCATTCCCATCGGGACCTCGCGCTCCTTTTCGTAATCGGTTTTGTTACCCAGCAAAAGAACAGGCACATTCTCCCCAGCTGCCTCCTGCAGAATAAATAGCAAATATCAACTGAAGTGTTAAATTCAAAGGATCACAGAGGAAGAGGATAAAAGCTAACAAAATGTCACACTATAACAAGACATTTAAGACTTCACACAAAACAGGTATGTGCCACTTTGCTTACAAACATGTCAGGAATTGAAGTTGGATAAAAGACATGAGAAAGACATAATGCTAAGATTACACTAACTAGAGATTTTCTAAAATAACAGCACAGAAGCTCATTAGACTCTGTATCAAAATGGGAGAGAGAAAACCACCATGCTACACAGGCTCAGATATTATGTGTTTACAGCCACCACTGCTTTTCTAATTCCATGGCCAGGAGAAATAATGGCAACACCTGGGTACACTATTATGCCAAATGAATTACACTAAATAATGAAGAAATACACAGAATGGGCCCCAAAAAATACTCAGAATAGACAGAAATCAAAATTAATTCTGAAAAGGATTATAATTATCACAGTAAGTGCTTTCATTAGGTGGGCTGAATGCTACAGCAATAGATGGACTTGGCAGTATGTCCAACTTAGCAACAGTTTGCAGCAAACAAAAATTAGTTAGTAAAGACGAGTGAACTATTACAGCTTGGAAAAAAGTTTTGACCGCAATATTCAATTTTTCTGAATCAAAATCAGCAATGTTCCTGTAGCTTTTACCACAATGAATTAAAACATGCCACTGATGTACTAAGATCATATAATTAGCAAGGGTCTTTTTCTTCCCAAATGCACGCTAATAGTACTACTCATATCTGGAATAACTATGACTGTTTGGAGGCACTGAAATGACTGAGTCCTAATCTGAACTCCCAAAGCCACCTCTTGGCTATTCTGGAAAACAGTGTGTTGTACTAGAGCATATGCCAAATGAAATCAGACTAAATGATCTTTGCATATTGATTTGTCCCTTACTTTTTCAGTGCACAAACAGGAAGTCACACTTCATTCTTGCTACAAGTCAGCCCTTTGTGGCAGCTGCCTCAGTTTTATTTTAACTCTTTGTTCTGGCCACAAGCAAATTCCACTGCTTACACTCTTAACATGCTTTAATTTTTAATTAAATGATGTCACTCAGTGGCACGGACTATGATTTTATTTTCAAGTGGTTGAAAGGATGATCCCCAGGAAACTGAATTGTCCTTCATGAGGCAGTTTCCCAGCACTAATGTGGATTACATAGTTCTAAGTTTATGCCTTATGTTCACAATATAGTCTATTTTCCACAAGCTACACCCTTGGTTAGCAAACTGCTAATGATCATCAGTGATCACCTGACCACCATCACTGATCCAAAACATCTCTCAGTGTTAGCAGTGATCCTGTGGGGGTCATCAGCTCAGCTCTCTTAGTGAGAAATCAGAGGACTCCATGCTGGGATTTTCCCACCACTCATTCGAAATCCTTAAAACCCTGGAACTATGATTTTTTTTTTCATAGAAATAGAGATGAAAAACAACTTCACTGGCAACTGTGCAGACCAAACTCACAAAAAAACCCCATTATTTTGACAACACAAGAAACATGGTGCTCTCTGATTTACCCTGCTAACAGCCCCTGTTCAGAAGAAGGTAGAGAATGACACCAGGGTTTAGATTTAAAGTTATGTCAAGTTACCTCAATGCTTATCAGCCACTGCTTGACAGCTGTGAATGTGTCTTTTGCTGTTATGTCGTACATCACAATGACACCATCAGCTTTTCTGAAAAACTGCTTGGTAATGCTTCGGTACCTACAAGTAAGAATCTGGTTACAGCTCTCTTCAACAGAAGCAACAATCTGACAAGTTAAAATTTATAGTAATTCCTCCATGCAAAGGCACATAAATTATTTGTGAAAAAAATTAAAAACACAGAAGTATTTTTTAAAAGAAAGTGCTTGGAAAAGCTCCCCCTGCCTTCTTTAACTGATTCTGGGTTAGGCTGGATAATTAGCTGCATATCTCATCTTCTCTCACCTCTTCCATTTTAAGCTTGGAGCAGAAATTTCCCCTAAGTGCTCTTCTAAAGCTAGCTAGGTTTTTGGAGACCTTTTTTCCCAAGCCTCATGTAGAAAACATAGATTGTCATTATCATCCCTGCTTTTAGTAATAGAAAATTACACAATAGGTGAGGAGATGGAGAAGGAAATTACCACTGAAACCTTACAAAAACCTGGAGTTCTACTACAATGGTATTGCTTTAGTAAAAAAATAAACAGCTTTTTTATCTATTAAGGTATTCTCTGTTATAGAAATAATTCTAGGTGCATTTTAAAATCAGTCTTCCTCCTAAAGAAATAGTGCGGTACTAAACTTTTCAGAGCTTAATTAAGAATCTTTGTTTACAGACTGGCAGTTTTTCAGTGGACGTAGCAGCAAATCAGTACATTAGTGCTGCAACGGAATGAGCTAAACTGTGAATCCACTGGCTCTATTAGGGATGCTCCTATATTTGTCCCTCTCCCAAGAAGCAGGATTGGGTCCACATTTAAAAATCTTCAAACAGGTAATTCAAGGAAGTGAGACCTTAAAATGCGTGTAAGTTTTGACTGGCATTGAGTTAAATTTCACCATATTCCCTTTATTTCCAACAAGGAGTTTTGCTGCTTTCATGCCTCCAATTCCCTCCTCCATCCCAGCAGATGGGGCAATGAGGGAGCAGCTACACAGCTGGGCTGACTCCTAGGGTTGAACCACAAGAGAACCCTCCTCACCGTTCCTGGCCAGCTGTGTCCCAGAGCTGCAGTGCTACCTTGGTGTGATCCACTGTGACAGTTCTCACGTTGTAATCCACACCTGCAACACAAATGCAAGGTAAGCTGTCTCTTTACCAGCTGTTTGATCTCTGAAAACTGGATACAGCAAATCGCAGCAATTCCAGAAAAGTAAAAAGATAGGCACTGCATTGAAAATTATGTCCAGAGTCTCTAGCTATCAGGGGACAAGAGCTTTTATTTTCTTGAAGCTCTCCAGCAAAAAAATAGTGAATGGTAATAGAGTAGTTCGGTTTTGTAAAATACGCAAGACAAGTCACTTTGCAAGTCACAAAACGTGAGTCAATGGTCCATCTGACAGACCACAGCAGTCTAAGCCATTTATCCTGGAATTCGCTGTATAACATCCGTTGTGTGAAATGTGCTAGTTTAGTCTGGGCTAACCACATGGGAGCCTTCTACAGTTAGTGGGAAAAAACGCATGGCACAGGGAGCAGTGGAAACTAAGATAAATGCTGAAAATAGATGGACTGAACATGTGGAGAACTTCTTCCCGTATTTATAACATAGAAGAAGAGCTCACTTCACTTAGGTCAGTAGAGATAAAAATTAATTTATTTAAATTTTTAGATTAATTGTCTCTCTATTCCTCTGTGAAGATGTAAGTATTTTCTGGATATTTATAACAATAATTAGAGTCTTAAATATTTACCAGTCGCTACCTCCTCCTAATGACAACCTGCAATTTTTTTGTATCACATTGAACTGTATCATAAAATCACATAATCATTGAATAATTCAGGTTAGAAGGGATCTTGGTAGGTCAGCAACACTATCTTTGGGGCCATTTTCCATAACAATGGGATCTTTACCAGTGACATTAATGGAGAAATATCTACGCCTGCATTCCTTCAATAGGCAATTAAAAAATCTGGATGGAGGATAGATCCATTGCTTGTACCTCAAGGAAAGAAATTTGAACTATTCTGTAGAAATTCATTGAGAACACTCCTCCCCATATTGTTCACTTGACTTTTCCATTGTCTGTACCTTGCCAGCCATAGCCAACACCTATGAAACTCATTGATCTAAACACTAAATCAAAGCTTTGGCAAAAGCTTTCTTGCCATTTTCTTTGAAGAAAGCCTTTAGGTCTATAGGATACACGAACAATAACAGCAGATAGGTGTGTAAGCTCCCATTCCAGCTAATGAAGATACAGTCACTGAAAAACTGGGACCTTACTAAGCTCACCTTGAAGTGGGTAAGTTTTATTTCATATATGCTGCAGAATAAGTAAGGTCTGAATACAGGCTAAGCAGAATGAATCTGGTCATTTAATCCAGCTAACCCAGCACTGCAATAACCCATACTTGAGTTTTTGTACCTTGATTTTGTGTATGACTTTTGAAAGCTTGGTCTACAACTTCAGGCAAGGTAAGAATAATGTAGGCTTTGAAAACTTTGGCTTTGGAAACACTGGTCTGACATTTTTTTGGTGATTAGTATAATGCTAACTCTTCAAATAGGTGATTCAGACAATTCTACTTTCTATAACAAAATCAGATTACTTAGAGAGATAGCAATGAGATATGAAGGTGGAATTGTTAGTACAGTGCAGTTCAGAGGACAGGATATCTGTTTCAGCACTGTGAGATCTACAAGGAAATTCTAGCTTCACAGCAATCAGTAGAATTTTTCTGATTTGTCTCAGTGCTGGCCAGGATTTCAGTACAGAATCTACTCTGAAACCTCTCCATCAATTATGTGCTTTCCTGTTTAGGAGAACTCGCTTTGCATGTCCCACTTTTACAACATCTGTATGTTTCTGTTTTATAACACAGGGCCTGATCTTAGTAGAGACTGTTAAGTACTGTCAGAACAAAAATAATAATAGTTATATTGTTAAACTTACCTACAGTAGCAGCTGTGCCTGGGAAAAAACGATCTTCACAAAATCTTCTTAAGAATGAAGTCTTTCCAACACTCGAATTGCCCACAAAAATGATCTTGAATAAGCGCTCTGGGACAGAGTTTATTCTCTCCTCCTTCAAATAAGAGCAAAAATTAGTCTCCAACTGGTCTATAAATCCTGTTGCCTCTCCAGTTTAAGACGGATTTGGGGAAACAAATAGGTTTTATCCTATCATATTCTTCATTACTCATGAAGCAATATTCTGTTTCTTAAAATAACTCAGCATTTCAGATGTTTGCCATGCATCATTCCAGATCATCTGAAGTGCAGTGATTTGCACTGAGCTCTGGAAGTATACTGAATATGGACCTTTACATGAAACTGACAAAAAAACCAGTTTATGTTCATGGCCACAAATCAAAATTTATAAAGCTTCACATAGCTCTGCTCAGTATCTTCATCCTATACCAGTGACACAGAGGAAGCAGTGCATCTTCATCTAGATAACAGAAGCAAAGTCATAATATTTTGGCTTATGCCACCGGATTCTTCCCTCTGCTACTACCATAGAGCCAAGAACTACCATCCAATTACTGCATTTCTACATCTGTTTAATATTACAGGCAGAAGCATGGAGGAAAGACACAGACAGAGAATTAGATCAGTTAATCAGGCTGTAAACATTCAGCTATGTTTCTGTCGTTTCACTTTTTAAGCAGAAGGAGCAACAATTTGTTCTGCTTATCCAGGTCCTGTTTACTGCAGGCTGAGCTAAGTGGATGCTGGAGAGAATATTTATATCCTCTATCAAGTAGGTCATCATTCTTTTGTATGTAGATCAGGAGCAGCTTGGGGAAGCACACTGTAGCACCAGCTGGTTTACAGGGGGTGCCCTTGCTGGCCTCTTCTATTTCGTGTAACAGTGAAGGAAGAGGGAGATACAAAGTTTGCTTTCAATGCTGCAGAATGGGAGCAAGATCATGGATGGTCCTGAGATTAGCTTGTTAAGGTGTAGATTGGGAGGAAGGACACGAGGGAAAGGAGGGAGTGGAAGGAAAGGAGGGAATGGCCCTCTGCCAGTCATTTGATGTGCAGGATCCATGAGACTACTGCCTTCACGAAGACATCAGAACTGAATTCACTGCCTGACAGTCCTTTGAATGAGATATTGAAGTCTACACTTGGAAGTGTTTTCTACAAATATACAGAAGTCTTAGAGAAAGATGAAGAAATAAGAGGGCTGCTCTTGATGGGGAAAAAGCCCAAACAACAAAGGCTTGAGCTGCTGTCTTCTTTCGCATGAAAAAAAAAAAATCATTCACTGCTATAAATATTTGGGACAAAAATACATGTCTCTTTCATGAGCTGGGCTTACAGCCCACCACAATTATAGAGGAGATTTTTATTTTCATTTTCTATTAAAATTCTAAACCTCATGGCAGCTATAGGCCACTAGTAGCACACATGCATTTATACAAAGTACATTCTCAGTCCTGCTGAAAACCATTCCCAGCTTATTAGTCTGTGTGCTCTGGGAAATAAAACAAGCTAACACACAATCATCAGCTTGACAGTATTATCACAGTGCTTCTGAGCACTATAGCTACATATATGTGCTACATGATGTGAAATACTTTGTCCCTGGTGGTCATACACACTCTTTATATAAACAGTAGCCAGGTAAAGTAACACACCTAGCTTTTGTACAATTTAATGCAAATTAATGTGGGAGATTACAGGTACAAACATAATGGTTCATATTCCATATTGAAAGATCAGAGGGGAGAGGACATAAATCTCATGCAGAAGTTTTGGACAGAAAATCCTGCTTTAATTTCCAATAGGATTCCTTTAGGTGCTTTCCCAGTAACTTTTCTGGTAATGTTAACTGCAGCTTCATCTTCACAGCCACTCAGAAAAATGGTCTACCTGATTGTCAGCTCCCAGATAAAACAGCAATTGCTTGGTCTCATGCACTGCTGCTAACATTGGTTCTACTCACCTATAAGATGCAGCAGGTCATACAGGATTAGCAGCTGAACTACCATGAATATATGGTTATTGGGAAGGCTTAATGCCAGCAGCCAGGAGCTTGAGTTCCTTGCAGTAAGCAATAACATAATGGAATACATATATTCCATGTCATACAAAAGCCATTGTAAACTAGTTATAATAAGCAACAAGATATAGTTTCTACCCAGCTGAGAGGATGAGCTTTCAAGGGGCTGGAACAGGGCTGGCAGGACAGGCTCGTCCTAGCTGGGTAGGATGAGCTACCTGGCTTTTGCCATCCTGAAGTCCAGTGATGCCATGCTTTGAAAATGTGATACAAAGTAAGTCATACAGCAAGCAAAAAGCATGCACTGAATTAAATAATTTCAAAATATGAAGCTCTTTTCTGTACCCTCAATGTTTTATTAAAAGGTACCACTTAGAAATTATTACGTAATCATGGCATAATTCTATCATAATTTTTAAGATGTGCTTGCTTCTTCTAAAAGAACCATATAATTATGACCAAGCAAACCAATTTTTCCTCTACTTTAATCTTTTAAATATGTGCTTCAAGAATCTAAAAATGAGTAATCCTCAACAATGATTCTAAAATTAGAAAACAAGCACAGGTAACTCTGAAGCAATAGCAGCAGTTTAGTTTAGACTCCAAAGGAATGTACCTTCCAGCATATTGTTTTAAGGATTATTACTGAATGGTGAATTCATTGCTAACATGCATATAAAAGCTAGAGTTGAAAAAATACAGGATTTCAATTTGCTAATTAAAAGTATTTTCAAAAGTAATTAAAAAGTAATGATATTCCTCTCATTATTTCTCAGATAATGTAACAGCTACCAAAGCTGACTCAAAAGTATCAGAATATGAGAAATAGTACCTTGCGGCAAAAAGAAAACAAAAACAAAACCAAAAATATTTGTTTCTTTTTTAAGACAATTTCTACCTTCCATTGGATCTTCTTGTATCATCTATTACAAGGCTTAACTTCACTTTCCCTAAACAGTCCTTCAAATGTAAACCTATGCACACATTGTCTGCAGTTACCACTCCTTTAGGTTGAGTTTCCTGTCTTTACACCTTCAGCACTTGTCTTCAGTACATTTCATCCCCCACTCCATGCAATGGCTTAATTTGTCATGCTTCAACTTAAATACAGGAAACTAAATAATTTTAGATTCCAGGAATAACACATTAACCTTTGACACCACTTCATGGCATCCAAGGTCCTTCAGAATAGAACAAAACAGAACAGAAGAGTTCCAGTTGGATGGGACCTACAGCGACCTAGTCCAGCTGCCTGATCACTTCAGGGCTGACCAAAAGTTAAGGCATTTTATGACAGGCATTATCAAAAAGCCTCTTAAATACTAACAGACTTGTGGCATGGACTACCTTCCTAGGAAGCCTGTTCTGGTGCCTGGCCATCCTCTCACTAAAGAAATGCCTCCTAATGTCAAGCCTGCACCTCCCCTGAGGCAGCTTTGAACTACTTCCACACATCCTATTGCTGGAGCCCAGGGAGAAGGGATCAGCACCTCCCTCTCCCCTTCCCCTCCTCAGGAAGCTGTGGAGAGTAAGGGAGCTGTCTCTCAGCCTGTTTTTCCAAACTGGACAAACCCAGAGCTCTCAGCTGCTCCTCACAGGACACACTTTCCAGCCCTCCACCAGCCTAGTGGGCCTCCTCTGGATGCATTTAAGGACCTTCACATTCTCCTTAAATCATAGGGCCCAGAACTTCACATTCTACTCAAGGTGAAGTCTCCTTTGTCCTCTTACATTTGACAGTGTTTCCTTCCCTACAGGCTGCTCTCTAGAAGATGAGGATGATGATGAGTGTTCCATTGATTGCTCTCTGGCTTTGTTATTCATTTCCATCTCAAAAGTATTTTCGTCTTCTCCAGTCCATCTGCTTAGCTGCTTATCAACCAGCCTGTCAAGAAGCTGGGGTAGGTGATCTTCTTCAATTGATATTATTCTTTGGAGATGTGATGTTTTAGGCACTCCTCCAGTGACTCCAGCATCAGGCTCTTCAGAGAGAACGCCATTCAGTCCAGCAGAATTCCTTCTCTTTGAGTTACTGAAAATATCATCTTCTTCAAACGAATGGCTAGACAGAGAAAAAAGAAAGTACATCACAAAAATATAATGGATCTGATATTTTATTCTGAATTTAATCTGAATAACTGAATTTAATCTCCCATATTTTTGACTAATCACAGCAGGCAGAGGAGAGTCATTCCAGTGTCTGCTGAGAAGTCAGCTCATCCTACCATGTTATAATTATAAACATCCCATGATGTTTATAATTATCAATATATATTGATAATTATAAACATCATGGGGAAACCTAATAACTTACAGGAGAAACCTGAACCAGAATGGAAAACAATCAATTAACATCAATTCTAACTTCACAGAAGAGCTAAAGTAAACTTCTCTACTGTGATTTTCTCATTTCCCACCTTCCACTCCCATTCTGGAGGAATAAAAGAGCCCCCAAGCGAGATCTTTTCTATGTGCAGTCAAATTCTCTCTTTAGTAGATAGGAGGGATAGGATGGGTTTGCTAAATATGGATAAAAAATGTCCAAGTGGAGATTCAGCATTGTACTACACTAACACAGGGTCATGTGCAAGTTTTTGTGTCTCCCAGCATACACCCACTCATCCACAGTGGGGAAATCTCTTGCCTCTGCAGACAGCACACTTGTTTAAGTTAAAATTCGGCTCTTCATTTTCAAATTTCTTAATGAGCACAGTAATCTTATAGTGACAGATACTTTAGAAATACACTCTTTAAAAGTTCAAAAGTATCAGAAAGGAAGCATTCCACATCTTCTTTCTATAAGCCTCATCATACTCAAACAGGGAACACATGAAAAAGAGTTCCTACCTGTTAGGCAGCATCTTGCCCTCTATGTATTTCCCGATGATAGACCCTGATCTTTGCTTCCAGCTGGTTTTTGGAACAGTTGTTTTGCATTTCTGCAGAAATACAAAATACTTCCTACTGATTTACTTCTGGTGTTCATTATGGCTAACTACCCTCATTCCAATACTTAAATAATGCAATGCAAATGAAAGAAAAGAATATAGAAGAAAATCCTAGAGGTATAAATGCTTCAGAATTCAAATTGATAAACAATCAGAACAGCGAACTCCAGATCCTGCAAAAATGCATCTTCTTTGTAAATAAAACAGCACAATGTCATGGAAAAAAAAGTAAATGGGTATTTTTTCTTTACATGAGCAGCTTCTTGCAGGACTATGAACACAAGCAAATATAAACTAAGTGGCTTTAGTCTCCTTACACTAGGGTATTTCTAAAACATCTTAGGGGTCCATTCTTTGCTGCTGCTCAAAAAGTTAGTAGGATCTGCTGTTACCCAGTCTGAAGAGGTATTCAGGTACTCAATTATTGTACTGTTGTATAAATGTTTCAGGATATTACCTACTCTTAACTGAGTAAATTAACACAATTTAATTGTTCAATTTTTAGGTTATTTCATCCTTTCCTGATTGCATCCTTAGTTTCTTCTAAAATACATTAATCTCTCTTCAGATAGCTCCCCCTTTATTGTTCTAAATACGTAGCTCTCAAAATTGTTCAGCAAATTAAAAAAAATCTTATTTTCAAGTGAGGAAAAGAAGACAACACAAACTAAGAACAGGGCAAGATTTAAGTGGCATGAAAGTCCATCTTCTGCACAGCCTTCCATTCCCCTTCTTTTGAAGCTGTTCTCATATGTGTCTGCTCAACAGTGGGTTTGAAAATAATAGTTGGTTACCTGCAAAAATATGTCACGTTCATCCTTGAGATGTTTGTTCCTCTCTCTGCAAAGAGAACACAAACAAAAGAAACACTGAAGCCAAGGATTTAGAACTGCTGACTTTACTATTCCACACTAACAGACAGACCGGACAGTTGGCAGTGCAAACTTTTCATCATCCTTTATTTATATTCTCACCTCAGCCAGTTCCTTGTCTGGGCTATTGATTCTCCAGCAGGGCTATGCTGACTAAAGCCAGATGGGATCTGGATCTACTTCTGTATTTTATCTAAACAAATGCCTTAACACATAGAAATCAGTTGTGGTCAATATGCCTTCCCATACTGTAAATTAGAATGTTTAACGATTTTCACAGTAAAGATGACCTCTAAATGTGGAGAGAGTGCAATGAACACCATCTCTTGCTCATCTGCTGACAGCTGTGGAGGCCAGTTATGCCCCTCTGAGGGCTGCAGCTGTGGCTGCCATGGAAAAGTCACCCTAGGAAAACATCCATCTCCCATCCTTTGTGCAGAAACAATGAAAGTGTCAGGAAGCAGATACTCCAGGCAATCAGCAAGCTGATCAGATCTGACAGCACACCTGCTTAGTACATTACCTATTGTCTCCATCTGTTGCTTGCCTGGCCACAGGAGAGACTGAGCAGCCAGGGTGGAAGGAAAAAAACCTCTGTTGCCAGACATTTCTATCTATGTCCCCAAAACTTGCAACAAGCACGATCACAGAGTGGCCTATGGAAAACACACACTGCAAAATAAGAGCCTTTCCTCAAGTCTGTACAATTTTTAGGCAACTTTAAAATGAGGCCTGAAGGAAATGCAACCAATGAAGGCCTAGAGGCAGGTGCAACCTACAGCCCACACTGACTGACCACTGAGCAAACAAAAACCAACACATTAAAAAGAAGGCTACAGTTGTCTGAACACAGCTCCAAACTTTGAAGTCTATCAATAATGCTCAACTCCCAGCACTTGAGAAGCAACAGAGCCTTTCAAGCAAGTTCCTGCAGCCAGGCTTCTACTTCAGAATCTGCTTAGAACTGTTCAGCACTGTTCTGTTTTACATTTGACTTTTGGAAAGGAGATTGTCCTACAATGTGGTTTCGGACCTAGAGAGAGGAAAAAAAAGCAACAACACACATGGACCTTTTTAGGGAAAAAAGGCCAATTTTATTGAGCGGAGAGCTTGTATTTAAAGCATGTTACGAGAGACTAGAACAGGACAGTAGCTTATTGGCTAATTGGGATAAACAACCAAGAGACCAGGCCTCAGGATGCATCCCATGGGAAAACAACAGGTGTTAATCTTTATTATGACTAGCGCTTTGTTTTTCACCAGATTCTAAGTTGTTTTTGACCATTTATCACCTTGGGAAATTTCCTTTCTGTCTGCAGCTAACATCAGCTTCTCAGCCTGGGAAGCAAGAAAAATTCAGGCTTGAGAAAAAAGATTCTCGAACTGTAATTTTGCAGCTCCCTAGGTGTCTCTGTCCACACTACAATACTGAATTGTCAAAAGGAAGCCTATCTGCCAGATGTGCTGCCCTCTACTCTATACAAGAACCAAGCCTACAAAAGTCTTTTGTAACCATTTTTACTATTTTTTGTGTCATAATCCTGTGGCATTTGACCTTGACTGGCTGCCAGATGCACACCCAGCCACTCTCCCATTCTCCTTCCTCAGGACAAGGGAAGAGAACAACATGGAAAAGCTTGTGGGCCAAGATAAAGACAAGAAGGTTACTTACCAGCTACCCATTACAGACAAAACAGACTCAGTTGTAGGATGATGAGAAATAGAGACAAAACTAAAATCACCTTCTCCACAATCCCCTTTCTTAGGCCCAACTTCACTCCTACACCCCCAGCTCTTCTATCTCCTTACCAATCCTGAGTGGCACAAGGGGATGGGGAATAGTGGGGATGGTGGTCTGTCCATAACAGCTTCTCTCTGTGGCTCCTTCCTCCTCACAATGTTTTCTTGCTCCAGTGTGAGTTCCCTCACACAGGTTACAGTCCTTCACAAACTCCAGCACAGATCCTTTCCATGGGGAATAGTCCTTCAGGAATGAACTGCTCCAGTGTGAGTCCCACATGGGCCACAATTCCTGCCAGAAAACCTGTCCCTGCATGGGCTCCTCTCCATGGGCCAAGCTCCTGCCAAGAGCCTGCTCTTGTGTGCACTCTGCACAGGCTACAAGGGACTCTGCTTCAGCAGTGCCTGGAGCACCCTCTACCCCTCCTTCTTCACTGACCTTGGAGTCTGAGGGGCTTTCTCACACATTTTTTTCTCTCTTCTCTCCCTACTACTGTGCTGTTTTCCATCCTTTCTTACTGAGGCTTTCCCAGAAGCACACTGGGGCTGTGGGGCTCCACTGTGCCCTGTGCTGTGTCCATTGTCCCCTGTGCCCATTGTGCCCCTGTGGCACCCCTCTGTCAACACGTTCATTAACTACATATCCCAACATAATTTCATCCTTTAATGGACCTCTTCAGAATTTTGTAAGAAGTTTTTGAATGGAAGATCCACATTACCTTAAAAAATCCAGCTGCTTCAAAAGTCCTGACTTCTCTCTCTGTAAGGTTTCTGTTACGCGGTACACCTCCCTGCAAAAAAAATAAAAAATTGTTCTAACCATGTGTAAGAACACTGTTAAAATGCTTCCCCCTAGGGGTATCTACATTTGAGACCTCAGTTTCTTCAAAACTGTCAGTTCTATTATGCATGAAAGGTTAATATTTTAAAGTTTATTCAGTATAAGACCCACAGTAGCAGAGCAGTAGGAGTTAGCAGAGGAAGGAGTAGAGGTTCTTTTTTCAAAAAATATTGCTTTTTAATTTCTTCATCCAGAGAGCTTAATATATGTTGATACTGACACTTGAAACATTCAGAAAAGATACACTGCTGAAATACTTCTCACTCACGGCCACTAAAAAACAAGTGACATTTTATCCAAAATTAGAGCTTATCCTGCTGCAGGAACCATATGTCAGGCTCACACGTCTACAATCCCTACAATTTCTTTCCAATTCCTGACACTTATGCAGCCATTTTAACACCATTTACTTTGATTTAATACAATTTGGTGTCTGGCCTTAAATGGGTTTTTTGCCTTTCAGTGAAGCCTCAGGTTCTTCCTGTGCACTGTATGAACATTACACCTGCTTCAACAGCTCAGGTCTTACCAGACTGATACAGATGTTTAAAGCAACCCTGCAGGTGCAGTTGAGTAGGGCTGAGCTCTAATTCCATAAACCACTATTGAATCCAAAGTGCTTTGCAAGTGCAGTAGTATTATTCAGCAGTCTGACCACTGGGCAGATTTCCTTTGTAGCTTTTAAGTCAGATCATTCCATAGTCTTTGCTCTGGATCTGAAAAGAGAGGCCTCAAAGAGGAAATAAACCACCTTGAGGAGGAGTATTTCTACTGTCTACTTCCAAAACACACATCAAACATGCAAACCTAAAAATTCTAATCATGGCGGCCATTCTTTAACACTAATTTATCAATGAAGTCCATTATTTATACCCTCAAGAAAAACTAAAGAAGGAGTAAGTAAGTAGAGCTTGGCACAAAGCTTAAGAGAAAAAGAATGTGACTTTGAACTAATGTTCTGCTCTATCCTGAAATATGTCAAACAGCAACAGCTCTGAATTATATAGTTCGTTGCTGCAATGGCTAGGCCCATCTGTCATTCATGTGCTCTCCATTGGCAATGAGAGGCTTCTGCAGACCCCTGAGCATTTTCTTTGAAATGGACTTCAATGAACATTTCTGACAATTACAGCTTCAGGGTAGTGATTCTTTTGCTTTGTACAGAAGGCTGGAGCAAGACAGGTAGCTTGATCTGTCACAGGTAATTTTTATCCCTCAAAATACGAACTGTAAATATTTTTTCTTGGGTTTTTTGTTTGTTTTTTTGGTTGGTTTTTTTTTTTTTGTTTGGTTTGGTTTTTTTGTAAATTAGAGTCAGAATCTGAAATCTTCATTTGAACTGGAAGCCCCAAAATTCTGAATTGCCATAAAGCCTTGTGGGAATTGGGATAAGCTAAGTTTTATCTTGCTGGCCCTGCTAGGCTTACTTTTGATGAAGGAAAAAAAGAAGATCCTAGGTATCTCACAGTTAGAGATACCTTGCATTCTCAGAAGTAAGTTTCAGATAGACTCAGCTTTGAGGAGGATGAAGCATCATGTGCCAAAACTGAAGGGCAGTTCCATAAGGAATTCCATTGGTATTTCAAAACTAAGACGCTACATGGATTATTAATTCCAAATACCCTCAACCTGTGGCAGTGGGGAGAACACCAACATTTTGAACACGTAGCAAAAGATTCCATAGAAGCCAGATAAGTGATAGAAAACATGCTGAATTACTTGGGGGAGAGTAGCTAGAACTGCACTCGGCTTTGCAGTGGTTTCTGCTTATGACACAAGCTTACATCAGCCCTGAGTACCCTGAGGAGGCTCACTGGCACACCAAGCAAGTGCACTAGAACTGCTGCAGCTGGACACCTACATTTCCTTCTCCTCATGGAGCCTTGATGCCTCCTCCTGAAGCACCTGTAGCTGTTGTTGAGCCAGGCTTAGTTCATGGGATGTTCTCTCCAGGTCTCTCAGCAGCTCCTGGTTAGTCAGCTTCAGCTTGGTGTTCTCTACTTTGGTTTCTTCTTTACCACTGAGGAGTTGTGTACACTGATGCTCTAACTGGAGTGGGAGAAGAAAAGAGACCAGAAAGCATTACAACTGACTGAGGCATCTTGGTTCTAAGGCTTTCAGTTCAGGTCTTAGAGGTCAGCTGAGCAGGGAGCTATTTCTCTCAAAGCCAAAAAATGAATAAAACACGTATGGTGCTCTTCCACTGTTCTTTGTACAGACATAATTATGTTACACTAAAACAAAGCCATTCCACTCTATAACTGAATTTTATCCAAAACACACCAGTACAAACCATAAAAAAGGTGCTACAGAGCAGATTAGCAGCATTAAGATGATATTCACAACAGCTATTTCAGACAATTTTACACAAAGACCAGGCCTACACATACAAATTAATAGTTCTAGCTAAAAACTGTTAAATTTAAATCTGATAGCTGATAAACCTTCCCATCTCCAGCAATATGAACAAACAGCGACCTTTTTGCCACCTCAGACAGATCTGCCAAGAAGTGTGAATTAGAGCCTTTTTATTCATTTTTGTGTTCCATCTCCAATGTGCATCAAAGGAAAGATACAACTTCCCTGTAAAACAAGTAAAAGCAGATGACAGTGGCTTCTGGTAAATAAAGAAGTTCTACCTGCTTCTCCCTGGCTAACTGAGCAAATTTAGACAACAGAGCAAAACTTTTTATTAGGGAAGTCATTGCTGACCCTAAAATATAGAAGTTTTATTTTGGGGTTTTTTTTTGGTATTCGTTTTAAGGGGTGTAAAACATACCAGGAGGATTACAATTATACCATTTCAATCTTCCAGATCTGAGACATAACAACATTAGAACTCTCATTTTGTCCATCCCAACAAGCGGAGCTCACGCAACAAAATCTCTCCTCACCCAGCTCTTCTAGTCAGCTTCTACTCTAGAACAGTAGTCTTGATTTTGAATGAGGCCCAGGTTGAAAATAAAAGCAGAAAATGCTTTCTAGCCTGGACTGTGAGGAGTCAGGAAAAAGTACAGAGTGGGAGCACTTAGCAGCAGCAGCAGCAGCAGCTTAATGTATTTGCTGAACTGTAGCCTCAGCAGGCTCACATTTCACATGGAACACTGGCTGGGCATCAGATTACTGCTGAACAAGGTTGGTTTACATGGACAGATTACGTCAGTTCCTGAATATTGCTTCCACTCCTCGACAGAATGAAGTTATCCATTCTAAGTAAAAGACCAGCTGCTTCAGGTACTTAATACAAGACTCATCCAAACGAGTGGCTTTGGGAAAAGCAAAAAGCACACAAAGATGAACTTTCAAAAATCTTATGAGCAACAAAGTGCAGACAGAGACCCCACTCAGAGAATAGTATGGCTGTCTGAAAACTTACACAGAGACTGTTCTGGAAATGTAACTGCAATGATAGCCAACATCAGCTCCCAGAATCATCTATACTGATGTTTGAAATACTTCCTATAAATCCTGGTGCTCATTCTTGTCAGAAAACCAGTAATACAATGTCTAAAACCCAGAACACAATAAGAGGAGAAAGGATTGTTTCACAGCAATACAAAGCTCCCTTCTTCCATTGTACCCATACAATCCTTTGAGAAATGCCAAACACGACCTTTAAAGCACTCATTTAAGCAACTCTCAATACAGAGAAATAACTTGTTAGGTGAATGCTCAACTGGTATAACAGAATGGCATTGATCCTATAGCTTCTAGCTGCTTATTGGAGCTGCAAATTGGCTCCTATGCTCATCTAGTAGATGGAAACTGATGGGGAAAAGACTCACGGCCCATAGACATGTTTAAGAAATCTAAGTAGCAGAGAGAATAAACCCATTTCCACAGGTCAAGCATAGACATGGTATTTGATGGTGCATATTCTCTTTTTGACAAAGATCAGAGGAAAACCAAGTTTAAGTTGAGTAAAGAACTGGGATTATCCAATGCAAATGAGCTGTTGCTGAAGACATTTATTGGTGTCCCTGAAAGACACACACATTGAGCACTCTCTATGCAATCCCTTGCTCTTAGCTCAGCATCCTTTCCATAGTTTTTTATATTTTTTTCTCCCTATTTATTTCAGTAGCATGTGAAAGATGAAACATCCATACAGTGCCATAAGGCAGTTATAAGCAATTGAGTGCTACTGATCCATGTTTTCCTGCATCTCATTCCAAATTCCAAGATCTTGCTGTTCAGCAGCTATCATCAGCACAGAATCCAGTATTTTACGTGAGATGTCCAGTAACTCCCCTGCACTTCACCTGGTCCACACACCTACTTTCTTCCTGTCCCACAAGAGTCTGTGCCCTAGAGGTTATCCTGGATATCCTCTGCCTCCTCCTGAGTTGTTCCAACTCACATCCCTTGAGGAACAATGCCAGTCAGACAATCCTCATAAGGGAGAACCCCTCTGGCTATGCCAGAGGAAACAACACTGAGCTCATCTGGTTTGAAAGCTCCCTTTCACATTTTTGTTAATGATTTCCAACACAGAAATAATTACACTGTATTTTAAATTTAAAAATAAAAAAAGACTTATTGATGAAGTTTGGAAAAAAGCATTTGTATTGCTCCCAGGTGGTTCTCTCATACAACCAAGCATAGAAGTCATAATTAAATCAAGATACCTTTACTGTCTGCAAGAAGAGATGTAATTATCAAAGTATATTTGCATGCCAGAGGAGGAGGCAAAACTGAAAGAGATCCCTGGATAAGGCAAAAATTAGACACCACACATGGGTATCTCAGTGAATGAAAAGCAATACCAGAAAATGAGTGGGGACATAGTATTATAAAAACAGATCTGAGTAAAGACAAGAATCACTTTCAGAGAAGATCATTAGAAATCAGAAAAATATATGTAAAAAACAGTGCGTCTAACTACACTGAGTAAAGCACTCAAATAAATAGGATAGGTTGGTGTACCAGAAAAAAAAAAAAATACTGCATATCAGATTAACAATGGGCCAATCAGCTGGTCGAATGACAAAAGTTTCAGCTGTCATAAATAATCTGAATGAAATTGTGTCACTCATCTCATCATTAGAAATAGTGAATTCCATTCATCCAGCACAGCTTCCTTTCCATAAAACCAAAATGGGATAGTTTAATCATTATGGTGTATGAAGATCCTGTCTTTCAATAGCACTCTTGTTGTGATCCATGTAAATTCAAAATGGAGAGGAGAAATGATAAATACTAGAAATTACAGATTAAAAAAACCGATGATAACACTATTAATAATAAGCAATGTAGTGAATAGAAATGGAAAACATAAAATCAGATAAAAAGTAATATTAATAAAAATAGCACAGACATTGTTTTACGTTCTCCAAGATAGGCAATAGTAGACAATGGCAACGTAGGCAACAATCATAAGACTTCCTGGTATTGTTGCCTATATTGATTGATTATACCAGGTGTAAAATTGAGTGAAAGCCTTTGTGGCTTCAGTGAGGTTTATACCAGATTTAGAAAACACATACTTGAGAAAAACACAAGAAGAGTTTTTTACAGAATTACTGTTGACAACCAAGTTTTAAACAGAGCTTAAAGCAAAAACAAATAGACAAAGGAAAATATTAAATATAATAATTACAAAATTAGAATAAGTAATTTCTTATACTTTTGCAGTTAGTTTCAGACGAAACTAAACATACCTGATATGTGTGCCCTCAAAGATATCTTCAAAGTATAAATTATTCCACTACAGTGCTGCAATGTGGTTAAGAGCCTGCATAAAACCACATATATTCTGATTCACAGTGGTACTGGACAAGTGTAATTAACATCAGGCAGTTGATTTCAACTGTGGAAGAGACTTTTAGTTCAGTCCTGTATCCTTATCAGCTAAACTTCACCGAATCACAGTGTACCAGGTTGGAAGGGAAACTCAAGGCTCATCAGTTCCAACCTTTTTTGTCAAAAAAACAGTTTAGCCAAGATAACCCAGCATCCTGCCCACCTAAATCTCTAGTTTCCAATGCTGGGGAATCCACCACTTCCCCAGGGAGTTTATTGCAACTGCTGATGCTTCTTATTGTAAAAAAATTTCTTCTTTTTTCCACATATTCATATTCTACAGAGGGAATAGCATTTACAGCATTCCATTTCAGCCCTTTAAATTCCAGTGCTACCTCCTTTCCCTATTGCTAGTCTTTCCTGCAATGACCTTGGAGCCACTTTACAGCAAGTTCTCTGCTCCCCCAAGCAGGCCATGCATTTTAGAAGTAAAACACATCAGGTTTTAATATGGGAACTTCACAAGCTGTTACCAATGTAAGGGAAACAAGCACTGCTATAAAACTGTTATCACAGAGCTATATCAGGAGGAAGTTGTTCAGGAGGGAGCATTTCAAGTTCATAGTGCTGAATCAGTCCAAAACAAGTATATGAGTGGCTGGTACAGGCTTTGAGCAGAGGTGCGCACTGGAACAGCCAAATCATTGTTCTCTGCTCTTAAGATGTCTGTGTGTTAAGCCAGTTCCTAGAACACTGAAGGCAGTGGAATTATACTACCTTTTCATAAAAATTAGCCTAGTACCTGGGGAGAATATCAAAAGCATTCTTTTATTTTCCATTTTACCACATAAATGGAAAATTACTTTCAAAATAGAAGTTAACATTTTTCTTAAGCACATGACACAAAAACAACAGAGGGTAACAATTTGGCAGAACCACATCACATCAACTTGCAGTTTTGGGACCTAAAATATTACCTAAAGAAAATCATATGAGCAAATAAGAGCTATCTATTTTTTAACTCCAAAGGTTATCAGTTAGTACCCTTTTCTGTTTTTGAACCAACTGTTCCAGTTCTTGTTCTTTTGACAGTAGCTTGCACTCCAGCTCTTGACTGTGGGACTGAAACCTCTCGGTGTCCTGCAAAATTCCAAGAGGAACTGGATTAACAGAACAGCACAATTGCATCATGGGAGGAGAAATAACGATTCAGGGATGAAGCTTTCCTCAGTAAATATAACAAGACATGGGTAGTACTCAGTTTAGGGATGCTATCACTCACCAAGCTCTAAACTGCTGTAGTCCAGCAGCTTCCATGACTATGGTTGCTACAGAATGTGCTGACTGCACATGAGGAGGCATTGAGTCTAGGAAGTGGGGGCAGACATCTCAGGCAGGAGGCTGAGGAGCTCAGCCAGTCTAGATCAATGCAGCCAGAATGTAAGCTCTCATTCCCAGCCACAACAATTCAGGTTGATGTGAAAGAAACAACAACTGCCATGCTTCAAATCTGTCCTTACAACAATTTTTCACAGATGTTCCACGGGTATAAACAAGCAACTGGGGCTTCAAGCTGTGCCTTTCATTTAGCAATTATACTAACCTGTCCACTGTCCAAGTATCCTGCAGTCACTGGGAACTACCAATCACATTTGGGATTACTCCTTCTAACACTCCTCAGCTGAGAAAAATTGTCAGCCCTCTCTTCAGTAAAGTCAGGTTCCAACAGCTTGTATCAGCTGAGAATCTGTCCTGTTTCTCCAAAAACAGGCTTCTATTCTCTAAGATCCCCAGGAAAATGCCTCTAAATAAAAATAAAAATTCCCTCGAGACAGCAGGGTTCTTACAAGTGTTTTCCCTTAAGCAGTACACGTAATGGGGTAATCAAATGCATGATAACTGCCTCTTTCTGGAGAAGAATATATATGCAAGTGAAAAAACACAGTAACTGCCCCTTTTGTGTAACATTCAGTCAGCAGGGTATTAAGTATTGTAAATAGCTACACTTTGTACTTATTTGCATCTTACCAATTTCTTCAAACCTATTCTTCAAGAGCTGCTCTTCATTCAAGCCACAATAATTTCCCCCTTATATGGCATCAATGCATCTCTCCAGGCTGGAAAGTCTTTTTAAGACTTTGCATTAGAGAAAGAATTTAACAGTCAGATCTCCCCAGATCTCAAATTAGTCATGCAAAGAAACAATACTTCCTAAGTGTCTGGCAGCCCTTAGTGTGACTGCTGACTAAACTGTAAATAGCTTGAGTGGGAAGCTTTCATGAAAAAGCCTGAAAGAAATGGCTTAACCTCAAATAAACAACTAATTAGGAGATCCAACAATCATTGCTTATGGAAAAGTCTTTGTTGTTTGGGGGTTTTCAGTACCACTTCAGTTGTGGACTATTAAGAGCACGTAAACTATTTTTTCCACAAAACTGCTGTCAGGCAAAGTTGCAAATACTTTTTATCCTTCAGCTGACATACAAACTTTATTTAAAGGTTTCATCTCATCTACCACTAAAAACTGCTCTCAGATTGGAATGGAAAAACACTTGAAAATTTGAGTCAGGTTTGCTATTCTGTAAGGCAAATGAAAAGAATGATTCCTTAGACAGCTGATAAAGTCACTTTTTTTTTCTTTTACTCTTTTTCGTTTTTCTTTTATTTTGGTCAGAAGGAAACAAAAAAAAATACTTGATATATTTGCATCACAAAAGGAAGCTTTAGATATATTTGATTATGTTGTCTAGTTATATTTATATATACTTGATTGAGAATGGAGGCAATAACCACGATTTTGACAACTATTTCTATCATGTACTGCTGAAACCCTGTATTTGTTTCATTTATATGACTGATGCCAAGACAACAAAAAGGGATGAGCTTGTAGCTCATGACTGACTGTCCCAGGCCACCCAGAGCAGCTGCAGAACCTCCATTATTTTAATACTCAAAACTTAATTGGCCAAGTTCCTGAGCATCCTGATCTAGTTAGGAAGTAAGGTGTCACCTTCCCATATACATGATTCTAAGATGACTCTCCTGCAGCATGCTGGAAGTTCTTGTTAGTTTCCTTGTCTTACAAGAAAAAGCAGGACAGAAAAATCCAAAGAAAAAACTATGGACACAGTAAAGGAGATTTAAAGGTGATTTGCCAAGGAAAGGGAATTCATCTTTAGGTGTTCTGGAAGCACCATGGCAGTGACAAAAGATTCTGCCCCATGTTTATTTTGCAAATAACCCGTGGTTGGTACACAAATTACTGCCATCACTTGATTAATCTCTTGTTATCCCCTCTCAAAAAGCAGAGAGTGTAGAAGTCAACAGGATTGGTGCTGCTCTGAAGAGCTTCACAGGGTGTTTTTCCTGATTGTAGCACCAATAATACGAAGTTTGTAGTTTAACTGACTTTCAAAAGAATGCCAGTGCTGTATGCCAGCCACTGGGTACAGGACATCGCAGCTCCATCATCCAACAAGTCACTTAGCTTGAAACTACAGAGACTGAAAGTTTGAAGCTGCAGCACAAAAACAGCTGTGAGGTAAAAGATATTTTTTCTTCCTCTGTTGCAACAGGCATTTTGTGGGCTTTAATTTCACACCCAGAACGAGTTTAGATCCACTGAAAGGGGGAGCAGAATCCATGGTCACCATAACAGAGACACTTACTTTCAAGAGAAACTGCTCTTTCTCCTTTTTGATTTGCTGTTCCATTTCCTCATAGAGATGTTGAATTTCTTGATCATAAGCAGCAATTTTCCTAACAAGACAGAAAAATACACTGTGTGGGTCTTTGTAGCATTACTTCAAGTCATGGCCCACATTACCAGCTAAGCTCCACATCTCTGCCTTAACACAAGACTCCAAAGAATGTTTTGGTGTCAAGGAAATAGAAATATTTGTGCAGCAAAACTCACAGATTATTTTTTTTTTCTTGTGGAAGTAAAGCTTCAATAGCTTAAAAGCTAATATAAAGCTGGTGTTTTCATATAAAGCAGATGTTCATTGGGCAATTCTAATGACTACTAGATCTTAGGTATAAGGAAGCATTTCTTAATGACAATACCAAGATATCAGAGCCTAAATTTGACAGTTAAAACTATTTTCACAGCAACTTACCTTTTTTTACTCTTGTACTGCACTGTTGCCCATTCAGGGTGCTGAATGAGGTACTTCTATCCAAGACACATTAGCTAAAATGAAATTCTTGAAAGACCTTCTTGAAAGCAGCCTTACTGCCTCTCTAACTGCTTTGCTGAAACAAATTTGTAAAGCCCAGATAAGGAATAGAAATAAATATGCTGTGTACAAGTGTATGTGACTGTAGGGAAAAAAAGAAGAACCCACGGAGTTCACTTTTTTCCAGTAGAATATTGCAATTAATATCACTGCAGTTTGATCCATGAAGGATTATGTGGAGCAAACGCTTTAGCTTAGACAGAAAAAATTTAACTGTTGACAGGGAACAAGATATCTGCTTTGTTCTGCTACTATTCTATTCCATGCTCATTAATCCAGACACTGAAAAGCAAAATCTCTTTGTATCAAATTCATGGGACATCCTAGAAAAATTTTTATGGAGACTATTAGGACCTTTACCTGACAGTACTGTATATTCCCCCATATTCCTCCTGCCATAGCTGTTCCTTGAGCAATCTGCATAATGCTGTTACAAATAAAGTGCAGGATCTTCAAGGGCATTCACATCAGCAAGAACAAGACAAGGAACACAGTAGAAAAAAACCCAACAGTTATTTTGTATCTTTTTTTTTTTTACAAGTGCTGTACATCTTCGATGTTTTTGCTTATCGAAGGACTGGTTTACTTCTCATTTAAAACAAAGCAAATTTTAAAGAAAAATCAAAAACTTTACCTAATCCAAGAAGAGTGAGTAAAACCAGAAACAAGTCTGTCTTTCCCCCTTTCAACAGCAGAGCACCTGACTCTGCCAGCTTGCTTTTTCAGTCACAGGTAAAAAATGTGAGACATTTTCCCAGGATTTACAGAGGCAATAAACAACTGTCAAGCCACAAGAATTGGAGGAAAACAATGGCTGTCACTTAGACTTTTGCAAACTCTGTCTAGGTGAGAAAATCAGGTCCCAAAAGGGCCTCTGCCGTGTGACTGCAACATTTCAAATAAAGAGTATCAGAAAATCCAGGAGCCCTTCTTGCTGCATTACTCCCCTTATACTGTAAAGATGGGTCATGTTCTGATCTCAAATTATTTTCCTGAGACCAAGAAAATGCTAATTCCTTAAATTAGCACTCATCAATGGAAACAAATTACACAAATTCATAGAGAAATACCAACTACTTAGGAAGGCATGGCAGAGATGCTAAGATCATACACCTACTGTATTTGTGCAGCATAGTGTCACTTTGACCGGCTCTAGACTGACTATTGAAAAGCCCTGTAACTTTGCAGAGGCAGAACACATTGCACAGCAGTCAGTGTTTCCATGGGAATCACAGGGATTTTCTGGGCTTCTGTATAACAGGGAGAATAACTTTAGTCCTGTGTTTTAGCCTGCTGATTTAGGTATTTTGTTCCTCTCATGTGTTTGGAAGCAAAGGATATGGCAGCACCATGAAGACTACATCCTGAAGGCACTCCTGAATGTAGGAATCTTTTCAGTTGGTCTGGCACATAAGCACATGCCATCTCTACAGGCTGAATACTCTCCAAGCATTTCATTTATGGATTTCCATTCTTATCTCTGATCAAATCAAACAGAAGGGGAAAATAATATCCCCTCATAACCAAAAGTCTAAAAATTTTAAGTAAAATAACTAACAAGCAGAAGAAAAGATAATCCAATACATTAGCTGGCAAATATTCCCCACATATATTCAGGAGAAAAAGACTGAATCAATAAGGATAGATCATTGTTATGTGAAAAATGTGACATGTTTTTCTATTCCCTTAGATTACTCCTTCAAGTTTTACTTAACACATAATTTTATAATTTCAGCCATATTTGATAACGTAGTCTCTCTTTTCAGTAACACTGTGGAATACACAGATCGAAACGAAAGCAGATGCAACATAACAGCAGCTCACTAAGTTCAGATGAAAAATTCAGGATCAACACACTTACAAGGGTTCAATTTCTGCCCATTCCTGTAGCTGCAATGTGAATTGTTTTGATTTCATAACCGCTGTCATGTGGTTTGTCATAATGGCTCTTTCTCCTTAAAAAAATACAGTGATTTGTGCACAGTGTGAACTAATCTCCTGAGATGCTGATTTTCCTCTTCTTCCACAAAGATGGATTCTGACACTATCCCATGCTAAGCCCAGTGAGAAGTTCATCCTTCCCCTTTACCCTTTTGTTTATCTTGCCTGTTTAAGACTCTTGTTTGAAACACAGTCTACATTTTTATTAGGTTTGTCCTTCAAATGTAAAGCACAGCAGCAGACAGAGCTAATGGCAGTTGAAGATTTTATCTGCTATTAGAAGAAAAAGGTCTTTCTCATAGGCTTACTTCCTATCAGTCTTACTAAAAGCTGCTTGGTTCTACTGCCAGGGATTTGAAGAATAACAAGGTCTGTCATATTCCATTCCAGCCTTTGCCTCCTCATTCAAGAGATACGACCTTTTAAAAATAGCTCTCTCAGAATAGCTCTTCCATTCCTTTAACCACTGCGCTGCCATTCCCTGCACTTTTCCTCATCCCACTACATTCTTCCTGTGTTGCAGAGACCAGAACTTCCCACAGTGCTCTCAGGACATGGATGCACTTAGAGTCCATGTAGTGGCAAAAACATGCTTTGCCATGTGCTCAGTACCCTCCTTCGTAGTGCCCAGCAGTTTTCTGGCCCCTTTTGGCTGATTTTGGTTAGTGCCCAGCAGTCTACTGGCCCCTTTTGACTGATTTTGGGAAGATCTAATGCGCCCATGGGCTTTCTCTGGAATTGCAACTGCCCATCACATAAGTATGTTTTTCTCTTCCTAAGGTACATTTCTGCTTTTTTTGGGTGCTCAATACATAACCCTATTATTTAAAAAAAATACTACTGCTATGTTTAAGAAGCTGTCTGATTTTAAACTAGCATTTAAAATTAAACACAAATACCAAAAATCAAGAACTAACCTACCCTGGCAAATAAATATTGTATCCACAAAATCACATTTGGTTTAGATTTAAAATCCCCTTTTTTTTTTTCCTCTCTCTCTAGTTACATCAGTATTAACCTGCCCATTCCCCCATGTGTGCTATATTTGCACGTTTGTGTGGATTGAGAATACATTCAGCCTCACTGCTGCCTGGACCTACAAACAGGAACAGCAGCAACCTACTGGATCTATTGACCCAGCACAGGATGAAACTCCTGGATATCTTATCTTCAGACCACGGGACTGAAGTTCAAGAATGAAAATATGCACATGTGAAAGCGCCAGAAGAAAAGACCAAAAAAAAAAAATAGTAAAGAAGAACATAATGGGTGAAGAGCATAGATTTGTATGGCATAAAGATCCCAGCACATGCACATGAAGCTTCTCAGGGCATCCGGGATAGAAGAAAAAGGAACATTTGAAGACAAAAGCATAGCCTACACCCAGGAAAGGAGACAAAAGGCTGAGAGTAGACTGCCTTATTGCCTAATGACTCACTGAGGTGAGTCAGGAAGGAAAGACTCAGGAAGGAAAAATGAAAGATCAAATTCATATTCAATTTGCAAAGAGTATTATTGTCACCAAACAAGAAAAACCCAGCAGACATTATAAGACCTCAAAACCCAGCATCCCTTCCCTTCTGTGAGAGAGCAAAAGGAAATCCTGGCCAGTCTCTGCAGATACATGCATCTTAGGGCTAGTAAATATGTGGGTATTAAAAAAAATTAATCTTCTCCCCTATATGGTTCTGTATTGAGCTTCTCTGTTATTTGTACATAGTTTAAAATAAACAGATTATTCATCCCCACTGCAACTACCAATAACAACATGACTACTCTGATTCCTTCCAGCAATTGACTACAAACAAAACAACAATCAATGTGCTGAAACCAGTGGTGTTATGAGGAGCAACAAAAAGAAGAAATTTGCTAAAATATGTTTTTACTACAAAGACACGAAAATCCAATGCACTTTCAAGGTAGAGATTTCACATCAGCCAGAAAAGATAATGATAATGTACTCTATGTACACCTCTGCATTGATCAGAGCTATTAAACAGACACATTTATTCATTCAGTTCCCAAAAAAACACTCAAAAAAAACCCAAAAAAAAAATCGACAGAACAAACCTCTCACCACACATGGTAGTTAACAACCTCTAGTCCAAAACAGACAGCAAAACTCTCTGCATACTGTTTCCAGCTGTCCGAAGGCTAAAACCATGTGCAGAGACTTAGCTGAAAATGCTACTACCAATATAAACCAATTGTCTTTAATGATCATACATTTTTAGGTTTTTTCCTTCCTCATAAACCTTGTCACATTCTCAGAATAGTCAGAAGAGTGGTGAACAAATGAAGTAAATTTTCAACAATATATTTACCTTTATTGCTCAGTCTGTAAGAATCTGAAATTCAGAAGTGACACTTTAAAATAAAAATACAGTGCCCATAATTTTGCATTTTGTCAAGATTTAGCATCATACCTTTTTTCCCTCTTGACAACGACATAAAAAGAATGATCTATAATTTTTAGTTCTTATACATATTTTTATATGGGTATTTTACATATTTGTTCATATTTACATTTTATAGATTTTATATATAAAACATATATGTTATTTACTATGTTTCATAGGTTTGCTTTATATACGTTTGTTAGCTTACATTTTCACTAGTATCAGTGCTTTGTGCTGCTCTAACATCTTAAACCTCTTATGTCTCTGGCCAGTTAATCCAGGTTCATAGCTTTTCTGCACGCAATGCTTGCAAAGCACACAGACAATTTACCAGATGCACTGTTAAATACAATTTTCCTCTGGAATCAAACTGATTAACTAGATTGGAACTACTCAATATTGCCTTAAAACTTCAATGCAATAAGAGATATCTGCAAAAGAATTTCAGTCAATAAAATCTTAACCTGAAGAGAAAAGTTAATTTAATTCAGTTCTGCCATATGAATAGTTTGGTAGTCTTAACGCCAGATAAAATTTCACATTATGGGAAATTTTACATTATGTGAAGTCCTCGGTTCTCCACTGAAATACCTTGTTCATTTCAGAAGTTAAACAGCAGGTAAAATAGTTTTAAAACTACACAAGCAGTCTAACAAAGAGAAGTACTAACTTTTTTAGAGCACATTCCAACTCGTTCTTCTCATTATCTGCTTCTTGGAGCTGGGAAAAAATTCTGACTAGGAACTCTTCAAAATTGGAAAGTAAATGTGGTTCTTCTTTTCTTAGCTGCAACCAAAGTTGCTTCACATCAGTCTCACTGAAAGAAAAGATCATAAAGGATTCATTAAGAAAGAACATTTCCAGGCTGCAGTAGATGTTCTGAACGCCCTTAGTAGATGGAGGCTTCAGGGCATCACTAGTCAGAACATAAAACTTATTAAAAACAACTTAAACAGTGCTGGATTTGAAAAGATTGAGGGGCGGGAAATGATGGAGACTGAATTTATTAAAAAAATGCATTGTAACATCTGGCCATTCCTGACTGCAGAATAGCACAGGAACTGTTTGTTTAGTGTGTGCCTTGGCAGACACTCCACCTAAATAGGAATGGCTAAGAAAGGAGACAGATGAGATACAGTATGCCCTGACATCACTTCTATTAGAAGTAAAGAAGTTCCCACAAATCTAGAGGGGAGGGGGCAGTGGAAAAGGTAATCAAAATCCCTTCCTCATAAGAAATGAATGAGATTCAGACTCCTAAGTCACATAGATATGCTAACAAATTGCATTTGCACCACAGTCTTTCATTTTTGATACGTTTTTATTCCATAGCGAGTCTGCTACAAAAAGCAGAACAAAACGTCTTGAAATATTGATTTAAAGATATACCAAGATAACGCTGTGTTTCCAAATCTGTTCAGCAGACACTGACAGCTCTATTGTGAATGACAATGGGTTTCTAATACTTAGCCAATATTTTCCTGAACCGCTTTGTTTCTTCCTGACTCACTCTCTTCCATGAGCATGGCAAGCCTGAACCTAGCCAGCAAAGAGTGCTGTATTTAAAGAACAAAATGAGGATAAGGATAGAAAAAGTGGGTGATAAACATCGCTTCATAATGAAAGCCTTTCAGAATGACTGACAATGAACTGTTTCCCGGAACAGGCAGTCAGGAGAAGGACTGATGGGCACTTTTATTCTATAGTAAGAATCACTGATGTATTTCTTAAATATTTGTACCACTTGTCCAGATTCTCTGTTGAGAAAAGCATTTTTGCCCAATGTTTTTGGCGTTTCTTTGTTCTACAGTATTCATTATGATTGACCAATGAATGTAAGGCCAGCACACAAAATGCTCTTTAAGCAGGTTTTATGCTCTGTGTTTCAGAGTGAGCCATTCTGGCCTTGGAGGAAGTAGCATTACCAGAGCAATCACAACATGCAATTATGCATGAAGAGGAGAAAAAGCAGAAAAAGTGGAGAAAACATCCCTGCTTATGGTGCACTTTAAACTCAGTCCTTGCCAAAAATAGCAGTCATCATGCATTGATCGAAAATCAGTGACATCTGTGGATTACATGCTTGTAATTATCTATGTTCAGATCCCATGGCACATCAAGTGGTACAGTTTTCACATGGCAGAAAAACACATTTCACGTGAATGAAGTACAACAGTTTTGCTCTTGGAAATTTTGGTCAAATGGCATTTTATCCTGACAGCAAGAAAATCAGTTTTTTTTAAGAATCTCCGTGGTTTTGAGCAGCTTTTGTTCTTGCCATTCATCTTGGATTCCATTAAAATCAAACCCAGAGGCGAATCATAAAAGGTCATAAAACTGATTACTATTGCTGTGAGAACTCACTCATCCAAAACCTTTGTAGCTCCAAGCCGATCCATCAGATTTGAGAACTGGAATTCTTCATCCTCATCACCACTCATGGTTTCTTCATATCTAACTAGGCAGGCTGTTTCACCTTCTGATGGTTGCACCACGTCATTTTTCAAAGCAATCTGCTCCAAAAGAAATTGGCCTAAGAATTAGAAATTACACACATTAGCATTTTCAGAAATTACTATAAGAAGAAACGTCATACAAAACATACTAAAGCTCAAAATTCATGGTAAATAAACAACAAAAGGATGGGGCATGCCAAGAGGATCCCTGAGTTCTATGGCTGGCTTTGCGCCCAGTTTAATGTCTAACCTTCAGTAAATCATCCACCTCTAATTCACAAACATAATAAAAAATTAATATCTTCATGCAAAAACATAAAAGGACATAAATTGCAGAAACAACTCTTCATAAATGTTGTGGTTTTCTTTCTTGATAGGTCTAAATAGATTAGGAATCTAAAATATCAGTACTGATAAAAAGTATATTAAATAAAATTTAACAATCATTTTAGTGCATGACCAAAGACACACATTCAATTCCTATACAAATTGCATACAGAAAGCTACATCTTATTAACCGTAGTTATATGGTGAGGATGCAGAAGTGAAATTGCCACAGGAGTAATCAATACATTTGTGCTCAGATGCCACAGACCAGATACATTCCATCAAATTCTAAATGTGTCAACTATTTTATTTGAACATCCACAGGTCAAAATTTTTTTTGGGGGGAATACTGTGATCTTATGCAGAGGATTTTTTGTTATATGCTAAGTTCCAGTACATAAATTCTTATAGATCCAAGGAAACAGAAATATTGGTGTGGCTTTATGTTTTTATTAAGTCCATCTCGCATTTAAGAGAGGTTACAGTAAATTTCACATCTGCCACCATTTGGAAATAGAAACAGGACTCTCCCATAGTAATTGGTGCAGCATGAGCTTTATCCAGACACCACTCTGCCTTCTCAAGCAGCTTTTATGTACTACAGCTTCTGCTTCTACCAGGATGCCAACATCATCACCTAGCCAAATGTAGGACTACCTGGAAAATACCTGTCAGTGCTGTGTAGCAGGTTAAAATGCATTAAATGCTTTACACTGTCTATCCTTATCTTTTATGTGGTGTGGTCCATGTCTCTTGTGTGCCTCTGTGGGTGTCTTTGGGGCAAAGGTTTAACTTTACTACCAGCTGAACCTGCAAACAGGAAACCAGTGGCCACATCCACCTGGACCTCTGGACTGGGCTCCAGCACCTGAGCAGGAGGAATCCCCAGGATCTGGAGCTGCTTGAGATGGCAGCACTTACAACCTCCCTTAATAAAGAGTTTTGGTCATGCAGGGATCACTTATGAAAGTAACCTTAATTTAACTTATGAAAAGCAAAGCATATATTATTTCATTTTTAAATGATGTCAGTTTTCAGATTTGAGCATACTCTATGAAGATACTTGATCTACCTCTACAATGGGAGAGGTAGGACAAGTGAGAATTAGCGTTTCAAACTACTGATGATTTTCAAACAAAAATTAAGGTCCTGTCTGTTGGACCTGTAGATAGTCACTAAATTGAGATTTACTGTTACAATTCATGCATAGGTGAGATTCAGTTTTCTAGATAAAATGCTTAAACCTTAGCCAGCAGAGCTAAAATTAAGTACAAAACTGATTCTGTGTAAACCACCAAGCAGAGTTTAACTTCGTCGTCTCATCTAGAATGTCACAGCTGGGGAGAAAACCACCCTGTGACAAACACAGAGAACATGACAGTAAGAGTGCTGTTGCAAAACAGGTAGTTACAAAAAACTTATCAGATCACATCTTACAGTAGAAATAATTGCCTCATCCTGTTTTGTTTTGAAATAAATTAACATCACTTGAAGAATTAATTCATTGTAGAAAGCATTCTCACCGCTCTAAAGACAGTGGAGTGAACACATTCCTAGCATTGTCTCACATTAAGATTAGAGATAATTAAAATTATCTTTCATGTTTTATTACCTGATATAAAATAATACACAAGACTTCCCCCTGCCCCTCGCCCAAGGGAAACCTTCAATAAATTGTACATAGATTAACTCAACAGCTTAAAACAGGTGTGATTCAGATGATTACCTCATTTTCTCACATTGTGTCATGGCTTGCCATTTTACACAGGAGAGAAAGACCCTGGAGCCCTTTGTCTATTTATTCACATAATTTGACCACTTCTTCCTCTGTTACATATATCTGCTATATTTAGGGAATAGTCTGGCTCCCTGTGTGCATTATTAAGTGTACTGTTAAGACAAAATTCTTCTTGATTGATGTGGAGAGTACAGAACGTGAATAAAGCCCAAAAGAGGAAACATGCTTTCCAAAACTCACTGAATCCTGTGATGAACTCCGTTGGGGTAAGTGAGCCATTGCCATCAGCATCCAATGTAACAAAAACTTTTTCAAGTTCTTCCAGGCTAAGAGGTAATTCAGGATGCAGTCTCTGTAATGACAGAACATGCAGCAACTTTATCTGTTACTACAGGATAAGAGGAAGACTGGGTTCTACAAAACATCCATAGTACAGCAGGATAGGTCCTTTGCTTCCCTGAGTGAAAATCCAATTACAGAGCAAAACCAGATCAACTGAGGGACATTTGCTTCAATTACTTCTCTATTTGAATTTATGAATCCATTATGACCATGCAAGGAGAACAACCGCCTGGTGCCACAAATTCCAATCACAAAGAGAAGAGGAAGAAGTTGAGATGGAGCCCCAGCATCCTAGTGAAATGGCTTGATTATCTTGGTGAAATGCCTTGGTTATCAGGCTACTGGACAAACTTGGCAGCAGAACTGTACAGCTAGTTCCTTCCACATCATGAAGTCAAGCAAGAGACTCTCCAGACAACTACACTGTAGAGGATGTACTGTCCTAACTCAAGCTGATTCAAAAAGTGTACATAAATAAGTAGACAAAACAAAGCCAAGAAAGCCGCGTGGTCTAAGGATCAAACCTGTTGCTCCCACAATGAGTTAAATGGAGTTCACGACTGTCTACTTCTGAAATGCAGCAAGCCCACACCAAAAAAGACAGCTTCATAAAACCAGCTCCACAAATACCACATATTTTTGCCTGATAATCTAAAGACAGGCATAAAAGAAAAGAATTCTGTACAACTGCTCCTAATGGTTTTACTCTAATTCTTTTAACAGTGTAGACAGATTCCCAGAAACTGGAGGAAACTGGAGTGGCAAACAACCCCAACAACCAGCATTTCCACTGGGAGACAGCACCAGTAAAATGAAAACCTTACCTCAGCTTGAGAAGCAATATAAATGCACACTGGTTCAGTCCTCTGCTTTATTAATTAACATTTTAATCCCCCCCTGAACTCCTGTTTCATATACAACACATTAAAACTGCAAGCTAGTAGGTTGATAAAAAGTAATTTAAAAAATTAGATTTAAAGTGATGATCTGTTCCACTGTGGGGGAGGGATTTAGGGCCAAAAAATGTTACTTCTACAATCCAAAACAGCATAAACCACTATTCAATATGCTAAGCCATATTGAATAGGCAAGGTAAGAATCTGCTGAGTGCATTAACCAGGAGTTCCCTGGTTGCCACAAAGGGTTTAGGGTACACTTTATGAACTGTATGAGTTAAATGGAAGAGTGGTAAAATGAATTCCAAGGTGGTCCTGAGAAGTGAAAGAAACAGAGCTCCTAAAGCACAGAATTATCTGGAATAGTCACAAAGGGATTTCTGAGCAGGATTAGTTGTGTATTGCTGCATGCTTCCCAAAAAAAAAAAAAAAAGGAACCTGGGAAACCTTGATGTATACTCAGTTTAAATGACTTATTTCATCAGAATACACCTATCTTCAGTTTCTTACTTAAACTCACCTATCTTCCCAAAGTCTGAATTTCAGTCTCCAAGATCTAAAGGGAAACTTTATAAAACCAGCTTCTCCTGTGAAATTCTTACACTGATAAGGGAGAAGGTGCTTCAAACAAATTACTCTTTTTGTGTTCAGAAAAACAGAAACTGTTCTCTTACCACCAGATCTTTGGGACCTGCTGAAGGAGCACCCATTTTGCTCCATGAAATTCCCTCTGGATAATTACAGACTTTTATGAACTGGGACACACTTACAAAGACTAAGTCAGTGTTTTCCCAACCTCTTGGGGTTTTTTCTTAATTAAAAAATCAAGGTGGTTTGTGGCTAGGAAAGCAAAATGTTATTGGTCTCATAGTTATGTTTTTGTTTATTTGCTCATTTCAAGCTTACTGTAAAAAAGCACAGGCCCTTTCAATATGAGGCTCCTAAAATTTTTAAAATAAAAGAAAACAAAATAAAATATATTTAGAGAAACCACTGTAGCTGCAAAAAAAAGCTATCTCCGCTGCCACCAAACGTGCTCTGTGGTTTCATGACATCTGTGCTTAATTCTCTCAAAATTCCAAGCTTTTACTCAGTGAAATAAAAGGACAGAGGTCAAATAGCTAAGAGCAAGATCTGAATCCAATCCTCCCATGCACATTAGAACAAAACATTTTACAGAACTAATTCTCATTATTCATTATAACCTCAAGGACCAACAGATGAAACTGTGGTTTCAAGTCTAAGGTAGAATTTTCTTTCTTGCCATTTCAGAAAACCTCTTGTTGGTTTAAAAGTTGGGTACATTTGGTATTTGGAAGCAGAATGAAAAATTTCTTTAAAACCAGCTATTAATATCCTCTCACAAAAAACAACATCATATAATCAAGGAGGAGTAAATCTTTAGTGTAGTTACTGTTATAGACACAAGAGAAAACACTGCAAGATTTGTTACATCAAGATTAATTGAATTTCAGATACACAGCACTCTCTGTTGAAATCATGCCTTGTATCCCATGACTAAAGATTAAAAAGCTTAGCATTAGCATGCTATATTTGAAGCAAAGCTTCAGGAATGATAAGCACTACAGACCTACCAAACAGCACAATACAAAAGTGATCAACACTTAGTACTTTTTAAGGAAAAAACTGATTTATTTTCTTGATTTATGTTCTTCTTATAGGGAGCAAACATCATGAAAAATGCAGGAAATGAAATCAAGTATAAAGAAACACCACCTCAAATGTCCTGAGCACCTTTATTTCTCGATTAAAGAATTTACATACACTTATATCCATAGATGAAATTTTCAGGTATAGTAAACAAACACTCAGGATGAAATAGAAGAATGAAATAGAACTTTATTTGTTCTTTGCAATCCTGTTTGTACTGCATCTTTTATAACATCTGTTTTAGAACCTGAAGTATAAATTTAGCAGCACTCTAAGCATAAACTTAGAATCAAACAGAAACAATTTTACATTCCTTGCAAAAACAGGTATTAAAACTTTTTATATATGTATACATACATATAAATACGCATGTTTTCCATTAGGTAAAAATATACGCCATTCAGTTTTTGGAAAGACTGTAAAATTGTAATCCATTAAACTCTCTGTGGCTTTGGATTTACCAAAAACTACCACTGGCAATATATTTGGTTTTTTGCATTCAGTTACTTTAGTGAGATAATGTAGATCAACAAAGTCTACAGCAGAGCAAGCATCCACATTCTTCTCTTTTTTCAACCTTGCATAATTAAGAGAGGTCATTGGAAAACTCAGCAACACAGCTGCAAAGAAAGTTCTTGAGAGCTGGCAAACTGAGCAATTCATTTATGAGGTTTTGCTTTTCCAAAATAGGTAGTTAAAGTTGTTTCAACTCTGTTTTCATACAGACAGACAACTTTGTTTCTGAGGACAGGGAAAGTTTCTAAATTTTCTATTAGATGCTTTCTCTAGTAGTAGATCATGACGAATTTGTTTTGCTCCTG
Organism: Rhabdornis inornatus; assembly: GCA_013397075.1. NCBI lineage: Eukaryota > Metazoa > Chordata > Aves > Passeriformes > Rhabdornithidae > Rhabdornis > Rhabdornis inornatus. The sequence goes on along the minus strand of VWZS01005303.1, from coordinate 425,779 downwards.
CTCCCCAGTTTTGTTTCATCCATAAGTACTGAAGTAGAAATGGATTAACACAGATTACGCTTTGCATGTCAAGCATGAGTATATTCCTGTTTTCTGCCACACTGGTTCAAATCATCACTTCTGCGATGTGCCACAATCGCATTTTCATTTATTATATATAGTTGCTTTTTCTCATCAGCATATCCAGCAAATCTGATTTTGGGCCCTCAAACAAATTAAGCACAATTTCCTGAGATTGCTGCCAACACTGAATAATGCTAAAAATACTGTTCCTCTACACTTCCTACATATATATGTGATCCAGCTGAAAGTCCACCATTGTCTGACAGTGAAGCCACAGTGAAAGACTTTATATACACAATTTTGCTGAAAAAAGGATCAAATTGCAGACTGAATGCACTCCTGACACTGTGGCAAACCACAAAGTAATGAATTTAATGGTGTTTCCATGTTTTCAACAAGAATAGAATTGAATTCCTGAGGCATTTTTTAAAACTTAATTTACTTTGATTTTCCACTATTTTATTGCTTTCTCTGTGAGAAAAAAGCAACCATTATGTAAGACTTAAAAGATATTATTTTAAATCCCACATATCTCTTTAAAGTTATGAGGAGGGTGTTAACATTTTTAACTCTAAATTAGTCAGTCTGAACTCATTAAGGGCTCCAGGAGCTTCTCTCATTGTGCATTTCACATAACCAATTTTGTTTTACCTGCATGTCTTGACGAGTGACGAAGCCTTTGCCTTCCAGATCACAGATCTGAAAGAACTCTTGTGCTTTTCCCAACACAGTTAGTTCTGGGTCTTGTTCTCCAGTCCTGCTCCTCTCTGCATCTCCTGGTTGCACAGGACTGGTGCAGTCTCCTTTTATTCTGTCCATGGTTACAATCTCAACTCAGGAATATCCTGGAATGCTGCTATCCCATTTACCCATAAATTCTGATCTGAAACCTGTGCATGGAAAAAAGTAAGGAAAAAAGCAAATCAGACCCTCTTAATGATACTTTCCACAATCTCTTAGCAACCATCTCTTCAATTAGGCACTAAAGCTTAGAAGAAGCAAAAGCTTTTTGAAAATGCTTACTTTTGATGGGCGACAGCAAAGACATTGCAAATGGGATGATGAACAAGGAAGGGGGAGTCTGAGGGAAGGAGAAGTCAAAACTAGGTCTGAAATGGAATCTCAAAGCAAAATTAGCCAGTTTGACAAGAAATAGAGACAATCAATCAACATGAACAAGAAAACACAAGAAATACAGGTAAAGGCAAGAGTAATTTAAAGTCACTACAACTTGAATTCATATATTTGTCTTGAATTTGTAGTTCTTATCTAAGTAGGTCTACCTAAAGTAAACACAAATTTATCTGAAAATTTTTAACAGAACAAAGAATTTTGTAAGGCATTTGACTAATATAAGAGAATATAGCCTGAATCTGATCCAGTATGACTGGCACAATGTGGAGTAATTCCAGAGAGGCCAGTGAAAATTGTTTAAATATGGAATTTATGCTGTCTTCAGAGCGAAGACATCAGCACTGCATGGATGTGGAAGGTAGAATATGAGGAAACAAGACCTTAGGCTTGTCTATGCAGCTTCTTAAGGTGAAAAGGCTCTGATGACTTAGAGCAACTCAGCCTGTATTACTCTATGCTTGAGTTCAAACCTGGCACTCTTGGAACACAGCATCTTCTAAGAACTTCACAGAACTCATACAGCTTCCCACAACAAAGTGATTTCTCTAATAGCCATGGGCCAGGCAGCTGGACTTCCCACACTGCATCAAAATATAAATTTACTGCAAATAGGCCATTGACTTCAAACCAAACTAAGATTTTTGGTGAGCAAATCACCTACCCCCTCCGAAACCATATGACAAAAATCTGCAAACATAGGTAATTTTCCTCTCCCTCCCTCCTCTCTTTTATTATTCCAATCATCCCAGCTGTTCAAATATTTTCCAGAACTGAAATAACTTTGGCTACATGGCCAAAGAACGTGTCAGATTCTTCCTAAGCAGCGTTACAAGCAGGAGAAGAATAAACACCCTGAGAGAAGCCAAGGGATGTCTAAACCCAGTACCATGCCACCTTAGGAAACTCCTCCCTCAGAATGGGTTTTGCTTGAATTTCAACATACAGCTGTCAAGGGTGCCTTATAAACCCCAAGACCTCTCTGCTAGGGCAAGCCACACTCCACACCCCAAGAGGCACCAAAGCCTGTCTGAGCACCTATGCCAGCAGCCCTGGATAATTAACAAGGCTAGAAAATACTGTCATGGGGAATTCTGGTCACACATAACAAGGGGTTTTGCCTGTTACAGCTGCCTGAACAGCTGTAATCTCTTTCTCTTATGAGGAAAATTCCTGGCTCAGAAAGTGTGACCAACATTCAGTGGCTGGGGAGATACGCAAAGGAAAAGATTGCTCCATAATTGCCCTGTTTCTTAATCCCTCCCATGACATTTCCAACAACAGTTAAGAACAGTATATGGGCCAGATGAATCTTCACTCTGTTGTGGGTATAGACACCCACAAATGGATCAGATGGAAAGCTACAATCAAACTACATTGGTGTAATAGTCTGGATAAAACTCTCCTTTCATACTGCTTTTATACACTGGAACCTCCATTACTTCAATATAGCTTACTCCTGGCTGACACCAGTGTATGAGGTAACAAACCAGGCCAGCAGTTTCAACTTAGCAATGACACTAACATATTAGATTTTTTTTTCCCCAACAATTTCTCAGAAGGCCACAACTTCAGGAACAGGCCAAGCTAATCAAGATAATAAGTGCTGCTAGTGCCTGCCTCTGCACAGTCCATTAGACTTCCTTAGGAAAGAAGAAAAACTATGCAAGGAATAGACAGCCCATTGCAAGTGAAAGAACAGAAATACAAAACAAGATTAAAAATGGTAGAACAAAAAGGCACTATATACACTTTGATAAAGTTGTTTGCAGTGAGCAAACAGTACAATTCAGCAAACATCACCATGCTTTCTAAATACTTCCATACCACGAAACGAAATTACATGCATCATGAGAGCCTCACTTTCTTATAAGTTGCCCCACCTGTTATACACATCATAAAAACTTGCTATACAACGAGTGTCTTCAATACACCAGAAAATTAAATAAGAGCATCTGCAAAAAATTCTTAATCCTTAGGGCAGCTTCTAAATCTGATAGAGTTCATCGTAATTCCTACAGTGTCCTGATACTTTGCAAATGCTGTTAATAACACGAAAGATTAAAACTGCAATTTGTCCCACATTACCGAATCAGCACTCAGTAATTACCTCAAGGCCAGTTTCCAATAACATAGGTAGTTCCATTCACCCAGCCATCTCCTTTAGAAAATGAATGCCTTACAAAATCAATTCTATTAAGACCTTTGATTTCCATTCTGTTAGCTACAAACACACTTCCCCGTGCAAAATAGGTCATATCATGACCTGATGCAAACAAGCATAGCTCCAAATACTAAACAAGGATGTGTGATTTATGAGGTTTCTGTCCATTAATTGTGAGGTAAATTTTGGACATATCTGCAAAAGGCAGGTTACTGTTACTATTCCAAAAGGCATTTTCATCATTTCCAGTCAGGTCTACTGCAAATCACCAAACTCTAGAAGTACAAAGCAACGTTGAGCCACAGATTTCACAAGTCATGATGCGTGACAACCCCATTGTCCCTACTGTGATAGTTAAAAACCTAGAGAGCTGTTTTGCCTGCCCTCGTATCTCTTCAGTGGTTAGGTTTCAGTGAAATATTTTTTTTAGCATGTGTCTACAGCTACAAATTTTCTGCGGCACACTTCAAAACATATCATCAGCTGAAAAATATAGTAAGCTTACTTAATACCAAGGTCACCCTGGATTTATCCAAAACACTGCTGAGAGAGAGAGCACTTATGTCTTACAAACACTACAAAATAAAAAATAGATTGCATACTTTTTCTACAAGAAATATTTATTTCCTACAAACAAATAATCTTTGTTAAAATAACCCACAGCTGCAGTGTAGCATGCCTGACACATGAACAGGGACCTCTTCAGAAATAACTTAGTGTAAGAGTTAGCTACCTTTCAGCACTGTGCTGAAAAGCCCCTAAAGCTGAAGTGTATCACCACAAGGAAGTCATCCTGCTCCCGATTGCTCTGCCCTGCTTTTGAACAAGTATTCATCCAGTTATACAGTGAACTCTGCTGTAGAATCCTTTCAATTGAAACTGGAAAGTTATAGTTTATTTAATTTCATTAAGGTCAAGTGGTCCATCAAGGAGGAATCGAAAAAAGCAGGACCTATAGAGAATGACAGAGGAACGGGACTGCTAAGACCAAAGAGAGCACAATAACCAAGCTCAATTACATAGAAGTTTTCTAGCTACAAGGTTGGAGAAAAATGCTCCCTATGCACGTAATACAATCCACAAGAAGCAAACATGTCAGACAAGCTAGATATGAAAACCCACCCAAGGATGAAGAAGGTGGAGCACTGAATCCCTGGCTGCAAGGCCAGTGCAGTTCTGCCATCATGGAAGAACAGACCAAACACAAATCTGCAAATAATGGCTGAGGAGATCACTCCTGAGAAAGATGACCAGAGCAGTGGACTTCAGTGTTACTTCTAGCCATTTAAAAAAAGGTTTTATGACCATCCAATGTAAAAATTCAGGTCCCACACTTAAAACAACTAGCAGAGATACAAAGTAGTGTTCTCAAGAAGATACGTGTTTTTTTCTCAACTATGACTAAGACAATCAATCGTTAATCTCTCATGGAAGCATTGTAAAGCTTGGCCTAACCATACAGACACCTAGACACAACTGGATGAAAAAAAGGGGACACTGATTCCTCCAGTTTTGGCTTTTCAAGTAAAAACATGCAAGTCAGAAAATCTTGTGATGAAATGTATCATCAAAGCCTCTTCCACACAGTCTGAATTCACTTCTCTCATGATGTGCACAATCTCTCATGGCTCTTCATCTTAGGAGATTGTGCACCATGGAGTGGGTGTGGGGAGTTTAAATCCAGATAGAGAGATCTGAGGCAGGCTGGAGTTCCTATGAGGGACCACAAGAAGATAGTCTGAAAGAAATGTGTCATGAAAATAATTTCAGGGGAGTAGCAAAAGCAGAGACAATAGAGGAATCCTACATCCACTCGCCTGTAAAAGGAAAAACTAAGTTATGTAGAAATTCTTTTCAAGTAAGTAGATTTGTGTGGGAGAACCAAATTCTGTTTAGAATCATTCTTAACAGACTGTTTAGATTCAATCTTAAGAGAAATTCTCCAGCCAGACCTGATTAGCTTTTAAAGATTAGGGGAATCATTAGAATCACTTACTTTGCTACCTACAGTTTAAAGCTTCATTTATACCACAACAAGGTTTTAAGTTTCCATAAAATTACTTACAATTTATTTCAAGGTAAGAGACCTTGGCAGAAGTCAAGGAGGAAGAAAATCTGGGAGAAGATACTGCGTGTTATACATACATCACAGCCATATAAATTAAATATCTCCTTTTCAGAAGATTACTGGTTAAAGGAGAAAAAAAAAAAGCCAAAACAAACCTTAAAGCTAAAGAAGAAGGAGAAAGATCCAGATTATATACCTGAAGCAGTGTCTCAACAATATTAACTGTGAAACAGGAGAAAAACAGAAAATATGCTTGAAGTGATTAAGGATTAAGGATTCCAAAACAGATAGTGAACTACTCCCCACCGGGCATTTGTTCACAGATGAATCCACAAATACAAATGTTGGGGAAAAAAAACGATCTATGTCAATTTTGTGCACTATGATGCAGCATTCCAACTCTGACTGGTGAACATGTCTTCATTAAACTTTTATTTTTATCTTTTGCATCCAAGCAACTAGTTTTCACCGGGCTTGTAAGAAAATTTTCTTCTCCCAAAGGCCAGCTTCCCCAGAGAAAGAGGAAGACAAAAGATCTCCTGCCTGGCTTCTTGCTGGCCTCTACAGAAGTAGTAAATAAAACTAACCATGTATGAAAATTCAGACACCCAAAGTAAGCAGGCATATTCATTTATTCCCCATCCTGCTCTTCAATATGAAAACACTGATGAAAAACAACTAACAGGGTATTTATTGCCTAAATCGAAGCAGTTCTTAGGGGTCCATACTAAAAAGGCAGGATGAAGTTAAAATGGGCCTCCTAAGTGCTGCTAGGATCCTTGAGAAGTAAGGCTACTCTGCTGCTAGGATCCTTGAGAAGTAAGGCTACTTTAGGTAATGATTTTAGCAGAAATACATCTTTTCCTCTTGCTTCATTGCTTTGGATGCTTCCTTTTTAACGAACTGAAGAAGTCAACAGCTAAGAGCTGCCTGGAAATGCAAACTCCTTATAGAGGGACACTGAATTTAGGGGCAGCAATCATCATGGAAATCACTGTTGCAGAATAATCACAAGATCATCAGAACTGAGAGCACCCTGCCTGTAGTCTCTGCAGGCTTAAGGACCCATTGTCTCCTCTCCCTCCTTCTGTCCTTTCTGCCTTATTCAAGAAAATCGATTCCAAGAACTCTTCTCCCTGCCTCTTGTTCCTTGCCTGCTGCTGGTTGCAAGAACCAGCAGTGTCTTCAGAAACTGTTGACCTACACAATACCTGAGCAGGATGGTGGTATAAGTGTGCCAAGGGATGTAAAAACTGTTGCTAAGAAGGAGCATCTTACAACATATGCAACACATTCCAAATGTAGCGAAGTCAAAACTGAGCTGAGTCCATCTGACTGCAAAGAATCACAGAATCATTTATGTTGGAAAATGTCTCTAAGCACAATTTATTGTGCTGCATTGTTCCAAGTACTGAAATTAAATGTGATTAACTATATTGATAACAGCATTATATTAGTAAGTGGTGTAACATGACGTTCTGGCAGGAGACACTGCCAATTCACGTGAGCTGTTCCATTTGTAGACAAATTATTTGCACTGGAAACCCCCTCCCTCTGAAGGAAAGATCTGCAAAAAGTTTAAGTTAAACAGTATATACCCCTTTTAATCGTCTTATATTTCAGGTTTTCCTAATGACTCACTGCTAAATGGAGCTACTTTCAGCTGGTGAAATCAGGTTGACAAGAACATCTTTAAAATACACCATTTTCACAAAAAAAACCTTTAAATATTCTGCCTCCTCCAAAAGTCCTTGCTAAAAATGTAACTTCTGAAAAAAAAATCAAAACCTTTTATCTTCCTGAAAACCAACAACAAATTGGCTTGAAGTCTAAAATACAATCTCTATTTCTAGTTTTTCAAGTAATGTGACATCTTTAACCTAAGTGAAAGGATTTTGAGATGCAAATTACACATTCTCTTCAAATAAGAATTCATTTTTCATGGAAAAAAAGTTAGTAGAAAATTTCTACACTGCCATGGACCTCAGAGGACCCAAGTTAATGCACATTCCACTAGAAGACAGAGAGACATATTCCAAGTGTTTCCTTAGTTATTTGGCACTCAGTTTGAAGCCAGGTTGGCATGAACTATTGTCTTCAAAACATTCATATTTTCTAAAACTACAAACTTGCCTTTGGAAAATACCTTCACTTGAGTCAGTGGGAAAGGTTTTATGGGGCAAGAGCATGCCAGTGAGGCACAGGAATATTTCATTTGCTAGTCCACCATTTTTCTACTGCAAAAAGTAATGGTGAAATATGATACTAAAAGAGTCATATTTTCCTATATGCGGAACAAGATAACCTTCATGCTATCCGCTTTGCACAGCTCACTTCCAAGGCCTTGGAAACACATATAAACAAATCCACTTATCTATGTTTGATTAGGAGGCTTGGTGTACTTCATCCTGTTCAGTTGTACAAAAAAGTCTCGCAATGCAAACAATTAAAAATGCATCATTACAGATTCTTAATTGGATTTTCATTCAGTACTGATTTTGAATAGAGATACAATTTCCACATTCTCTGCGAGCCAGTTACTCAGAAAGTTATCTTTACAATTGTGCAGGATCCCTGACTTCATTTATGCTGCTCTTCAGTTAATGGAAGCTCCCCAGCAAGACCCTTCACTTTTCTTGACACCTCCTCTGTAAGAATAAGGAATAAGATGCGTCCAAAATCTTTAAACTCTGTTTCAATCAGACACAGACATCCTGGTGCTTCTGCATGGATTAGGTCATGAACAGCGGAATCAATTACTTTTTTACATCAGGTTTAACTTGAACTGACCAAATCTGCATTTTTCAACACGAGAAACAAAACCCTATAGATGTGTTACTCCCAACTTACATGTTGGGACTATATGTTTGTATATATTTAGACTGCAAATTAGCAAATGGTGGAGAGGGAATCAGGGCAGATCACTATACTCTTTATTCCTCCACTTATCCACCTAAAAAGTTGTGATATTATTTGTCAATGAACAGAAATGGGAGGAAAAGAGAGACCTGTTAGAAGCAGCACGTTCATCCTGTGGTCTGAAGAAACCACAAACAAACCTTGTAGAGTGATGCTCTTCAGGGCATTTATTTCTGCTACTTGTTTTACCATTATCTTCTAGTCCACCACAAGATAACATAAAAGGGTAGTGGTGGCAGCAGATATAGTTCACAAGGAACCAAACACACCTTGTTCATTTCAGCAGCAGTGAACTTAAGTCTCTGAGAGTTGGCAGACCATGAGACTGTAAACTATTGCTGCCCTAAATCTCGTTTACTACTTAATCTATTCACAGAAATATATCTGCCTTTTTGTACTTCAGACTCTTTTGATTTCTTTTCTTGGTTTCATGGAAGATGAGAATCTAGTTTAAAGACCAACATTTAATTTTCACTCTTGTACTTTTGGGTGTAACGGTTCCCTTTTGATCTGTACAATTACTGAAGCTCAAATATGGGGATCAGAGTTCTTAGAACAACCCATAGAAAAGCAATAAATTTTTACCCATGCATCAGAATAATTCATGCATTTTAAAAAGAAAAGAGAAACTAAGCTGAAAACTACTGTTGAAAACCACAAAGTTGCAACTAAGAAAATAGAAGAGCACATTAAATTAGCCAAAGTGTTCCAGAGGGATTTCACCATTCTCCCAATTGTGCCACTACCCACATTTCACTACATGTAGTCATAATCTGTTCTACTGGCGTACATTAAGAAATCTATTATCCTGGCAGCAGTACATTTCTTTTATAACTGTCACTTACAGTCATCATAAGCCTTCAGTATCAAGAAAGACAGAAAATGAAATCAGAGAACACATAAGTGCTACAGCAGTGTGAGAGTGACACCAAACCATTGCAGGGGGACACAGGAATCATTTCTACAACCACCAGGAACAGCACCGCCTTCTTCAACAAGCACTTGGTGGGCCGGCAGGCAGTCACCAGCCACAAACTCAGTTGTCTTCTGAACCTGCAGGGAAGCGAAAACCGGCGGGGCAGCTCCCGAGCTGGCCAGGCCACCCGGGGGTTTCTGTCAGACGGCGCCCGTCAGCCTCGGCCCGAAGCTGCAGCAGGCACGGCACAGCGCCCGCCAGCCACCGGCACTTCTGGGCACCACCTTTGAGAAACATCCCGCGTGTGGGAGGAGTCACGACACTCACAGCCCGGGCCGGGAGCTATCGCTCCCACGCCAGCCCCGGCCCCACGGCGGAGCTGCTCCCTCGCCGTGCGGGCGTTCGGCGCTGCGGGGGCTGCCCCAGCCTGCTGGATGCCGCTCCCAGACACCTGCCTGCCGCCTCCCGGCCTGGCAGCGAGCTGAGCCCGTGCCCCCCGCCCTGCCGGGCCCTGTGCCCGCGGGCACCGCGCAGGAAGCGCCGCTTGCGACAGAGCGGGGCTCGCTGCGGACACCGGGGCTCTCTCTGCAGTGCACGGCGAAGCGGCGGCCGCGGGAGCCTCCCCGCCGGGAGAGCGGCCCGGCCGGGCACGGATCTCGCCGGCCCCGGCTCCTCCGTCCCGCGGTGCGGCCCCGACTCACCTGCGCCGCCTCCGCCTCGGGCTGGCCCGGCCGGAGCTCCCCGGGCTGGAAGCGAGAGCGCGGAAAGGCTGAAACCACTTTCCTAACTTTGTTTTGAGCACGGGTGACATAATCAGGCGAGGCGGGCTGTGCCCCAGGGGCGGGACGGCCGGCCCGGCCTCCCTCCCTCCCTCTGTACCTGCAGCCGGAGCCCCGTTGCCCCGCCCGGTCTCACCTCGTCTTGGGCCTGAGCGACTCGCCCTCGGCGAGATCAGAGAGCCAGGGGAAGGCGAGGAGAGTGAGCCTTCTTTGGTCCGTCTTGCAGCCAGGGCTGCGTGCGTGATGGTTTTCCAGGGTAAGGTACGGGAAACCTAAACGGCTCAGGGCAGGAGGCTTTGGAAGGGCACTAGAACGCTCATCCACAGCAAAGTCTTAAGGTGGTGACCAGTCCAAATGGACCTACTAGAATCTCCCCACCTTCAAGTTCTCTAAGTTATATTTGCAGAAGGTGGCAGTGGGAGACAGAATTGGTCCATATTTGATTCAAAGATTTCACTTAGCCCAAAGTAAATTTTGAAAAACACCCGCTTCTGGGATCAGGTTTTTCAAGTAGTCCCAAAAGAAGAGAAAAAACTTCAACATAATTCTCATTACTGTAAGGTCCCCCAACTGCAGAAGAGCTTCTAGGGCATGGTGCCCAAAGAAGGCTTCACCTCCCTCTTCTTCATCAGATGATTTGGTTGCAGACACGTCTGTGACATCAACTCCCCTGGTCTGCTCTCGTGTCCTCATCCATGCTCTCTGTGGGTTCAACAACTGTCCCAAGGTAAAGCTTCGTGCACCCAAGGCACTCCTTTTCACAATGTACAAGCCCTCCTACTTGCCTTCCCAATCCATCTTTCCTGAACAGCCTGTAACCCTTCAGGTTTATCACACTAAAGTAAGCTACAGTCCCAGAGCTCTGGTAAATAGCAAATCCTGCAGCTACAAGGGACAATGTGAGAGAGACCAGCAGGTAGTCTGCCAAATACAGACACATACATAAGCCTGAAAAAACTACTTACAAAGCACTACAAGCAATCATTTAAAACAGTTATTGAACATCGAGCTGATTATGTGCTTTTAACTAGGATGGCTTCGGCAAAGGGAAATATTACTTCACTCATTACAATGATTGACTGTAGGCTCAAACAAGCTTGAGTGTGGATTTACCATACAGTAAAGAGCTACTTGACAGTTACTGCTCACATCCATGCTCTGTAAAAAAGGTAAATATTTGAAATTTGCTTACCACAGCAGCTGTTTTATATGTACTGTGGGTGAAAACAGGCACACAGGTACTTACCATAAAATCATCAGCATGCTGAATAGCTATAGTACTCTGCACATGCTGATTTGACTCAGCCTAACTTTTCTACTTAACCTTTTGCAAAGTAAAATAGTGGGTCAAAAACAGACTTGCCTTTCTTTTAAAAGTGTGGACAATCTTAAAAGACTCTTTCAGAGAAAGGAAGGCATACTATCAGCCACAAGGTACTAGACATAATTCAAAAGCTTGTGAAGAAACTAAAGACAGCATACAGAATGTTTCAGAACAGCAGAGAGTTTGGGGCATGCATAGGGAGAAAAGCTCACTGAAATAGCATTTGCAGACTTAGTGGTAAATTTCGTGTATTAAGACTCCAGGGAATATATCTTAAAATTGAAGACTGCTTAGGTATCTTGTTGCAATCAGTCATTCCATTTTCTTCCTTACCATTCAGTATGAGGCAGTTTAAACTTTCCAGTTTCTGTAAGAAAATTGTGCGGCCTACTAAGCAATAGTAGAAGAGCTGGTCAATGAGATTTTCTAGGTCTTGTGTGCACAGCTAATGCTGTTCTTATATATATCTGTGAGTACTTTGGAGCTGGCCTTAGAGAGCCAGCTAGAAATGGTCTATTGCTCTCTGGTTTTATTCTCTCTCATAGCAAAAAGTTATGGACTGTGTTGCACCCATGTACTGCTGTGATTTCTTTCATCAGTTTTTGATCATATACCGTCATATGCATTCCATTCCCTAGCTGGTGATGGTGTAGACAAAGACCCTAATGGACTTGAGCAGCCACAATTTGTTCTTCATGAACAGCCAGAATCAAATTCATTACCATATGACTCTCCTGAAGTAAGTGGATTGAAAATCAGTAAACTCACATACTGTAATATCAGAGTCTGTGACGCTAACTGCAAAAAGAGAAAACAGCCCAAGAATAAATGTGCATAGGCATGAATCTACTTCTTGACACAGATTGCACTACAACACAAATTATAGTGCTAAATGGAATACTTGAAATAATTAAACCCTTTTATACAAGTCTAAAATTGTCCTCTATGAAATCTAGACATAAACTCACTTGAATTTCTTCAAGACTAAAAGCAGAAGACTTTGAAAAATACTGGTGTGCAAAACATATTGTCTGGAGCTAGGATCCTTCTGACTGCTATGTTTAATGTACAGCGAGTTAGAAACTGGATGTCAGTTTCTACCACTGGGTTATACAACTGCCAGAACTACAAACAGAAACATGTGGTAGGCAGAAGACAGCTTGCAGCTCTTAAATCAGGAAATGCCAAGTATAATATAAAAATAAAACCACCACCCTTTAAATAAAACAGGCTGTATTTCACAGTTTATTTAGGGTGATGTATGTTTATTCCAGTCTGCAAAGCCATCATACTGCTGGGATGCAAGGGGTCATTTTCTTCTGCATTTACGCTGTCAGTAGCAGGCCTATTCTGTCTTTCCACTCTAATGCAGCTTCTAATTGCCTATGAAATTGCACCACCCTGAGGGAATTTCTTACTAACATTCAAAATCGTGTTTTCCTTCTTTATGCTCAAGGATCAGAGGAACAGTTACAGAACTGGTGTCATAAACATACTGCAAGAAATTTGTAGATTTACAGTAAACTTTACCAGAAATTTACAGCAAAATGGAAATTGCATTAAGTGACAGGTAGAAAACTGGAAGTATTCCAGCTTGATCAGCTCTAGAGTCATCTTGCTTGACAGAGTAAAGGGGATACACATTAGACTTCATGCTCATGTCACCTGCAGTGCAGTATGAGTTTGACTGCGCTACACTGGAAAAAGCAAATGCGAGACTTTTCTAAAAATCAAGGTTTAATTACAGAATTAATCTGGCTGTCATCTACTCCAACCAACCACTTGCTCACAGTAAAGTCAGGTTGTCCAGGGCCTTGTCCAACTGGAATTTGAATATTTCCAAAGATGGAGACTCCACAACCTCCATGGGCAATCTGTTCTAGTGCTTGGCATTTCACACAGTAAAAACATTGGGTTTTTTATATTTAGGTGGAGTTTCCAGTATTTCAATTTGTGTCCATTGCCTCTTGTCTTTCCACTTTGCAGTATTCAGAAGAGACTAGCTTTTTCTTCTTTATACCCCTCCAACCAAATATTTATATACATTGATAAAACTCCCTCCCAGACTTTCTTTCCTTGAGGCTAAACATTCTCTCAGTATCTTCTCAAATGTTTCAATCTTTTAATCATTTTAGGAACTGTTTTCTGGATCCACTCCAGTATATCCATGTCTCATACTGGCAATCACAGGACTGCCTACAACACTCCAGATGTGGTTGAGTGCTCAGTAGAAGGCAAGGATGATCTTCCTCAATCCTGCCAGAGACACCCCTGTAACTTCAAGGGAACTGGCTATCACACTGGCCAGCTCCCTCCCTCGGGGATGCATCCCATCAGGTTCTATAGACTTAGAATCACAGAATATGCTTTTAGAGCATCATCCAAATGCTCCTCGAACTCTTACAGGTTTAGTAACACCACCAGTCGTCCTTGGGGAGCCTGTTCCAGTGATCTCTCAGTGAAGAACCTTTGCCTAATGTTTAATCTGAACTTACCTAGTGCAGCTTCCTTGTGTCGTGTCCCTGGTCACCAGAGGGAGATCAGCCACTCCCCTCCACTGCTTGCCTTCAGGAAGCTGTAGACTGTGATGAGGTCAACCCCCAGCCTTCTCTTCTCTGAGCTAAACAAACCAAGGCAACCTCAGCCACTTCCTCTTAAGTCTTGCCCTTGAGACCTGTCACCACTTTTGTCACCCTCCTCTGGACACACTCCAAAGCTTTATATCTTTCATTTATTGTGGCACCCAAACCAGCCCCAGCACTCGAGGTGAGGCTGCCCCATCTCAGAGCAGAGCAGGACAATCCCTTCCCTTGCCCGGCTGGTGATGCTGTGCCTGATGCACCCCAGGACAGGGTTGCCCCTCCTGGCTCCAGGGCACTGCTGGCTCAGATTCAATTTGCCGGGGTCCACCAGGTCCCTTTCCATAGTGCTGTTCTCCAGTTTCTCATCCTCGAATTTGTATGAATACCCAGGATTATTGTGTCCCACAAGGAGAATCCAGCACTTGGTCTAGTTAAATTTCCTACAGTTGGTGATGGCTCAGCTCCCCAGGTCTCTCTGCAGGACCTCTTTACCCTTGAGGGAATCCACAGCTCTTCCTAATTTAGTGTTATTGACAAACTTACTTATTGTACACTTCATTCCTGTGTCCAGATCATTTATGAAAACATTGAAGAGCACTGGCTGTAAAATTGAGCCCTTGGGAATGCTGGTGGTGACTGGCTGCAGCCTGATGTAACCCCATTTACCCAACATATTATGGATTTTTCTATCTTTGTGCTGGGCAGTTGACTCAGAGTAGTATCAAAAGCTTGGTAAAATTCCAAAACTCCACATTTACTGGCTTCCCTTGGTCAATTAGGTGCGTGACTTTATAATGAAATGAAATGAAGTTGGTTAAGCCGGACTCTTCCCTTGTGAACCTGTGTTCACTATAATCAATGACTGGACTGTCTCTCAAAAAAACCTCCACAATTTTACCAGGCACTGATAAGTAAGACTGGCAGGTCTATCATTACCAGGGTCTTCCTTCTTACCCTTCTTGAAACATTGACGGCTTCCAGTTTACTGGGACCTCTCCAGACTCCCAAGACCACTGAAGAAAAATAATGCAGAGAGGTCCTGTGATAATTTTGGCCTGAACCATCAGTATCCTGAGGTGAATCCTGTCAGACTCCATAGACTTATGTGCATCCAGCTTGAACAGCTACTCTTGAACAAGTCCAGGGGCAGCTGGGAGTTCATCATCCCCTCAGTCCTGGTCTTCCAACACAGGTCTCCTGGGACCCCAGACCCTATCACTGATGTTAAAGATAGAGGCAAAGAAGGCATTAAATACATTAAATACATTGTCTGTATCCCTATTTGTGAGATGACTGACCCCGTCAATCAGAACCAGTGTTCTCTCTGATTTTCTATTTGCTATGAATATATTTTAAAAACCGTTTTTTGTCCCTCACAGTGCTGGCCAGCTTGAACTCTAGTCAAACTTTGACTGCATGAATTTTCTCCCTGCAGTGCCAAACAGGATCTCTCTAGTCCTTCTGTGTTGCCTGTTCTTGCTTCCAGTGTCTGCACAGTTTCTTTTTTCCTAAATTCTATATGATCCCTATTCACCCCTGAGACCCTTTCTGTCTATAAACAGGAAAGCTGGGAGGGCACCTGTCCTAGGTGGCTCCCTTAGTCCCTGCACCAAGAAGTTATCCTCCATGTGCTTCAGCAATTTCCTGGACCTGTTTGTGTCTGCTGTATGATACTAACCAGTTGATGCCTAGGAAGTTAAAATCTTCCATAAGGACAAAGGCAGATGAATTAGAGATATCCCTCAATCCGTCATTGAATAATTCATCATCGTTGTTGTTGTCTCTCCTTGGCTGCTTTGGCTTGCCTCACCCTGTCCATGCAAGCTCAGGACAGCATTGCTGTTTTCCGCCTTGGCCACCTTTCTGTGCTGCCACCACTTGTGTGTTTCCTTTGGATGCTGGAGTTCAGCCAGGGGCTCCTTGTTCATTCATTAAGGCATCTTGACACTTTTGCTTGACTTTCTGGGTGTTGGGATGGAACATTCTTAGGCGTAATGTATAATAAACTACCAAAAAATAACAAGAAAACCATTTCCTTCCATATAACCCGCATTAAAAATGTTTTCCTTAAGCCATGTGCAGCTCAGCATTGGCACATGAATAATTAGAGCTGTTGCATAAACGGGCACTTTTTCCAGTAAGGCACCATCACCTCCACAAGAAAGCATGAATTAACAGGTATATTTGTGTATACCAAAGCAAGGACATCTACATTGTTTATTTGCCCTGTCCCTCAGAAAACAGGGCAACTTCCTAACTGCAGCTTAGCAGTTGCTATCTCTTGTGGCTTTAAAGGAAACCAAATGAGCTATCTAATACACAGTGACCTATTTCTTCCCCCTAATACCGAATGTACAGTCTTCGTGCACGCTCATGTCTATCATGCTCTTCCAATCCCTTTCCCTCAGGGCTAAGCAAACCCATTTCTGAAATATTAAAAACCACAACATTCCCAGGGGAACATTAAAACCAGTTCTTCATGTTGATATGTTTTCTTCCTATCACATTTTACAGCCACGCTCTTCATATTTCTCAAACTGAAAAGAATTAGCATTTAATTTTTATTTTAAAAGAAAAACACCATTTTAGAATGTTTCCCTGTGAGAATGTGGAGCTAGCAGTACAGTGGAAGGACTTCTCTCCCAGTCTGTGCCATGATACAGTTCTAATTTTACTCAATATTCCACAGTTTGCTGAACCATAAACCAGTCTTTAAAACACTGTCACTAAAAATCTTGATCTTCTCTCATAAGGGAAAGATATCCTGGATCAAATCCAGCATTAATTATATACTGCCTTACCAATTTCCCCCACATTTATGCTGAGGTGGTAAACTGTATTTTTGTCCACAAGCTGTCCATCTGTGATGAAACATCATATAGATTCCAGCCCTGAAGTGCACTGATAGCTCAAGGCTCTGTTAGATACATACCTTCCGCCAGGGATTTTCAGTTTAAATGAATAGCTATATAAAGAGAATTATATTGTCTTATTGAATGCAATTCTCATAGATAGATGCTAAATTCTGTTCAATGAGGGATTTTGTGCATCAAAGAAAAACTTTCAGAAACTCACCACCTTTATGAGCATGTGTGCTGGTTACACCTGGGGAGGGCAGAGTCAGAGAGGTTATTCTCCATGAGAACTTCCTCTGTGAGTTGATGGGACCAATTGGAGGCTGGTTGAGTTATTGACAGCCTGAGAAACCAATTAGAGAAGTTAGTTCGCTCCATGAACACACATTTTGAAGGAGGTAACCTGCGAAAAAGCTCTCTTTTATTTCTGGTGGCTGAACAGGTAATACCGGCCTGGCCTGGGCTCGTTCCTGTGGGGGGGGCTCGGGAGGCTGCTGGGTCCCATTTACAAACCAGGGGACCCAATGGCCGGGGGGAGGAAAAGCTGGTTGATAAAATCTTAGCTCTGCTTCCTCCCCCGCAGGCCCATGGCTCTGGGGGGCCCCGGCTGCTGCTGCTGGCTTGGAGCAGCTTTGGAGGGGCCAGGCCCACCCAGCCGCCCACATGGCCTGTGGGGGAGGCAGCTGAGCCCCTGTCTGGGAAGCAGGGGTGGCCATGGGCAGTGTGGGTGCTGCAGCTGAGCCCCAGAAAGGCTGATTGACATCTCAGCCGCCCCTCACCCAGCGTGGCCTGGGCCTGGCCCAGCCCCTGCAACTCTTGTGTGAAACTTTAATTCTTTTCATGCTCAGATAAGACTTACAGACCTCAAATCTTCCTTTGAAGGAGAGGGAAAAACAGAAGAGATACAAAGTCAGTGAAGCAAGAGCTAAGTTTTTTTAGATGGAAGGAGAATGAGGAGATGCTGTGAAAACGGCTGAAAATCCTTTTGTGAGCAGTAGAGTCAACTGTTCTGCACTGAATATTCCTATAAACCATGGAGAAAGACATGGGGGAGTTGGAGTGTTCCATTTGATAGATTGTTGATCAAAAGCATCTGTGTTGAGAATCTTCGCCCCGAGGAGAAAAGGGAATCTCCGTTTCTGGAGGTGAAGCATGGGCAGAGAGAAAGAGAGATGAAGAGAATTTTTGTTTTGGAACAGCTCATTCTTAAAAGTAAATACCCCATGAGTTTAACATGGCCCATAAGCACAGCTTTGGGAAAGCTGTGAAGATGGGAGGAGCTTCACAACTTGCAAGTTTTCCTGGGCAGATGCGAATCGTGAAAGTGAAGCCACAAGAGAACTGCTTTTTTTCCTCCTTGTGGAGAAGTCCCTATGGCCTGACAAGAGGACACTTTTCTCTCTGAAGTGAACTGAAAAGGACTATTTAAGTTGGGAACTGACTGAAGTAGTTTTTTGTATTTTTGTTTTGTTGTTAAGAAGGTTGGGAGAGGGGAGGAAGGAGTGGTCTGAAGATCTTATTCTGAATTTGTTTTTTTTTTCTTTCTTTGTGTAGTTAAGATAGTTTTTTATACCCTTTTTAAGTTTTAGGCCTGCCTTGCTTTTGCTCCTGGTTCTGTCTCACAACAGAAAATGAGTATATTTAATTTGGCAAATCAAAACTATAACATTATTGGTGCGTTGGCCAGGAAATTCAAATTAAACCAAGACATCATGCTTGATAGAAACCTGCTTTTTACAAAGAGACAGCACAGGCTTATATTCTGAAATCTGAAAATCAGTCATATTTACCACCATAGCAGCTAAAGGCCAAAAAACTGGAGATGTATTGCAATACCTAATGTAATACAGAAGACAGTTTCTTTCCAGAAATCAGTTGCTTCATGGAGCAGATAATTTAGAGCAATAGCAGTTTTCTCCAATTTGTTAATGCAAACCATAACATTTTTGCTCCTTTTGTCACACTACAGTGATCAATTAAATACAGTAAATGTGATACCACACAATTGCCACGGAAGAGATGCAAAGACAAGATGTATGCAATGTCACTGAAGTGGGGCTATTTCAAGAAGCATGGTGGCCCCATGAGAAGCCAGAAGCCAACCAGTTATGTTTACAGCAGACAGCAACACTTTGCTATCCCCAAGCTCCTTGCAGCAGTGGTCAGAAGAGGTGCTGTAGCTACACCTCTCACTTCTGGCAGCTCTGTATCACTTGTGCACCACTTCTGTAAGCCTGCTCTCATCACAGCGTGTCAAAAGACATGAAAATGTGACCACAAGTCCCCTGACTCTCCATCCAATGCTCCATCCCACTAGGAATATATAAACATTGCTAAACACCCAGGAAGATCATCAGCACGATAACTGAGCTTAAAAAGTTTAAAGGACAAGTTTAAAGTAGTAAGATTCTTATATTCTCTCTCCCTCTTGCATCACTCCCCAACCCCAGTGTACATGCACACTCATGCACTCTTTCACTTATATAACCATTTTTCTCCCATTGAATACCCCCCACCTCCAGGTTTTCCATCTCTTGTCCTTGTCTTATCCCATTGTTTTGGGTCATATTTCTTATACTAAAAATGAAAATCAAAACAATTTAAAAATATCACTCTGGAGCTGCTATTTCAGTCACTCTCATAAACATCCAGTAATTAGCTGATAGAGCTTTGTCAGGCTACAGTATTTTCAACAGCTGTGTTAAAACAAAATCTGTAATGATAGTATTTGTGTCAGCCAGTCCCTTTACAGAAATAAGTCTTTTAAAAGTAATCCCTCCAGTTAATACACAGACAATATCACAGAGTATCCAATATCCAATCATCCTTTGAAAGGCTTATTTGGACCAACTGTTCTCAGTTGGGATTACTTTCTTGGACAATTTTCACCAGCTTAAAGGTAGATACTGACTGGAAAAAAAGATTAGATGTACGAGCTACTTGGTCTGTAACCAAACACATCACTTAATACAATAAACTGCATTAGCATATTCCCACTCCAAATTAGTTTTTAACAATGCTCCAGATACTTCATCTGTTTCATTTTATGGCAACATGAATGCAAGCAAAGCATGGGAACAGGAAAAGGGAGGTGAGCAGACCAAGGCCTTACATTGTTCCTGAAACCTGGACACAAGTCAGATACTTACTGCCTGTATTGGTTTATATATTACATTGCTTTATGAGTCCAAGGGAAGAAAACTGTATCAGTGAATAAGCTGAGCAATGATAAGAAACATTTGAGGTTGTTCCTTTTGGTGTCTGTATGATTTAATTCCCTTTAAATTAATTTGGCATTTATTGGCTGGAAGACAACCAGGAAACGGATGTAACTGATCTTGGCTTCAGATTGGAAACATAATGTCATTTCCACTACCCTGATTGGCACCAGACATGGACCCAAATGCTGATGCATTTATCCTTTCTTCTTTCATCCTTCTCTAATTGCAAAAATGTTTTTCTAGAGAAGAAAATACTGAAACAAAAACACCTCAAAGACGTTCAAAGGCAATAGACAAAATACAAATACAGAAATGAATGACATCTCTAGTTAATAAAGTCAATAGCTGAGAAGAACATAGCTTCAGATTTGTTTCTAGCAGTGGAGTCACAATCTTTTGCAAAAGACTCTAAAAGTAGTAGCAGTAAATTAATCTTCAAATGTCTGCAAGACAGTGTGCAAACAGTCAGAACCAGCTGGTTTGCAATCCTTAACACAACAGCAGTATCAAACTTAACAGCTCAAAGCACACAAGGAAGAGAAATTAATTTTATGGTGTTCCATGGAACTGATTACTGCCTGAACAGGTCCTTTTCCCATACTTACACTCTCTGCTACACTGCTTTTTTTTTTTCTCCTTATTGCAAGATACACCAAATATTCTCCTGTTCCTTTGCATTCAAGCAAGCCCTTTCCAATTAAAAAATCCACTCAAATACGCAACTTTCCAGTCTTGGTATTGTTCACCTTGGCTGTCTCTTGCCTATTCATTACCACAGGAATGAGTGTGACCTCTCCGACTAAATCTCCGACTTAGGACAAATGTGGCACTAAAACTGCTGGACATGTTATGTGGCACAATTATCTGTATGAGTATGTGGAAGGAGAGTGACTACTCCTCTACTACCTTTTCTGACACAGCAGGGACTATTAGAAAAGGAAGAAGCCAAGAACAGAATGTATGGGGATAAACATGGCTGACATGAGAAAGGAGGCAGTGATGAGAACCAGACCTGGTCAGTCATATTAACTGATAAGAGCATGCAAGAGTGTGTGAAAGCTTATTTCACCCTGGACTTTGGAAATGGTATTGGGGGATCGGACAGGAATCAATGGAGCTGTACACACCCATGGGGTGGGGGATGAACAGGGGAAGACAGAGTCAAGGAGAACAAAGGGGCTTAACAGAGAGGGGTGTAAGAGAGGCCAATTGGCTTTAAAATGGGGCAAAGTATTCCATCTGTCAGCCCCCATAGTATTTTTTGTGACTTATGAAGAGTAGATGGCTATACTGGAGTAGGCCTGTGCTGTTTAGCGAGTCTGCTGTTTTGGACAGTGCCTAAAAATAATTACAACACTGATGGACATTTAGGTCACGGCAATTTTAAGACTGACATGTGCTCATCTTCCTGAAAGTAATTTCCACTATATAGACTTGAGCCTTCCTGCTATGATCTTCTGTGCTGATAAAGGTTTAAAAAGGGTGAGACTTGTCCTCAAGCTGCCAGCTGAACTGGCATCTAATGTAGTCCTGAATTTAAGTCACCAGCTCCAGCCAGAACATTATGTATCTCACATCTAGCTTGGATGAGTGCACTGGTGCATCTATTAAAAAACAGAGCTGTATCCATTTTTTCTCCCTTTGGATTCTAACTTAAAAAACAAGAGTTTGTGCAAACTGATCCTGTAAATGAACTGGAATGCAGACAGACACTCTCCCAAACTGCTCTGGATGAAATGAGATCCATTCAGCAATAACTGAGTACACACCAATTGTAAAAAACAAAGCTGGTCCAGGAGAGCAGTATGAGCTGAAGCTATTTTTCTGTGTCATCCTGAAGTGCTGTGCTCATGTAAAAACACTCTGCCACAAGAATAATTTAGTAAGAAAGCTCTACCTCAGATCAAGATGCATTAGAGAATAACATGTTCTCTTGCACAGGTGTAAAACCAAAATGGAGGACAAAGTTTCATTACATGAAACTGTAGCAGAAAAAAAGCAGGTTTCCTTACCCAGAATCACACCAAGATACCTTTTCTTTAACACTCTAAAGGCCAAGAAATTATTTTCCTCCCTTTCTTTCTCACTGTTCCCTTTATTAAGTCAAACTATTTCCTGTATTGGCTACTTGTACAGTTCTGGACTTCGCTTGCAGTAATAATCACTCTTCCCTTGCCAGAGAAAGGACAGTTATTTTACAGACATCTTCAGTAACAAAATTCATAAACACAAAAAGCAGAGCACATTGAACATTGAAAGAAGAGGTAAAACTTCAATTGTGCAATAAGATTAAGATTGTGCCATTCAATTCAAATTAAGCAGCAAACAAGACACCACCACACAAACAATCAGAAAAGTCTTTGAGATCAGTAAAGATTGTGGTACTTTGTGTCCATAAGGTGCTAAAAAAGAAACTTCCGTTTTCTTCAGAAAAACCGTCAATTTCAGAAGAAATAAAAGACAATCAAAGGAACAACAACACCTGTATTTGTTAGTTTCCTAAAATGCATGCTCTGTGGAATACTGTGTAATAATAAAAAGGATTCAGTAATACACAAATTCCCTGCATGATTTGCTATTATTTTATACAATGTGGGGAACAAAATGCCTTTTGTAGAGCTAGCGTAGTAGTGAATCAAAAACAAATCATACCTACAAAAGTAGAATCTAGAGTTCCCAACTGGGATCAGAAACCATACTTCCTAAAATAAAGGAAAATGCATTCTAGCCCTAAATGGTTTAGAGACAGGAAAATTGCCATGAAATTACAAAGAGAAACAGACACACAACTTGTGCAAGACCCACTGACAGACAACAGTAACAGCACTCAGGAGGAGATATTTGTGTCCTCAGTTACGATGCCAGATATGTTCTCATCTTCTGCTTCCAGTTCCACCACTTTAGTACAGCTTTGAGCAGACCTGGTAATGCCAGCAGCTGCAGTGCCTTTAAATGCAATACCTTTTAAACACAGCCTTTGATCCAAAAAGTCCATCAACAATTCTATAACAAACCAACACAGATCATTCCACATCTGCCACAATTATATACCAATTCTACAGGGACTTGTTACTGGCCATAGCCAAAGAAAAAGCCTGAAAAGGTTTCAACTTTGACTTTGTCCATTACTGCTACTTAGGTCCTTTAACAAAGGACCCTAGGGACACAATTCCATAGCAAATCGTTTCACATGACAAGGTGTTTCACTGTAACAGCCCCTTCCTCAGCCTCTTCACGTGTTTAGGTACTCAGGTTTGTTCTTTACCCAAATATTGTCTCTTCTGCTCTTTCTACACATGAAAAATACTCTTTAACTTTACAACCATACCAGTTATTAAAACCTGGTCTGCACAACTATAACTGAAAGCTTTCTATTATAGTGTTTAAAAACTAAAGGATGGAATATTTCGAAGTTTTCCTTGTTAGTTTTACTGTATTGTTTCCAGTTAAGTTAATACAAACATTGTCTTCAGTAATACCAAGTATATGAGCACTGAATGTGTCTTGAACTCTGACCAGACAGGAATCACAGCAGCACATGAATACTCTAACAAGATGGCAAAAATTCAGTAGGATAAGACCTGAGAAAGGTGCATGGCACTGCTGATATCCCAACAATGAGCCCAACAGTTACATATGAAACAACTAACAACCACAAGTTTATGGGCCTCATTTCCAGCAAAACCTACGGTCAAATCCTACTGCAAGGGCTTCGTTATTTTCCCAGTATAAAACTGAAGCTGACAGTGAAATGTACATAAAATTAAACCTTACAGCTTTGTTGAACTTTATCTGGAGGAAACTGCTGAAGGAGCTGTAGATGTTTTTTTCGGTTTTGTTTTTTTTTTTTTTTTTTAGGTTTAGAATCCAAACTAAGAGATCTCCAAACAAAGTAACGTACTACGGAACAGACACACACACACACACGCGCAGCCATGTCCCCTGGGGTTTTGCTGTTGTTGTTCTTACTTAATGCTTTATAGGCAATCTTTATAAAAGATTAGTTTCATTATATGCATACCATATTAGAGGCATATTTCTATCACTTTTAATATACTTTAGAAAATCAAAACGTAAGTCTTGCCTTTGAAAACTTACCAATGCTCAATGTATTTAAGGCTCACTAAGCAACTTTAGATTTGTAATAGTCTCTACATTTGAAAAATGCATTAGTAAAGTTTACAGATTTTTAAAAACATTTCACCAGTCTCTGTTAAATATTTAATAGCTTCCCTCCTCCATAAATGTATGCCAGCTTTTCTTTCACCTCTCTTTCATGCATCAGGTTTCTATGTTGTTGTCTTTACAAAAGGAAGAACAGTATAAAAAAACCACAAACGATACTCAGTTCAAACTTAACAAAATTCTATTAAGTACTCAGGGTAGATTTGGTTGGCATCAAAGATGACAAAGATCTTTGGGTTCCAGGTGTTGTCCACACAGCTGTCATACAAGTTCACAAAGCTTCCATCTTTTGAAGGAGGCCTCATGTATTTTGAATCACCGCCGATATAGTCACCAGTTAATACACGAGCAAGAAACATGACTTTATCTGGTCTATGCAGATGAGGCTGCAGGTTCACACCATGAATCTGGAAAGTATCTCCATGCTTCATGCTCTCTTTGCAGAAATGGCTGGAATATGATGCATCTCTTGCAAAATAGGTCCCTTTCAAATAAAAAAAATAGAAAATCTGATGACATTCTTACCATGACAGCTTGACTACCAGAGCATAGCTATCCAGATGATAAAAAATGTCAGTTCTTTTATGTTCATTAGCAATCCATTTTTTGTTGTTTATTATTATATTATGACAATATGACCAAATATTTTCAGTGTGAACATTTTAGCAGGGAGATTGTCTTGTGAACAACACTGCTTTGCTGGGCATCCCTTCCCCATGCTCCCTGGCCCTACCAGCCAGTTGTGACAATTACATTCCTTACTGCATCCTTAATTACATTTGCCATAAAAGCAGAGCTGTATTAAACAGGTCTTGGGTAAACACAAGGCATGCATCACAAAGTACACACTACAGGGAACACTTAATGTTGAGCTGTTAACATTACCACTGCTGTATGTGACAGCAATACTTACCTTTTCCATACACAGCAGCATGCATCCCATTTATTCTCCAGTCAAAATTATGAATACATATTGCTTCTACAAATTCATTACTTGTGCCATGAAACAGCATCTGCTCATTAATCGTTGGGACACCTCTTTTCTTCTTCAGTTGAGCTTTTTTCCTACAGAAGATACACAATAAATACATAAATAAACACATAATAAATAAATAGTTGTACAAACACTCTAAATTATTAATGTGAAAAAAACACTGCTGAGGGTACAGATCTAACACATTCTACTTTACAAGTACCTAGATGACTTTAGCTTTTAAACAGGTCAGAATTCTTAAGGTACTTATTTAGAAATCACACATTTCTGAATGCTGTAGGACTATTTTCTGACATAGTCTAAGACTTGGAAAAAAGGTCTTCTTACACCAATTTTATCAACATTGTTCATATGTTATTAGTTTCAGTATGGTCATTTTCTGCAGATACATCTTTAAAAGAAAGGTAATTTTGCACATTTTGTTTCCTTCACTTACTTTAATGTCATGTTGGAAGGGATAACAAAGTTGGGAGATTATCAAGCACTATTACCTAGGCAAACCAGAAAAATTGATCTAAGGGCTAGTTATGCTGAACATCTGAAATTTCTTCAATCAGCAGGTCTCTATTGTTGGCTGTTGATCTCTGACAATATATATGTAGCCTCAAGTAACTTCTCTTGAAACAGGGAAATGGAACAAATTTATAGAAAAAGTGAATAATCAGTTGTCAAAAGATGTTCTACAACAGTCCTTTACTTTCTCTGACCAGTTCGTTTCATAAAGCCAGTTTAGAATTGTCATTAATATGGGAACTACTGTTAAGAGACAAGTGTGTTCTGACCACTACAGTGATGCAAATAATCATTCAAGCGATGATCAAATGTAATCCCTTATCTTATCAATTAAACAAATCACTTTTTCAAAACCATAGAAGTTTAAATAGCAACTGTTCCTCCTAAGCACACCGGGCACACTGGCAAGCTGGTTGTGCAGAACGCAGAAATGCCACAACAGGACACTTTAGTAATTTGGAACAGAAATCAAGGAGTCCAACTCTTCTACATTTGTTGAACTGGATTATCTTGTCACCTTCCACAAGCAGTGACAAGATAATCCAGTTCAACAAAATTAAGTACATCCAGAACTGTGAAAATTCTCATTCAGCTAATTCATTCAATAAAAGGTAAACCCTACAGCAAAACTAAATACCCAGACATGCTCTTTGTACCTATGTAAGCACATAAGCTTTTTCTAAAACTGGTCAGTAATCTCACTGACCAACACCTTTTTTTACTTTACTTTTTTTACTTTTTTACGGAGCATCATCCTCTTTTCACCTTTTCTACCTGGGACACCATAAGATGTGAATTTGAAATGCTGGAATACCTATTTCTTTGTAATATACTATTACACAATAATTTCTTCACCAGTGTGTGCAAACCTATAGTACTGTCTTGTGACCCAAGGGCAGGACCTGGCATTTTACCTTATTGAACCTCACACTACTGGCCTCAGCCCATGGATCCAACCTGTCCAGATCCCTCTGCAGAGCCCTCTTGCCCTCCAGCAGATCAACACTCCCACCCAGCTTGGTGTCATTTGCAAAGTAACTGAGGGTGCCCTTGATCCCCTTGTCCAGACCCCCAATAAGGATATTAAACAGGACAGGCACCAACACTGAGCCCTGTGGGACCCCACTAGTGACCAGCTGGATGTAATTCCATTCACCACCTCTCCCTGGGCCTGGCTATCCAGACAGTTTTTTACCCAGCAAACACTGCACCTGTTCAAGCCATGAGCAGCCAGACTCTCCAGGAAAATGTTGTGGGAAAAGTGTCGAAGACTCTACTGAAGCCCAGGTAAAAAAAGCTGCAGCCTTTCCCTTTTCCACTTAGTGGGTCACCCTGTCATAGAAGGAGGTGAGGTTGGTCATCGAAAGCAGGACCTGCCTGTCCTAAACTTATCCTGGCTGTGCCTGACCCCTGGTTGCCCTGCACATGCTGTGTGATGGCACTCAGAATGAGCTGTTCCTTGACCTTCCCTGGCACTGAGCTCAGCCTGACAGGTCTGTAGTTCTCAGGATCCTCCTTCCAACCCTTCTTATACGTGGGCATCACATTTGCTCACCCCCAGCCAATGGGACCTCCCCAGTGAGCCAGGACTGCTGGTAAATGGTTGAAAGTGGCTCAGTGAGCACCTCCCCAGCTTCCTCAGAACCCTCCAGTGAATTCCATCCATCCCCATAGACTTGTGTGGGGTAGCAGGTCCCATTTTCTCTTGAATTATGAGGGCTGCATTTTGCTCCCCACTTCTGTCTACCAGCTCAAGGTCAGGGTGCACAGATGACAACTGGTCTTACTATTAATGCCTTTGTTGCCTCAGTCTTTTCCTCATCCTTTGTCACTATGTTTCCCCACATCCAGTAAAGGATGGAGATTCTTTATAGCCCTCCTTTTGTTGATGATTTATTTTAAAAAATATTTTTATTGTCTTTTACAGCAGTGGCCAAATTAGGTTTTAGTTGGGCTTTGGTCCTTCTAATTTTCTCCCTGCAAAACATTTCAACATCTTTTACTCCTCCTGAGTTGCCTGCCCCTTCTTTCCCAAGGTCATAAACTCTCTTTTTTGTCTGAATTCTAGCC
Organism: Rhabdornis inornatus; assembly: GCA_013397075.1. Taxonomy (NCBI): domain Eukaryota; kingdom Metazoa; phylum Chordata; class Aves; order Passeriformes; family Rhabdornithidae; genus Rhabdornis; species Rhabdornis inornatus. The sequence goes on along the minus strand of VWZS01005303.1, from coordinate 397,995 downwards.
AAAGTTCTCTGTTCAGCCAGGATGATCTTATTCTTCAACTATTTGTCTTTCAGCACATGGGGACAGCCCACTCCAGAGCCTTCAGGACTTCCCTCTTGAAAAGTCCAGCCTCCCTGGACTCCTTTGCCCTTCAGGACTACCTCACAAGGGACTCAAGTCAACAAACAGTCTCCTGAACAAGGCAAGGTTTGACCTCTGGAAGTCCAAGGCAGCATTTCTGCTGATCCCCTTCCTTACTCCACCAAGAAAAAAAGGAAACTTAACTAAAAGTAGGATAACTCTCTTAACCATTAATATACGTAAGGAATTTCACTTCCTCACAAATGTTAATGATATAGCGTTAAATGAACAATAAATGACATAACCTTCAAAAAATCATGTAACTTATGTAAGATTTTAGTATACATCTGGTTACTTATTTCCTCACTCTTTAACTTAGTCTGGATTTTTTTATTATGCAAAACATCTTTAAATCTTCTGATGTGTACTCCTTCCTACAAGATACACAAATAACGTTTGTCAAGTACAATTGCTTAAGACTGACACCAAAAAATAAGCGGACACCAAACTGGACACTTCCTACTTCTTCCAGGCCAGCACAACATAAACAGGAAAAAGCCAAGACTTAGAACAAGGTTTTGTAGCACATTCAACATAAAAGAAATTCCATGAATATGTGTTAATTGGACACTTAATTCTGTCCTGTGCTTCATAAAATTGAGAAATTTAATAAGAGTGAAATATTTATTTGCTTTGTTCAGTAAAAATTAAAATAATACAAGCCTCTCAAGGAATCATTTTACAAAAAGCTGATTTTTGTACTTCTTACGTCAGTGATCATGGGCATCTACCACACAGATATTCTGAACATCTTAAATATATTATCTATGCTACAGCTTTATCTAATGCATTTCTACAAGTATTACATTTCTGCACCCGTAGAAGCTACACAGTCTTGAAAATTAAATTTTGAATAAAGAGAAATGACAAATAAGAAAAAATTTTAAAGTTAATAAGCAACAAAAAATTTAATTAATAATAAAAACAGTTAACATATTTCTGCTGCATGACTTAAAACTTTTCTCCATTAACAATCCTAAAACTGTTGGTTTTAGAAATAATCTCACCTGCAAAAAAACTCCCACAAGTCTAGATTTTGTATTCTCTTAATTCTTTTAATTCGGTGGCTATCCATTGTTTTTCCAAAGAGACTAGAAACTTCATTATATTCATTTGTTTTCTTTTGCAATGGAATAAGCTGGAAAAAAAGAGGTTAGTGCGATTTCAATTCGATGCATTATTTCATTGTCACATGTTTTTGACCAAGTTGCATACCAACTCTTACCTGGTATGGCTCCTCAGTATTTACATTCTCCCAGTGTGAAGGCATAGGGATAGCCTCATTTTCACAGATGAAACTTCAAACAAAAAAGGTAAAAGCACATCACTTCAAAGACATGAGGCATTTTCTTCCTGCCAAACTCCTGCTCCAAACAACACAGTATGCAAAAAAAGCAAACCCCCATGAAGTTTATACAGAGCTACTAAAAAAGAGTGGTTTAAGCACATGCACTACATACATAGAAGCTCTTAAGCCTTAAAACTGGGACCAAAAAACAAAACTCCTGAAAGCAAAGAATGTCATCACATGGAAATAAGAGTACAGAATGCAATTATTCAAAAAACAAAGTAAATTGCCACATCATTGTATGCACTATTTAGCAAATATCGACTGACAAAACGTTGTCACTTCAAAAACACAGGTCTTCTTGGAAGTCAATGTAAAGAAATGGCTACTACATTTCTTATGACAAATGACAAAAATTTTTTGGAATGTATAACCACACTACAATTCAACATTAATTTTTTCTCAGAAACTATTTGGGGAAAAAACCCCACATATCCCATGTACTCAATTTCACCTGTGATAGTAACACTGCATAGCTCAGTTTATTAATAGTTTAGCGAGTTCCAGATTTACATCAGCTCAGCTTTACATCTAATGACTGATCAAATGATAAGAAACTGACAATCTAAAGCAGTTAGACTCATAAAAGAATTGTTACAACACAATTATTTAAACTCCAAGTCATTTTAGAGTAAATGAGTAAAATATAGGCATGAGATATAACTCAAACTTTTTTGCTGTTACAATAATACTTCTAAATAATTTATGGATTCCATTTTTTGGTGTTGCTTCCCTGCAGCAATTCTGATTCAACAGGTGTTCAGAGTAAGTGACTCCAAACACAAATAAATATAAACAATAAAGATAAAACACTTTTGCTTCATTTTACTTAGAAGAATTGGGAATAAAAGAAAAAGAAGGAGTCTTCCTCTTATTTCCTTACCTGAATGAATTGATTGCAAAGGGAGCTCGCTTTATGGGACGTTGTTTAAGGGTAGTTAGGTTGATTTGTTTCATCACTGAACATAAAACAAGAATTAGGATAAAATTTTTGGAAATTCCTCTACAGCATATGAAACATTTAAGTGTCATTTTTTAAAAGAATGTTACTACACTCTAAGTTACTTGACAGGAATTTCTATTTCAACAAGTAACCAATCAGCATTTTCAAAAATGTTTCTAAATGCACTGTCATTTATATGAGTTGGCAAAATGTCCAAATATTACACACACAAAACATTTATTTTTAAAATATCCATCTAACATTCGTCCCCACTAAGTCGCAGGCAAAACTTCCAGTGACTTGAATGGGATGACAAAACATACACAATCTTTGGTGTATAAAACCATGACCTAAAGAGAGTAACATAAAAATTGTACTTTAACATTTGCTTATAGTGCTTTTATTCTGGATACAAAACATTTTTTTTATGAAAATACAATTCAACACAAGTAAGCCTAAAACTTCTTGTATTGTTAGATACCACTTTACTGCCAGTATATTGCTGTTTTACTCAGTCCCCAATTCCAGTATTTGAAATACTTGAAATTTGAATACATTTATTGGAATATGTATTTATTTCCTTAATTCCTATATTTAAGCATATAGCTGTTTTGCAATTTAATCAGAAAAAGAAACCATCTATAAATAGAAAAACTGAAAAAAAAAGTTATTAGAACACACCTTTGAACAAAAAACAGATTACATTTATAATTAGTTAGATACATTAAAAACCTGTAATACTCTGTAATTTACAAGAACAGCATAAGCAAGATCTTTACAATCTACTGGTAAATCCTTTTGCCTATCTCCTTGTTATTCTGAGGACAGAACTGGCTTCAACTACCTGTTGAATTATTAAATCATTTTGATGCCAGTATTTTGCAGGAAGCCTCCTTCATAACAATGTTTCTTATACAGACTGAATGGAAGAGGTTTTCCAACCTTAGAGGCAGTTGCACATTAAAGAAAAAAGGTTCAACCTTCCCAGTTCAAGAGATGCATCCTACATCCCACCTGCAGCTGAAGCAAGCAGTAGGAACACAACGGAGTGCTATTAAACAAAACATGCCACTTCATTAATAAACTACACCAAAAAATGCAACAGAGCAGTTGTGTCTAAAAACTCCTATGTACTTTCCAATAAAGAAGACATTCTTAACCATGCTTTCGCAGCAGATATGAGGACAATAACCTGCTGAATGAACAAATGTGCTGGTGTATCTGAGACCTCCTATTGTTTAAATTTACTCTTTGTAAAGCCACATACCTGAAAAGTCCAGTGTGTAGTTAAACTTTGCAGTGGTAAAAGAAAGAGATCCACGAGGGTCTGTTCGGAAACTCCTTTCAATATCTTCACTGCTAATAGAGCAGTGACTGTTTGAGTCAGTCTTCAAAATAAAAGAAAAATCACATTAATACAAACTCAGCCATAGGTAATCTGATGCATGGAATTCATCAGAGCAAATATAACTTCAAAGGTATTTACCTGAAACATATGCCATTTACCACACTCAGCCAAATAAAACCAGCCCCACTGGGTATCAGAGGTATCCATGTCTTCAACTGAATTTTCCATCTTTCCAAACACATCTTCTGATGGTCCTTGAAGCATTTCCTGAAACATTCACATATACACACAAAAAAGTTTAGAGAAATTTATTAAAAAAAGGAAAATAAAGTGCATTTGCAACAACTATCAAAAAAAAAAATCCTATCAAGCTGAGGACAGATCTGTTCTTTCTCTTCCTGAGAAAAATTCTCAATTTGCTACTTATCCAGTATTATCCTTTAACTTAGTTAAACAACTTCAAAATTCTCTTGTCTGTTGAGCGTGACAGTAAAGACAAGAGCTATAGGCTTCATGTGATCAAACAGAGGTGCTAATTTCATATTGATGGTTATAGCATCAAGGCCACTCGGAAATATACAACAGGCTCTTCATGCATACTTCTCAAGAATGAGGTGTCACATCCAACAGCTTGATGGAAACACCTACTAGGTACTCACCAGCTATGAACAAATCAGACTGGAAATCAAAAGTTGTAAGAAAAAATTAAAACTAAGACAAAGAATACAATTATTTAACCATGCAAGACCACAGCAGATTATTCCTTTGCAGTGCATGAAGAAGAATTTTCCCCTTAATGCACCCACTTAAAAATACACAGTAAAATTCCTGGTACTGTGTACTTGTATTTACAGAGAAAGTTCACACCAAAAGCAAGAGTGGCTCCCACACAAGCAATGACTACCACAGTTGGGGTTCTGAAGGATGGAAGAAAAAGAACTGAGGAAAGGATATAGCACAGGTCTACAAAATCATGACAAAACCAAATAGGGAATAAAGAATCACAGTTTCCTCTGACATATGGAGGAGACACCTATCAAAGGTTGCACATGTCAAGTTCAAAGTAAATGAAAGAAAAACTTCATGAACCAGATGGCAACCTATGGAATTTCTTTTCATGGTATGGTGTAGATGCTGCAAATTTATGGAAGTTCAAAAAGCAGCTAGACAAGTTTAAGCCTATCAAGAGCTTTGCCAGAATACCTTTAGAAGAACAGTCCCTGTCAGAATTCAGCTCATTCTTTGTTCATCAATAAAATTCTGAAAACTCTTAAAGTGCTCACCTCTATTTGCATATATTTCCTAATGTGTCAACTTTCTGCAATAATCTTCCCAACAAAATTCTAAGTAAGTTTCAGGGAATCTTTCAGAGAAAAAAACTTGCCCCACTCCCAGAAAAGGTTAGCAATTCATCCACTCTAACTGTTTAAGCAAAACACTTTGGCACTCTTCCCAAAGATGTCCTCAAATTCACTTTTTCTTCCAAGAAATGAAACAACACCCTCCAGCACAAGTCAAACAATGTGCAGTTAGTACCCTGGATGTTTCAGTTGTTTCCTGGTCACTTCAACCCAGGAAAAATAAAGACCTGAAAAAGACAAATACTGGAGGCTAAAAGTAGGCATCCCCGTTCTGGCCAGGGCTGCTGGGGCAGCAGTTCAGAGCAGGAGGCACTTCTAGCATTGTCCTTCACCCTCCATTTTTCCCAAGCTAGTGGTATTTCTGTCTTTTCTGTTTGAAAAAAAAAAAAAAATCTGAGAAACCTCTTTGTGCTAATAGCTACAGGCTGTACTCTAATAATCAAAAGCTCCAAAGGGTTACAAAAATCCAGATGCTTAGAGATCAGCAGAATCGTAAGTGGACCTGCAAAACATCAACAAATTCCAGAATCTGAGGGCAAACCTACCTCAGTGAAAATGGAAGCTTACATGTATGGATTGCTGCCTCAAGTTCAAGCAGCACTACACGAAAGGTTCATCGGCTGCACAGAAAAAGTATTTTGAAAAAGATAAGAAAGCCATTCTCTGCTTCAGAGGGCATCTATCAACATCTCTTCTATTACCCATAGCAAAACAGCCACAGAGCCTACATTCACTTGGTGTTAAAAGCACAACTGGCTAACATCTTTTAATGAAAATCTTTCACCTTCAATTTGATTCTTCCTCTTGGATAAGTATTTGATTATGTTCTATCCTACTGAGAGCAGGCCCTAGCTTCTTTAAAGCTGAGGAAAGCAATTCAGGCTTTTCTTGGTAATGTTTTGTTTCCTCATGCTCCCATTAAAATGGTCAGACCTCAGCTCCCTCTCTGCGTTAGTTCAGGGCCTTGACTGATCAATTAAATCAATGATGCCTTTTGAACAAAAGGACATACCTTCATAAGCAGAGAAGGTATGATTATCTGTGCCTGTCAACACACTTGGAGTCCTCCAGGGGCATCCCAACCTCCAGAATAAACCATTTACTATGGAGATAGTTATCCCATGGCTTTCAAAAATCTTACATTCAATCCACACATATTACCCTCATCACGAAGTCTAGGGTAAGCAGGTAGATTCCAGGATACTTCAGATGTATGAAGGAAAGACCTGAAGGCATGAATGTGTAAAGCCATAAAAACAAGAGAACTGTTCTCAAAGGTGACACAAATTCAAAATGTTTGAAGGAATTACTGATTAATCCAAAATCATATGCACACCATTTATAAGCATCAAGTAGCATTTTGAGAAGGGTCTCAATTCCCATTATTAGCACTGTTTCTACTGGTCCAGGAGCTACCAGAACAGCTCAAATTAAATAAATTTCTTAGGAAAAACATCCTCCTAAACAAGAACAACACTTGTACTTTGTGACTGAATGGCTTTACTGCTACTGGCAATGCACTCCCTCTCTTTTCCAGAAGTACTTTATGTTCGACTGATATATATGCTTTACAGTGTGTAGACTCACAGAATGCTTTGGGTTGGAAGAGAACTTTAAGACCAATCCCCCTGCCATGGGCAAGGGATACCTTCCACTAGACCAGGTTGCTCCAGGTCCCATCCAACCTGGCCTAGTGGCTTCCAGGGATGGGGCATCCACAGCTTCTCTGGGCAGCCTGTGACAGGGTCTCACCACCCGGATGATAACAAACACAGCAGCATCCCAATGGACTGCTCTGTCTGGATTCCCGTGCTGCCTGCTTCACTTGGCACATCGTGCTTTATTGCCAAAGGCTTTTCTGCCTACAAACACCGACTTGGTACAGTACCCTGCTGGGAAAAGGCAGTGCCAAAGTAATCTCTGGCTCGTCCTTAGAAAACACGACACCTGATTAGGAGCCTTGCCTGAGGTGAGCCCGCAGGGCTTGGGAGGGGAGGCGAGGAGAAGGACCGGCATTAGCACCAGTACGGGACACACGGTGGAATGACAATGCCCTTCCCACCTGCGCCCCCAGCCACCCGCTCCGTGCTGCCGGGAGCCACCGTCGCAACCGCACCCGTAACCGCACTCTGCAGGGCTGAATCCACCGGCGCTGAAAGGCACGGCCCGGCGACCGAGCCGAGCACAGGCCCACCACCCCTCCATCGGGCGCGCAGGCCGCTCCCCCACACGCCGTGGCCGACCCCTCCCACCCCCGTGCCCAACCTGGCAGCGCGCTGCNTCCGGGTCCGGGTCCGGGTCCCGGGCCAGGGCCTGGGTGTCTGCTGGTTCCTGTACCGCAGTGTCAGCGCCGAAAGCAGCGCCTGCCCAGTCCCAACCTCAGCACCGCTTCCAGCTCCAGTCCCAGTGCCAAAAACAGTCCAAACACCTGTTCCAGTACCAATACCAGTACCAGGTCTGGTTCCAGTATCAATACCACTGCCTGTGCCGGTACCAGCGCCAGTTTCAATCGGAGCACCAGTCCCAGTTCCAACATCAGTCCCAGTTCCAAAACCAGTCCAAGTACCTGTACCAGTACAAATACCAGGCCCAGTGCCAGTATCAATACGAGTTTAGTGCCAGAGCCAGTCCCAGTCCCAGTACCTTTACCAGGCCCAGTCCCAGTTCTGGCATCCGTCCCAATTACAAAACCAGTACAAGTACCTCTACCAGTACTAAAACCAGTACCAGGCGCAGTTCCAGTCGCAGTCCAAGCACCAGTACTAGTACCAGTAACAATCCCAGTTCCAGTCTCACTACTAGTACTAGTACTAGTACCAGTATCAATCCTAGTTCCAGTCCTGGTACCAATAGCTCAGGTACCTGTCCCTGTAGCTGTATGAGTACCAGGCCCAGTTCCAGTCCCAGGATCAGTGCCAGTCACAGTTCCAGTGCCAGTAACAGTACCAGTAACAGTCCCAGTCCTAGTTCCAGTACCAGTACCGGTACCAGTCCCTTGTGGTACCAGAACCATGACACCATGCTGGTGCCAGGCACGGCAGCAGATGTGACCATCACACCGTGCATGGCATAGGTCACACAGAGCAAAGAGGGCAGCAATAAGAGGCTGCTGCAGGTGCTCGGGGCCCATGAGCAGCTTTATGCCACAATGAGGTCTGGAAGCAGCAACAGTGGCTCTAGAACCAGTTAGTAAGAGAAGCCACAGTGCTGAACATAGCTCACCCCAGCCCTTTGGTGCAGATGGTTTAGGAGGGGAGCTGCTGGGTGGAGAAGCTGGCAATGATACCAGCTACAGCACTCTGCAGTCAGCCAGTGGCCTTCCAAAACACAGGCAGTCCTTATACATGCATGCAGTCATTGCAGCACATCCTGCAGTGAAGTATTTTCATTGAGCAGCATGCCAAGAACAACACAGGTGGAGTGTTGATGCATTTCTCCAATTCTGAGGGAGCATCAAACAGGATGTTTATCCAGATTCTGGCTGTGCTGACCTTGCCTCTGAATAAGAGTTAGAAAAGGTTATTTATTTGAGTTAAAAAGTCAAGCAGCCTATGATGAGTCACTGGAGGTATTTCACTGGCATGAATATAATGCTTCTGGAATAAAGGAGTTTTCTGGAAGTAGAGCCATCTTTTTTCAAAGATGTTATTTGTATTGACATTGTTGGAAAGCACATGAAGTTTGTTGGGACATATCCTTCCTTGCTTTATGGATCTATATAGAGGCTAGAAGCAAGGAAGGATTCTGTTATCGCCTTAGCTGCTGAATGTCTGTTGAACATCTTTTTTTTTAATTGAAATTATGCTGATTGTGCTTTAAATCTGATGTGGTCCTCTTTGAATCATCTATTTCTATTGCTATTGCTGTCTGTTGTGTATTTTTAAAATAAGGGTCAGGCTTTTCACAGAATTTGTGTATTTGTAGTTACAGTACCACAATGCACAGCTTCCTAGCAGCCAGAAGTTTTAAAGAGGTTTCTGCTGCTATGCCTTGAAGTGTGGGATAGAGTTGAGATTTTTGTTGTGTGTTTCTTCCCTTTCTTTGTATGTTTAGACTGATAATTAATAATGGAGCGTAAACCTCTCTTGAGATAAGAATATCTTCATTGCAGGGAAAACATAGCATCTTATGAGACTGCATTCTTTGGAAGCTACATGCTAATGCCAGACTCCTTATGGCAACAACAGCATAAAACCTTTCAAATCCAAAGATTTCTGTGGATATGTGATGCACTGTGTGCAGATTAACAGCCTATCTGAAGAAGACATAATTGTAGTAATTGATTCTCATCAGCCTCTGCTTCAAGCAGCAAAAAGGCAGAAGGTGGAGAGGTTTGGCCACATGACTTGAGTTACAAACCCATTCTCACAGGGAAAGGTCAAATGGAAGTGAAAGAGAGAACTCCCTGGTACTACCTGGTACATAAATTGTAGGATCATGGAAGAGTTTAGGTTTGAAAGGACTGATGAAGTTCTTCAATCCAGTCTCCTTACCAAAGCAGGCCTAACTTAAAATCTAGATCAGGTTGTTCAGTTCCTCATTCAAACTTTTTTTTTTTCTCTCCAGGCATGTCTGCTGAACTGTTTTCAAGGGCAAGAAGCTTTTGTCCTTCTGTCCATTCTAGAATTTCTTGTGTTGCAACTTGTGCACATTGACTCTTCCTTTCAGCGTAACCCTGTGAGGGGAGCTCCCTCAGTCTTCTGGGCAGTGCCTTTCCCTGGGTAGGAAAATAACAGGCACAGTGTCTCCAAGATGGTAAAAGCTACCTGAAGCAGAGGAAAATTACAGTCAATTACCCTAGGATAGTGCTTCTTTAATTGTACCAGACAGGGGATTAAAAGAGGATTCAAGTTGGAATGAACCTTGGTTGTCTTTAAGGAGGGCCACAAAGGTGTTCAAAGGGCTGGAGCAGCCCTTTTCCATAGACAAGCTGAGAGAGTTGGTGCTGTTAGCCTAGAGAAGAGGTGGTTCCGGGGAGGCATCATTGTTACCTTCTATCCTTGGAAGTGTTTAAGGACAGGTTGGGTGGGGCTCTGAGCAATCTGGTCTAGTGGAATGTGTCCCTGCCCATGGCAGGGGAGTTGGAACTAGATCATCTTTAGGGTCTCTTCCAACCCAAACTGTTCTACAATCATATGATCTAGTACAACCTCCTGCTTAAATCAGGGTCAACTATGAGATCAGGTCATTTTGTTCAGGACTCTATCCAGTCAGGTCTTAAAACCTACAAGGATACAGACCACACAGCCTCTCTAGCCAGCCTCTTCCAGTGCTTCATACTTGACTGTCATTGGTGTGAAAAAATTTTCCCTATATCCTCTCATTACAGATTAAGCCTTCTGCCTCTTCTCCTACCACCATGCACTACTGTGAGGACACTGGCCTGGTCTTCTTAACCTCTGCAGAAGGAATCTTCTGTTGGAAGATTGCAGTTAGTTGCTCCCACCCAAGTCTTCTCCATGCTAACCAAGTCCAGGTCCATCAGTTTCTCCTCGCAGAACAAGTGCTCCAGCCTCCTGCCTGTCTTGGTGCTCCACTGCTGAAATTGTTTCAGTTGATCAATTTTATCAGCCTTTCATATACTGATGATCCTCAAACTGGATGCTGTATTTTAGGCAGGGTTAAAAAATCCTAGTATTCCTTTCTTTTCAGATCCTGAATATGGTCCTGCTATTTTATAGCCAAGGGTGCAGTTGTCCCCTGCTGCCTCCAGGGCACACTGTGGGATCACATCCAGCTTTCCATCTACCAGGACCACATCGCCTTTTCAAAATAGCTGCTCACCATTTCCTAAACCATATTGTTGCCGTGGGTTATCTCTTCCCAGGTGCAGAATTTTGCCTTTGTCCATTTTCAGTTTCAAATGGTGCCTCTGAGCCCACTCCTCCAGCTTGTCTGTGTCCCTTTGAAGAGCTGCTCTCTGCCCTTGAGTGAATCAACCAAGAAAAGCCAAGGAACATAAACTGCCATTATAAATTCTACAAGAGGGGGAAATGGGTGATTCTTTGGTATTTGCCATTTCATAGTAGATTAATTTTTAATAATTGGTGTAATGTTACATATATGCAACTGAATGATAATGTAAATGATAATGGCATATAATTCTGCCAGCATTAACTAAAAGTAAGCAAAAACCAAACAGAACAACCAAAGAAGGAATAAAATATAAACACTCCATGCCTCCCAAGACCCCCCATAATGGTACAATGACTGTGCCATGAAAAGAAAATACTGACAGTGTTTTGCAACTTTTCAGAAAACTTTGAGATTTTATGATGGGCATGTGTATTGCAGCACAGAGGAAATTTAGGGTGCATGTGATGCCTGTGGTATCCACAAAATTGTACACTCACAAGTGCAGTTGCCCAGAGGCAAGAGAAGAGATTGAGGAAATACTCTGCTTATTACAGAGTATCACATCTGGAGGCCATGGCTGTCCACCTCAAATATGGGATTGGTCTTGAGATGTGGAGGAAACTGTAGATGAATATTATTTTACATTCTTTCCTTGAAAGTGTACATTCTCTTGATTTGTTGTTCAAGGAGCTGTTAGATATGTCAGGTGATTTTTCTTAACCTGAATCTCCTGCATCCTTCTGCTTTCTAGAAGATCCTATTCTAGCTCTGTTCCTGTTGTGCTTTCTCCAGCTATGCCTATTCTGTACTCTGTGGGAGATGGAAAAGGTCTGGGAACATCTCCGTTCTTTGATGCCTTTTTTTTTTTTTTTTTGGTGATGCTGGCTGAAAGCCATTGTCCCTAGCAGTACATGTTTTACCCCTTATTAATGGAGAATAAAACCCACACCCAAAAGACTTCCTTGACTCCTTTCACTTTTCTTTCACATTCCTAGATGTTATTTTTTCCCCTGGTTGTCTTCCAGTATTTTATCATTACTTGGTTGCTTAAAAGTGCCAGTTGCTTTTCTGTCTCCTTTTATGGGTATACTAAGCTCCATCATCCCTGGATTGTTTGTTTGGGGTTTGGTTGGTTTTTTGTTATTGTTGCTGGTTTTTTGGAGTTTTTTTCTGCAGGGAGAAGGAGTCCAGGGAGTTTCCAAATCTTCAGCTGGAATTAAGAGAATTTAAATATAAATAGATGGACTTGTAGCAGCTGCAGAAAGCAGAGAGCTTTTAGTTTGTTTGTTTGTTTCTCTCTAGAGATGAACACAGAAGACCCACGAGGAAGAACACTTTAATACCTGACTAATTTTTGCCTCCTACCTTTTCTAGGCTGGCACAACATTGCTTACTGCGGCATTGCATAATGACTGTTTACCTGAGTCAAACATTCAGAGGATGAGATAACCTCAAAACCAGTGAGTCTGCCAACACCAGCACAATTTCTCAGGTATGACACATGAACAGCTGCATGGGGCTGGTTCTCATTGACCCTGCAGTGCTGCTCCCTCTATGTTTTTATAATGACTGAACTTCACTCATCACCCTACTTCCTTCACGTCCTGGTTTAAGAGACAGGTGTCTGTCCAGGAAGGCAGCAAGCTTCCTGGAACGGAAAATATGACCATCTTCCCCCCAGTTGTTAAAGCTTTGAATTAACAGGGCTTTCAGGCAGTGGTAAGGGAAAAGGAGTGACAGTTCTTTACTAGAATATATGTAGTAAGGCAAACAAACAACCACAACGACAGCAGCAAGCAGCAGAACCAGGAACGCAGTGAGAGCCTTCTCTCGGGGGTCAGGCACTCTCCCCTTGGTGCAGTTCCAGTCACCAGCAGCAGGGGCGCTGCTGGCTCCCGGCCGGGCAGGGCCGGCGCGGTGATTCCCCCGCGCCTGCAGGGGGCGCTGTGACCCAGCTGCCTCTCCTCGCGGCAATGGCGGCTCAAGCGAGGGGGAGGAGGGGAGATGGCTCCCATTGCAAAACTTACAGGGAGCAGCCGCTCTCACTGCCACTCCGGGTGGGGAGCTGGTCTGTAGCAAGCCACAGTGCAGCCCCGTCTAGGGAAACACAAGTGCCCACTCCCCACACCACACACAACCGCTGTCCCCTCCAATCGCTGAGAGCAGAAGGGGCTGAGTCCAGCCCCTGACCCCCGGCCAAGTCACAGTCAGCCCCCTGGCCTCTCATGGTATCTGCATTTCCCAAAAGAAACCCCCCAGCCAGAGAGCTCACTACCCAGCTACTAGTAACCCTTCTTCTGCAACTGCACCCCTTCTCCCTTCCTCTCCCAAGACCATTTCAATTGAATTCCAAGACGTCCAGCTAGGTCTTTTGTCTCATAAGTATCGTCCATTCATCCTCTTCAGCGCAACAAATGGTGAGGAAATTACCTGAGAGAAAGAACGAAAAAAAAAGAAAGAAAAAGCCTAACCCCTAACATGCCTGCAATGAACTCTATCAGCCTGAGATTTGAATATACACATTAATTCTCTGTATAGAGAAAAAAGACTTATCTGATGCATTCCACTCCCACCACTCATTGCAATCTAGGAAAGGATGCAGGGGTTATTTGCAACCTTGTTCAATGACTGGATATGGTATCCCTGTCCACCTCACCTCCTAGTGAAAAACACTTATGTAGGGAATGGCTTGTCCATCTTTGCTGCGTATGCTGGGCTGGACTATCTCTGAGGAGAGGAGCATTTGCAGAGTACTTTTGAGCCCAGTTACATTAGGTAGCACAAACAAGTATCCATAGTTTCTTCTGTGTCTGCGGAATGTGGTGAGCAAGATTGGGATGATCAGAGACAATGCCACACTGCAAACTGTGGGGCTGGGAGACTGCTTGGGAGTCTGGGAAGTCTGGAGAGGACAGGCATTCATAAGAAGAGGCAAAATTACATTCCACATCTCTCTGGATCCTCATGTCTCCATCCACCAGCACTCAGGTGATGTTTAAGAGTGTACTGGGGTCTGGCTGGCATAGAGTTTATTTTCTTTGTAGCAGACTGCACAGTGCTCCATTTGGGATTTGTGACTAAAGCAAGCCCTGGTAACATACCTCAGCTCTGGCTATAGCTGACCACTGCTTGCACAGCATCAAGGCTTTCTTTTACTCCCACTCAGCTCCCCTCAGGGGGTATTTGAGAATGTGGAGGGTACACAAGCAGGACAGCTGACCTAAACTGACCCACATGATGGGTCATATGATGTATGCTCTACAATATCGTACACAGTAACAGAAATTGAAGAGAGATTTTGGGAAGGCAGCCATTGCTCAGAGACTGACTGAGCGTCAGTCTGCTTTTGCATTACTGTTTTTTTTCCCCTTCCTCTTTCCTTCAGTTAATAAACTATATTTATCTCACCCTGTGAGTTTTCTCACTTTTGCTTTCCCCATCCTGCTGTGGTCTTCAGGGGGGAGTGAGTGAGATATTGTGTGGTGCTTAGCTGTGGGTGAGGGTCAACCTGCCACAAAGTGAGAAAACAAAATCTCCAGTCTCTCTCTGGTGTACACACAGTCAGGCTTCCACACAGCTACAGCACATTCCCATGCTCAAACATGCACATACACATGCATCTGAGGTGTAGTCCATGTACTCACCGCCCCACTGTTTACCTCAGGATGCTGTGAATTGCCAAGGGATGCACCACAACCAGCTGCATCTGCACCATGCCTGAGCCAGTGCTGGGACACTGCTTGGAGATTTCTTCTACAGGCTACATAGGCACCCATCTACTGACCTTGTTTATACTTTGCATGAACTCCTGATTGCAGGGAGATCGGACTTGGGGCTTTTGCAGAGAGCACCAAGGCATATCTGGACTTTGGCTTGCTCCTCTGGCCTGGTCCTCCATGTGGGTGCCAGTGTTACTGTCATGGGAGACCTTAGGCAAACCAAGAGTGGCTACAGGGCACTGGAGCCCAGGTGCTGTTCTCCTTGGTCCTGCCAGTGGAAAGGCAAGGCTCAGGCAGCAGAGCCCCCAACCCATGGGTTAAGACCTGACTGCACAGCCAGTGCTGTAGACAGAGCTTTGGCTTTTATGGCAATGGATCCCTGCTTTGAGGAACAAGGATGAGACCAGGTTTTCCAATGGGCTTTCCAGCCTAACTGGGAAAGCTTGCCCAAAGGATACTGTGCATGCAGTGGGGCTCTTCTGGTGTCTCTCCTTCTTTTGTGGCTCTCCAGAGGTACTGTGGACCCTCCTTGGACTCTTTTAACATCTGCTTCTTTCTTGGTCTCTGTGAAGCTACTCTTTGCTCTCTCAAGGTTCTTTCAGTCTTTCTGCTTTATTTTCTCACCTCTCCAAGGCTACTGTATGATCTCTGGGTCTCCTTCTTGCCTACCTTTTTCCACCTTTCTGAGGCTAATCTTTGTTATCTATCACATGTACAGACTTTATGCTACTTTCTTCTCTGAAGTTCTTTCAGGCTTTCTTCTAATCTCTCAGTATCTGTGAGGCTATTCTGTTCTCTGGGACTCTCCCAACCTCTCCACTTCTTCCCTAGCCTCTCCAATGCTGTTTTTGCTGTCTTTCAGTTTCTTCTCTCCTCCCATTGAGGGGACTTTGGAGCACTTTCAGTCTTACTGCTTGTTTCATATCCCACTCACCCTTCAGCCCCTTTTTCTGAAGTTTGACTGGATTTTCTGGGGCTGTTTTAATCTTCCTTCAAGGTTCATGGCATCTCAGCGGCTTCTCTTCTTTCTCCTGGGACTTTTTCAGCCTTCATGCTTATTTCTTTCCTTCTCCAAGGCTATTTTCTGTTGCTCTTTCAGCCTCTTTTCTCTCTTAGCAGCTGCAGGCATACACTCCTAGAGCACTTCAGAATCTCTGATACTTTCTTGTTATTGTCAAAGTCTCTTATGTGTTCATGATGGTTCTTTCAGGCTTTCTACTAGTTCCTTTGCCTCTTAGAGGCTACTTTTTTGTTCTCTTAGTCTTTTACAGATTTTTGGCTCATTTTCCCTTCTTTGATGCTACTCTTTGGGGCACTATCAGTCTTTCTATCCCCCCCCCCTTTTTTTTTAATCTTTTTTTGAGGCCACCCTTGGTACTACTGAGTAGTCTGGAGCTCCTTTAATAGCTCTGATACTTTCTTGTTATTGCTGAGCCTCTTCTTTATTCTCTGAGCGGTCCTTTGCCTTATCCCTTTCTTTCTTGGCCTCTGACACTGCTGCATTTTGTTTTCTTGAGCACTTACAGACTTCCCTTCCTGAGGCTAGTTTATGCACTCAGAATCTCTTTCGGACTCTCATTGCTTTGTTCACTTCTGCTTGGCTCCTGTTTCATCTGGGAATCTTTCAGCCCATCTTCTACTTCCCTGACATTTGGAGGGCTATTCTGTAATCATCCTCTATCTGAGTGTTAATCAATGTTTGCATTTTGTCTGAGACCTCTCAGTGTCCTCTGGATGTCTTTCAAGGTCTCTACTATTTTGTCCTCACTTCAGCTATTCTGTGTTCTCTGGGACCCTTGCAATCTCTTTCCTGTATCAGGTTCTCAAAACCATTTTTCCATTATTTGGGGATTTTTCACAACTTTTTCTGTTTTAATATTGTTTTGAAGGATGAGAGAGGACTGGGGAAGGTGAAGAATCTTTTCACAAATGAAACAACTTCAAGAGCTCTGAATTCCAAATGCAGTGGAGCTGGAATAGATGTCTCACCTTTTGGAAGTTTTTTTTTGTCCCTTTCTAGTCTTGGTGGTGGGGTTAAGAGACAAATGAGCTGAAAGAGGCACCTTTTAAAAAATCCTTTATTTTTATATCATCCTAGTAAAAATCTTTTATATAAAGGCGAAAGTAGGCATTGCATAGAAGAAACACTGGTGCAAACATCACCCGGTGGGAATGGCATGTTGTTTCTTAGTGTCTACTCTCTACTGCACAACAGATGGCTAGCCCAGAGGCAAACATCTCCAGGTTTCCCCATGCCAGCTACAGGATGAAGCTGCTCAACTTACGGAAAGAAGTTACATCAGAATTATGTGTGGCCTATTCCATGCTGCTCCCAAAAACCATCTGCTGGGAAAACATCCTTTTCCTCCTTGCCTTTTCTATGCCTGACCAATATGTCACCCAGGACCACAAGGATCAATCTGGCTGCCTTCTGTGCTTGCACCCTCCCTGTCTGTGAGTTGGTATTTCATGCATAGAAATGGAGCAGGTGGACACAGGATAGGGGAGATGGCTTAATATAGCCATAGTCCAGGAACTCAAAGCATGACATATCCAAGGCATCTTCTGTCATCTTGGAGACATTTATGTCATTGTCTTTTAGTATTTCACATGCTACTTAGCTATGGGCACCTTTTTTGAGTGCCTTCCACTTGGGCTTCCTGTAACAAACAGCCTTGGTACGACCAGGAGTGAGCAGAATTCACTGCTAATTCACACTTCATCAGCTTTCAAATGGAACTTCTTCAGGCAGTTCTCCTTTTTTGTCTCTGCATAAGTTCCATGGCAGCTCCCGAGCATGAAGGACAGTAAGACAGCAGGTATGCTACAGTCTGAAGGAACACTCAGAGAAACAGCACTTTCACAGACCTGAACTGTGCTTTCATGAATTAGAGATACAGGGAGGTATGCATTTATACAAATCAGTATTTGTGTATATTAAAGATACTTTTACTCAGTATCAGTTTTTATTTAAAAACATGCTAAAAACAACTTATAGTTAAATAACCAGAGTGACATTTGGGGAAAACACACAGGCAGCCACCCACCAGCATAAGCGAAAAAAAGTGCATACATAAATGAGCCAAAGCTCCCTTTGACCAGATTACAGGACAATTAGTGCCTTCTCTGACAAACTGACTGCTGCAATCTTGCACTTTCCAGAGCTGTTTTTTGCTGCCTGGGAAGTGGTATTACCTTTCTGCTTCTTTGAGGATGTCTGTCATCACCTCCCACATCAGAGAGTCAGCTAGAGATACAAATCAGTCCT
This sequence comes from Rhabdornis inornatus, assembly GCA_013397075.1. Taxonomy (NCBI): domain Eukaryota; kingdom Metazoa; phylum Chordata; class Aves; order Passeriformes; family Rhabdornithidae; genus Rhabdornis; species Rhabdornis inornatus. Next base: position 380,032 of record VWZS01005303.1, on the reverse strand, counting down.
GCTTTTGACTCCTCTCCTGTAGGTGGCTTCATAGAGATGAATACATGAGGCTCATGTAACTATCTCACTTAATACTGTGCTTAAAATGCCTAAAGTAGTCATTAAAAAAAGATTTCAGGATCTATGCTTCTAGATCGTGAAATGGAATGAAGCATTCTAGAAAAATAAGTTTGGATGGAAGGCAAAGTAGCTGAGTTTGCAACTACACATTTCATCTCTGAGTTACTCATAAACATCTTTTATTTCCTTATTACTTTCACTAATATATTTTACCATTTTTGTACAAAAGCTGACTGCAGATTAAAATTTAAGATGCGGCAGGTACCACTGTGCGACCCAAAAGGACAGAGATGATTCTCCTACTCAGCCCTGCACCTGGCTCTTTTTGAGCACCAGAAAATCTAGAGAAAGCTAAGCACCTCTGCTCAAAGGGAGAATGCAGTGGAGCCATCAGACAAAAACCATGCTGTCTTTTCTTGCAAAAATGGGAACACATCTTAGCAACTTTGGATACAGTCTTACATGTAGCAGCAGATACACTGGGCATCAGAGCCCCTTCTTCAACGTGGAACAGCCATCTCCAGTGAGGCTCAGATGCTCCTGGTCCCAATTTTTGTTAGAAGTTGAAGTAAAACTGGATTCAGTTCCTGTGCTTTCCCTCTGCTTCTTCCCTGACTCCTTCAAAGGTTATCCAAGTGAAATAGCTGAACCCATATGGCCTTGTCTACTTTAGTGGGATACCAGAGCCCTGTGAAACTTGGGCATTGTGCTCATATGGGCAAGGGTTGTGCTCTAAGAATAGTAACCTTCTTCACTGCAACACCCAAATTCATCTCTATCTCCCACACATTCACACTCCTTCGTGTCACACTGATTTCATAGGAACTCAAGTGACACGTAGGTCACACAAAACACTATTGCTGCCAGATGTACAGATGCATGCAGGACTTATTAGGAAGATAAAGGGGACTAAAACCTCCCAGATATAAAGTGGCTCAACAGGTATTTCAGCCCACAAGGAAAAGATAGGCTGAATGATGCAATGAAAATTACATCTTTTTAGAGCCTGAAGTATGCATATTCAGCCTGGACATAACAGAATCTTGTTTCCCAGAGTAGTTTGAGATGGCATGGCTCTGAAAGGCACAAAATCTCCGTCCTCTGAGTTTCTGAAACTCAGCCCAATAATGTAATAGTAATAATCAGAGCATCCTCCATTGTCCATGTCTTTCCTTCTTCCTTCACAAAACAGCAAAAACTTGTAACAATGGGGAAGTGGAGACCCCATGCAATGAATAAGCATTCAAAGTAGAGAAATACACATTCAAGTTTTATAACAGGAATGTTGGTAAAAATATGCATTGAGTAAACTAACCCAGTGGATGAACTTGGTGATCTGTCAGCAAAAACCAGTTCTGTACTGAAGGTGTGCCAATACTGAATGTGTGACCATCTCTGAGCGCTGTTCTAGAAATTGCCCCTTTTCTGCATCATCTGGTCACTCATAATCAAACTGTCTTTTCTAGCTCAGGGTGACAGCTGTCTTTGGCCTGAGGAAATCCCTACAACAAAGGCCATGTCATGATAATGGTGCCATCAAATTGCCATCCCCTTCCTTCACATCCAGCAGTTTGCCATGCCTTGGGCAAACTTTTTGAAGCAGACAACACAATCAGTGAAGTCTGCTGCCAGTAGGTCAGACTGCAATCTCTCTCCTTTGTGCCAGCAGTAACTTGCTTAGTCAGTACTTTTAGCTTTCAAAGTAGCATAACATAAAGCAGCCAGGCACTGCTTTGGGTGAGTAAAGGCATTGGAACTTTGCCTCGCAGAAGTAGGAAGCTCATCATCTGGTCCTATGGGAAGGCTTTGCATTCCATCTGAGGAAAGAGTCTCTGGTTTTAAAGGAAATACCTTTGTTACAGTAAGGACATCAAGGCCCTGATAAAGATAGGTGCTGCCTCCCCATGGACTTGAGAAAAGTTATGTGTTTGCCTGCACCTACTGTCAACTTTGAAAAACATGTCCTCTGGAGATCGCACAGCAGTTCCCAAATTAATGTACAATAAATGTGTAAAACCAAAAACAGTAAGAAGTTATAAGTCAGGCAACTAAATTCTAAGCTATATTCATCATAATAATAATCATCATTATCATAATAAAAAAGTATACACCGTAAGGTACAAGAAGCTGCAAAGCAAAGCAGCTCCAATTCCTAGGACTCTCAGTTAGAGTGGCTTTTCCGAGTCTCCCAGTAAATCGGACATAAGGGTTGAAAACCTAATGGAAGACTTTGAAGAATTCTCCCTTGAAGTCAAACACACATAATTTTTGCACATATAGCATGGATTAGTAGAGCAAAACATTTTCTTAAGTTAAGAAACATTCTTAGAGCAGATCTATGATTTCATGTAGAAAATCCATTTGTTTGGGGAGTTTCCCCCCTCTTTGGCAAATAAATGGCAAATGTGAAACAGAAAAAAAGAAAAGAGTCAAGTAAGTTGTGATAATAACTGGACAACTAACAACAAAGTGGATCTGTCAATGGGACGGATTTCCTCAGCAGGGCTAGGCGTGATGCTCCTTGCAGTCATTCTTCGTGTTCATTTTATGATGAGACAGAAAGGTTGATGTGATAATGTTTCAGAGGCTTTAGGCGTCATATTTTTTGCCAGTCCTGTGAATCTGCTGGAATAGTGTCATGGAGAAGGCCATGCCAAGAATCTGAAGGAAAACAAACAATAAGGCTTTAGTACAGGAAGGTTTCCAAAACTGCACTGCTGACCTGTGTTCATGGCCCAGCTGTAGTTTGAACAGTCATTCTACACTAGGCATATTTCTCAAGCTTCAACACTGAGCAGTAAACCTGAATGTATGTTTTCAGGCACATAGTGATGTCCAGGGTTGTATCTGTCAGAGCACAGATGGAGGCCAAAAAGCTCTCAGGGTTCTTGTCATATGTGCGACAATTTTTCAGAATCAATACATAGAAGTCATTCTTCTCTTTGACCCAACAACTTGTGCTTGTTTAGTCAGGTAACTAACTAAACAAGAGCTAACTGTGACTGAAAAGATCAGGTTCAGATATTCTCCCCAAAAGTATAGCAGTGATAGAATCATAGAATATTCTGAGTTGGAAGAGACCCACAAGGATCATCAAGTCCAACTCCTGGCTTTGCACAGGATAACAAAAAATCACACCATGTGCCTGAGAACATCGTCCAAACGCTTGAACTTTGGCACGCTTATTGCCGTGACTGCTTCCCTGGAGCAAGAACCCCAAAACCTTACCAGATTATTATGATACTTCTGCACTTATTTTTTAAAACATATCAACCTCCTCAGTTCAGTGGCCATGATTTGACTAATTTTGGTAATTTCTAGAACTTGCTTCCAAAATTAAAAATCAACCAGTTCCTCAAAGGACAGCGTAACAGATGGCTTAATATGGGAACTCCAAAGAGGCACCCTGAAGTCAAAACACGGGCAAACCCCAGCATAGCATGTCTTCTTTGCAGGACTGACTACTGACCTGCTTCCTTTCTGAGCACATGGTCTTAAATGAACTCATAAAACAAATCTGACATTTTGGAAATAATATTCCAACTCATAGCAATTGAGCATCACTTTTCACACAGCAGAGTCAAGAATGCTGACAGCAAATCAAAGCCATGTTGGAAAACATCAGACCAGTATTACCTGCATTATGAGGACGCACATCCCAATCGAACCAAGGACATGCTTATTGTCATCAAACCACCTCATAACTTCCTCATAACATCCCTGAAATGATGAAAGATGAAAATTGAAACCCCACGGTCACATTTTCTTTCATGTGCATTCCCTCTATTTTGTTTCTTCCCACCCCTACCTAAGGCCTGACCTGGGCAAAGTGAGCCTTACCCTTTTCCACAGTGATTCAGTAGAGTTCCGTCCACAGTCTTGGGAGTTTTCCCTACAACATCGGTCTGGAACAATGTTTTCTCCCAGCACTGGGTACCAATCCGTATAGTCATTCACACCACAGCATTTCATCTGTGCAGAAGTAAAGGATTAATAAATTAACTAGCACAATTTGTAAATCATGCACAACCACAAACTTTTATTCCCAGTGAACTACTCCGTATTCTCAAAAAGGCCACACTTTTGTAGTTTTAAGGTGTTCTGTGGTTGCTTATCACCTAAAGCAAATACTTAAAAGCACAAAGAAAAAACAACACCAAAGAAAATAAATGGCCACACCCAAATCTTCTTGTCACACAGACATGAGCCCGAGCACCAAAACATAAGGTAATAAGCCCACAAGAGCTAAAAGCAAAATCCTGCCAAAGCTGCAGTGCCACCTATGCAGGTTTTGCTGCCTCTCTGCTCCTACAGATCATCTCTATGCCTGTGATAGCCACAGAGAAACCCACACAGGTGAGCATCTTTCACCTTAGAGACTACACTTTGATCCTGCGTTTCACAGTACTCCTGGGTTTCACAGTATTCCCTGGATGTTCAAGACTGCAAAATCAGAAATCAAAACCTGCATTAGCCAACTTTCAGACCAGGCACGGATACCACACTTCATGGACTTCAGCAGCCTTGATGGCCAAATTGTTACTTTTTTACTATTGATAAAATACGTTACCTCTGCTTGAATGATATTCCATGCATTTTTCAGTCCAATATTATTTTCTGAATTGTACAGCTTCATACCTTCCTTCAAATCCTTCTTTGCACTCTCACTGACCTGCACCATGTAGAAGATAGAGGAATGCACTGCTGTTTAGAGGAATAGACCAAATGGTACAGACACACATATAGAATGTCCATCTTTTACCTTCTCTCACCACAAACTTAACATGGGTAAAAAGCTTCAGGACTCCCACAAATCATTGGGACCTTTAAGCAGCTGCCAAGGCCTAGTCTCTCCCTCAGATTGCAAAATATGGATTAATTTTCTTGAGATAGGAGACCTCTGCTAAAAGTCCTCATACAGTCATCATCTGATTCAAACTGAACATGAACAGCATAAATCTGCTAAGCTTGCTGTAACCTTGCCAGAGACAGTTGCTGGCAATACCCCACAGCAGCCTCTCCTGCCTGTAACCCGTGGCCTGCTTTTATTTGCTAATATCCCAAAACCAGAGTCCTGGCTTCCCAACTTTAGCAGAGTTATCTTTGCATGGGTTCAGGCAGGCTATAGTGAATAGCCACTACAGAATCAGTTGAAAAAAGACATTATTGTTTTTCTCCTTGTGGGAGCAAGCTTGTAGTATTTACAACTTTCAAATGTGCTCTTCTTTCTTTAGAGAACAAAGTTGGAATGCGTAACAGGAGATCTGAGATGTCCCATTTCTTGTATTCATTTCACTCTGAGCCCAGAGTCCCGGATGCAGGTAGGAATGTACCTTGCCTCTGACAGTAGTGAGCTGGTAGAAGAGAAAGGATTATGATCCTGGCATAAAGGTCAACGATATAAGATCTGTTTCATCCCTCTTTTACAACCCAGTCAAAATCAGCAGTTCACCTCAGCTCCCTGAAAGTAGCAGGTATCATAATGACAAGCTGAGAAGAGATAAAAGTCTGGGAGGAGCTGTTTTAAAATAAGTCTGGACATATTCATACTGTAAGGTTATACTCTGTGTTTAGCAGAGGTCTCCAGTTCCCCAGTCACTTTTCCAGTATTAAGTATCTGATGGGCCAGCCAGTTGTGCCCACTTCACTTAGTCGCCATGAGATAGCAGATTCCTACAGATGGGCTTTATGAGAAACTGCCTCTTGATGCATTCTGCACTCACACCAAATTCTCTGGGACTGCCCAGTCAAGTGAGACAACTGGTGGCATTTGGAATAACCTGTGAATATCTCACGCCTCCCTTCTCCGGTCCTGTTCAAAGGGCTGGCTCTAAGAAGCTATGAGGTTTTAAGCAGGACTTTCCACAACCCAGGACTACAAGATGATCAGCTTCTTGCAGACATCAAACATGTTGAAGGCTATCTAAGATTTCAGGACAAGATGAAAAGTGAGGCTCTAGACCATGGTTTTATTTCAGGGATTTGTCTCCTGCTTGCTCTCCTCATCACTTCCTCCTCCCCCTTCAGAAGCAGCTTACAATAGACAACCAAAATTTCAAGGTTAAACCTTCACCAAAGTGAAGATCCAGGAGAACCCACATACCTCCATCAAACAAAAAACTAAACCTAGTTTACATGCTAGTAAAGATAATTAATCTATACGGCATATTTGCTTACCTTGTCCATATAAACAAAGAATAAAATGACTAATATCAGCTCGGCCAGAAGAATTATCAGCAAAACGATGAAAAACTAGAACAAAGAAAAAAGAGACCGTGTATGCACACTTGCCAACTAGAGAGTAAACCTGGAGCTGCTAGAAACTATGAAGACTATAGGCTTACTACCAGTTTGCAGGTTTCAGCCACACTTTTGTCTTGCTCCTTTTGACTGCTGTCACAGCACACAGTCCTGGAAGTCTCTTTCCTTCACACAGACTACAGGACAGATGCTAAATCCCTCAGCACAAAGTTCAATGTGACGTGCCTCAGAAATGATTCCCTAGCAGATGAGCTTGAACCACATGTGACTGTGGAGTAGTCATCATATTACTCAGCACTTCTTTTCCCAGCTCTGTATCTGAAATCTCTCTCTCTCTCCAGAGGTATCCCAAGTGTGACTTCTCGTAGCTTCTCTTTTCATGCCCAGCAGGCATTTTTTTCATGCCTTTATGCCCTAGTGGACTCCAGACAGGCATGGCACTTGACCCCCAGGCACTGGGAAGAAGCAGTATGGAGCACAGCTAGCTCTTCAATTGGAAACTCATGACAGTCATGATAATATAAAATGACTTTTACAGAACCTCATAGAATATAAAACCTTTTTTAAAAAATTAAGCTGGTGTTGCAGTTAGTGTGGATGAATCACATGGACTTCAAGACTAATCTCTGCTTTCCTAACTGTACAAGACACAAAACCAAGCAACCAGATAGCAAAAAACTTGGTGCACATTTTGCCTCCAGTTTAATTCTCAGATGTGGTTTAAGGAATTCTGCCCAGCTGTTCCCCAGTGTCATATAAGAGAGAGTTTGCACAAGGAAAATATGCTCCTTAATGTCACAGCATCTGCATTTGCAAGCTGTGACTGAATTGGAACCCATCTGTCTTGAAAGCCTTCTTCCCGCCTTCTGCCACAATACCTCTCTCCTTGTAGGGGGGTTCTCCTCTCCCCAGCATTTTCTTTTTTGGAGGGGGTATTATATATTTCCCCATATAACCTCCCATCATTAATCAGGGAAGCTAATGATGAAACCTCCTGGGTCTATGCAAGAAGATCCACACTGTGTTTTCTGAGAGGGGTTCCCAACCTCTGTGCTTCAATGCTGGTCAGAGAATTTCAAGGGTCAGACTATTTTTCATTGATAAGGCCTGGCAGAGACCTTGACTTCTTAACTTTGGCTCAGGTGTTTCCCACCATCCTCTGACAAAGGCCTTAGGTAAGGGCAATGTAGAAAATAGCCATGAGAGGCTTTAAGCAACTTTGTGCCTAAGATTTTTTTCAGTCAACTCTTCCAACAGACATTTCCAGAAGGGCTATCCAGCTCATGCTTAACCATTCAGAAGTAACTTGACAGCAATTTGCTTTGCTACCTAATTTATTAGGGCACATAGTAACAAGGACACATTTGCTAATACACCATTGATATCACTGTGACCAAAGCTGTGGGATGTCATACTGCAAGCCTACAGAAGACTGAAAGCCAAGTGAAATGTCACAGTGAGCCACAAGACTATTCTGCATTGGTCATTCAAATAAAATAATAACAAGGCAACAGTGACCATTCTTAGTGAAAAGGAGTATTGATGTCTTACGCTCAACAGGAGGCACTTGTTTTCCTTGATAGCACCTAGGCAGCCCAGGAAGCCGGTCACCATGATCACTGTGCCAATGGTAATGACTAGGTTGGCAGCTGAAAGTGATGGGAAGCTGGGAGAAAACGTGGCGAAGTTCCCTTGTGACACTGACAGCCAGATGCCCACGCCCAGCAGACCACAGCCACATAACTGCAAAGAGACAAACGAAAGGTTTCACCATTAACATAAATGCCACTGTCTCCTTCCTCTGAAACTTTGAAAAGAAAGAATTTTGCAGGCAAGTTCTCAGTAAGTGTTCTGCAGTTACGCTCTCAGTGGCTTGATGCTGAAACAAAGTGAAATTAAATGTTCTTACTTAGACTTGGTCATGTCACCTGTACTTATAAGTCTATTTAAAAGCCACTGGATGTAGAATTCTCTTCTGAGTGACAGCACATGAAACCAGGGCTACCCATTGATCTCCCAACAGCAATCCAATGCAAGTTTTCTCTGGGAAAAAAAAATTGAAAGAATGCTCCATTGCACTTATTTGTGCAGTCATCTGCAATGCCTCAGAGTATTCAGCCCTATATGGGCTCATCCTAGGGGAGACAAGGAAGTCCTGAAGACATTACAATCAAAAGCATCATTTCAGTAAATATTTGTCATTAAATTCCCAGTCACAGTAGCCAGGTTGGGTTTTAGTATGAGTTCTCATAGCTTTACTGTTGATAGTCAGTGTTCACAAAATGTTGCCAGAATCAGATTTCTAGGTACATTATCTACAAGAAGCTCAAGCCTTATGCAAGATGCTCACAGGCATTCCCAAGGGAAGCAGAGTAACACATGCATTGGGTAACACAGAGGAAATGTTCAGGATTCTTGTAAGGAGACTGGAAAGCACCTCTGCTTTCAAAACTCAACAGACAGTAACTCCACAGAGTGAGCTGGGGAGCTTTGCATCACCAGGTGTGGATAAAAGTCACAACATCTGTGTCCTATAACAGAGCTGGATACAGCTGCAACAGGAGTGTGTGTAGCAGGAGAAAGTCAAACACCTGCTATCCCTATGAAAAGACTGGTACAAAACATACACACATGGATGTGGTAGGAGAGGACTTTCATCTTTAAAAACAAATTTGTCCACTTAATAATAATCTTGAATTGATTTCTCATTGTCTTTCATGGTATGTCAGCAAGGTCAGTGTGAACCTGGAGTAGTAAAGAGCTGTGGGGGGAAAGCAAAACAGAAGCCTCCTGATCATATTCTGCCACAGGACCCAGTGGACATGGCCACAGGTTTAAACTGTCTGCAGCTCATGGAATCAGCCACCCTATTGCTCCTGCTTTAAATTTCATCTACTGTCCTTGAATTGCTGCAGTTTTGGTGCCTCAAGCTCACTCAGGAATCCACCCTGTAGTTCAGCTGTTTCCACTGTATGATGAAAACTGTAGGCAGTTGCTGGGGCTGAGAGCTTAATGGTTCAGGAGGTCAGGAACAGCTCTCACCACACAACATTCATTTAAGGTATTCAATGGCATTTCTAAGGTGCCAGGGCTGCCATTGCCATTAACTGATGGCACCTAAATCAATGACTTCATGACACTCCATGCATGAGACTGTGTTTCCAAAGAAGTTTCTACCCGAGACCAAAATTGTTCAGTGTAACTTTCCATCAGATCCTGAATTCACACTTTAAAGGTCATTCACAAATGTGTTCCTTGCACTTTCATACTCTATTAAGTTCAGAAATCACAGCCCTAGCTCAAGTATTTTGAAAGAGTGCAATGAATTCTGGAATCATTAGGCCAAAAGCAATAGATCATTGCAGATAAACAAGGTGGTGGTAAGAGCAAGATCAGGGAAAAAGTCTTACAGAGGAAGGACAAGTAAAGGACAAAAAGGAGTACATACGATTAATACAAAACTCAGCTGATAAAGAATCCCACCTTAGAATCCAAGACCAATTATGAGATTGTAACAAAAGAGATAGAAGAAAGAAGCCCTAACCAGCATCTCTTCACCATTTGAAAAAATCTTGCAGCAAAATCCTTGAAAGAGATTTGATCTAGAAGAGAAAGGTGGCTAGGAAATTACTCCAGAAGGTTCATGTTTATGTTTACTTAGAAAAAGTTAGAAGCACACAATTGCTTAAATGAGGGAAGGTAGAGTCACCTTCAAGTTATAGGAAATCAGGGAACAGCCACATGCTCCATGGGATGGACATGAAAACAAAACAAAACAAAAAGACCAAGAGCAGAAGGAGAATCAAAGCTGGAAAGCAGAAAAAGACAGATTACTTCTGTCCCTTTGGCAGAAGTCTCTTGAACTGAGACCCTCTACATACACTTCCATATAGGGCATATAATTTCTTCAATTGCTTGTGGTAGCCATATTAGTATTTTGGTAAACTCAGGAACAAAACACTTTGCTTTTTGGTGGAAGACCATTCACCTGCACCTTCCCCTTTCCACAATGCCTTGAGCAGGGAAGAAGCATTGACACTTGATATGAAATGTTTGCAGAAAAAGTCTGGTGGATTTGCAACACACCTGTGCTGTGCCAGACCACTACAGAGAAGAATGCCAGACATAGGAGCACACCAGGAGAAGAGTCCTTTACAATGTGAAATGAAGTGGAATGTCAGCTGACTTGAGACTACAGACATACCCACATTTGCTATTTCCTCCTGTAATTCTAAAGTCCTGCTGAAGAGAGTAATGGAGTATTTTCTTTCCCACTGTTGTAGTGATCGAGTTAACACACCAAAAGTGCACAATGTGATTACAGTTCCATTCAGAGCTTTCTGACATGCAGGAGAGCAGTACCACAATCATACAACAATATCTGCACTGGTCACGCTCTCCAAACAGCTCGCTCCAAAGCTAAGGAAACTTCTTTTCACATAATTTCTACCTCCCAAAGTAAGATTTCTTCACCCCTAAATAACACTGAAAGTTCAGATTACATAAAACATCAGGTGATGGAGTGGCTGTTAAAGGCTGATCCATGCAATTGGGAATCTCTAGTGCCTGAAGAGAGTAAAAAGTCAGAGATTTTCTAAAAGATATGACGACCTAAAAACTTCCACAAGGTGGCATCCCATACCAAATAGCACTAAAAGTTTAAGACAAATTTCATGTTTCTTCTCTCCACAGGTCCTCATTTTTTGTGCTTTCTTCTGTTTTTCTCTCTGCCATTCCACTGCATAGCAGTACTGCTGATGCTAAAACTTATGCTTTAAACATATTGTCCCATGACAAATGCTTTTTCACTTGTGTTTCTTTAAAAAAATACCTAATAATTCCACTGACATGGGACTTAATTGCATAAAACCATACCAATCAATGCTGGCTAGGATTCTAGCAATAAAATACCTTTCACCGACACTTTATTCTATACCAATCTCATTTTTTATACAATGTGAACACTACAAAAATGCTCTGATAACTATTTATTCTCACAGGATCCACCTCTTTCTCTTAGGAACAACTGAATCCTGGAGTGTGAAAGCAGCAAGAATATATCAAGTCATCTTATTAATTCCTTTTTCACCATATAATTAAATAATATATGCTGCTTGGTATTTAATTGTGTGAGAGTGATGGCACTGACATTCCTTCCCCAGAGAAATGGTTCAACAGAGTAATAAATTTCACTGGATTTTTCTTCTCAAAAAATGTTGGCTCATTTCCCTCTCATGATTAGAAATCATCATCCTCTAGGCAACCATCAAATCTCCCCTTCCCCTAGTGTTTATGTCACTGCAGAACACTATCATAAAGTCAGTCACTTTTACTTATAGGGCAATTTATCCAGGCTATGGTACACATATTTTGAGCTTAAAAGCAAAAGGAACACCAACGTGTTCCTCACAGATTCTCAGAGATTCTCCCACACTTTGAATTCTCTTCACTACCTTAACATCTATCTGTCTTCATCACTGTGTCCAGAAAACATAAAGCATTCTAGGAAATATTAAGAGTCTCAAATTCTTTGAGAGAAATTAGAACTCCAGATAAACTCAGAGAGAAAGAAACTCCAAAACAAGCCTTTCCCTGACAAGTCCTATCACGAGAATAGGAAAAGAGCTCATTTATTTTATTCTGCATTTTTGAGCATTATGTGAACTAATACAACAATACAATCTTTCACAATAGAGCACCATACCCAAGTTTAGCTTCCTTAACCATAAAAAGATATAGGAAGAGTTTACAAGACCCAGGAAAGGACAACACAGATGGTCAGAGGTATGCCAAGACTGACATATTGTACAGAAAGAGATTGTGCACAGGATTATCCAGGCTGGGAGGAATTATTAGACAGGATGTGAATGAAATGTTCACAACTCTAGAGGTCAGCCACTGTCTCAGTCCTTCCAATAATAGGAACAAGGGGAATATTAGCAAGCATTTGTAGTACATTTTACTTCACACAACTGAGAAGTAAATTAATTAATTATGCCACAGGTGATTACAAGAATCAAGTATTGTGCCCACAACTGTCAGTAAGGGCTAGATAATTTTTGATATTGGTAATAGCATTTGTGGTTTCTTAGCATTTACACAAATAATGATATTTCGTGCTTCTCAGAGTAAGATAATGTGTGCAGAATCCAGCAAAACTACCAAGTGGCAACAAGCTGGGTAAACAAGGGGTAGGAAATGCCATTCTGGTAACGTTTATTAACTGATCAATATTGATAGACTTGTCCTTGAAGTCGTTGAACAGCATCAGAAAAAGGAATCTGATAAGGAAGGCACTACCAAGAGGAAAAGGGATGAGGCCATATTCTTGTTGACTTCTGCAATTATTCCGTCCCATGCAAAGAATCCATGAGGGAAAAGCTGCACAAATAGGTGTGTGAGAGAAAGAGTTTGTTCTTGATATCAGACTTTCTAGTGCTGCTTAGACACCAGGAGAGCTCTTAACACACTTGGAATACAACAAAGACATTCTGAAACCAAATAATGAGAGACAACCATGAGGGACAAAAAGAAGCGTCTCAGTTTGTACTCCACCTCGAATAACATGCCCTGGGCCATCTGTGGCCCACTTACAGAAAACAGAAAGCTCCACACCTTCCTCTGTGCTGTGTTAAAAGAGGAGATCTTCCCTGAAGCAAAAATGATAAATGAAAAATATATGGCACAGCTTAAATATGGCCCCACAAGTTGGCAAAAAGCATAGGAGGTTTGTTACAAGGAAATACTGACACCATGACTGCAAAAAAAAGCATCAGTGCTGGAAACAGATTTCAGGACAACTACAGTGACAAAAAGACACTCTGAATTAAGTTTTGACAGACTTCTGTTGAAACAGAAATTCAAGAGGATGACCTATACCAAAAGGACAAGCACAAAAAAGCCACAAGGACAAGCCAAATGCACCACCAAAGCATAGCACAGAAAGGCTTTTCAGTGTCCAGGTGGCTCTTAAAACCCTCCCCTTTCTTGGGGTCCACAACACTTTGGAAAAACTGCCAGTAATATTATCCTTCTGTTTGGTAAGTTCCACAAGATAAAGGTGACCTATCTCGGGTTTTCTTTTCAAGACAAAGAGATTTTCCACCGTTTCTCTAGCTGACTCTCAGACCAGTCAGTGTGCAGGTGAGATAAGGAGGGCGATGGCCCTTATGGAGCAGCAAAGTCTTCTCACTCTGATCCTGGGGTTTCAGGGGTTTTGTGTGTTTGGAGGGGGGTGGGGGGGTGTATTTTCCCCTCTTCTTAATTTATGGCATCTTAATGTGCTACAGATCAGAATAACTGTTCTGGAAGGAAGCAGGGATGAGAACTACATGGTTTCCACCCCTTCAAAACACACTCCAGAACAGAGATAGGTTTTCTCCAATTAAGTTTTTGTATGCCAATTGCCAACTCTGGATTTGGGTGGTTAATCCGTCTCAAGAAAGGACTGGTGCTTAAAGGAGATTTTCAGGTAAGATTAGATAAATTTTCTTGCACTGTCTAGATAATCCACAGGATTAATCAAAACTGGGGCTTAACAGCTGACAATCTCAGCATCTCTTGCAAAGCAAGATCATCTTCTAAATATGATCTAAAATACAGCATGGACACCAAAACCTGACAAGTTCTTCAGACATAGACTAAAAAATGAGACTAGAGTATGGAAGTAGGTGAACACACTCACATCAAACCTAGTTAGTGCTACTGCCATAACAATGTGGCCAATTTAAACTCCTCTACAACATTCCTATGGACTGGGCACTGATGGAAGATAAGGGAATCATTTTGATGTCTTCTTTAAGTCTAGTTCTGTAACAGCTGTACTGACAGTCTGATTGTAAAAGAACTGGAATAGAACTGTATAGAACTGGAAATTGTGCAAATGCTGAGTTTCCTTAATCCATCAGCCAGAGAAAGCATTTGTCATCTTCCTAGAGTCATTCCCCCAAAAAGTGCTCCTGGGATGGTCCTGACAAACTCAAGCGAGGCATCAGAGAATGTGATCTTCTGTGGGGCAAGCAGAGGGAGAGCTATCTTGAGGAGCATTAAATTCTGACACTTTTATCAGTCTGTGTTTTTGAAATGTGCAAATATGCAGCCAGAAGCCTTAAGCTTTGGCTTGGATGCTCTTCCCTGGTCACTCTGGAGTCTCCAATAAAGGACATGTTCTGTAAAAGGAAGTTAGAAGATCTAGGTTTGCTTGGTTTGTCAAGGACAGCTTAAACTTCTCTTTATTTAGTTGAAGGGCAGCTCGGGTACTTCAGGTTCACTTTAGGAGAAACTTTCACTGAGAAATTAGTATAGCACTGGAAGAAGTTAACAAGGAGGTGTCAAAATCTCCAGTCACAGAGGTTTTCAATGCTTTGCTACAGGCAGTCATGGTTGACCTGAGCTAGCACTAGCAGCAGCACCACTTGGTATGACTTGTAGAGATTCCTGTCAAGCAACATTTCTATGATTTTATAATTTCCTCAGCTACCATGTTCTTCCTAATTTGTGAAAAATACAAAACCATGTCATTTCTAATGAACACATGAAATCTCCTTCCTGTGGAAGCCCTATGGGGAGAGCTCTCTTGCCATGCTAGGGAATCAGCACACCTATGTGTGTCTCCAATGCCTGTACGTTTTATGGCAGGGAGCTGCCATTTTGTTTACATTTAATAAGTGCCACTGCTCTGTGATTGGCTGAAAACAGTTATAAAATGGACAAAACATTCTTTAGTAAGAGCTAATGGGATAAATAATTGAAGTACAAACATAAACAACAGTAAAAGGCTGTTTTGTTGTCCCCCACTTTGTGCCACTGCAGAACAAGCCCTGACATGTCTGAAGTGGGGGAAGACTTCAAGAAGGTGGAAAGGGAGCAAAAGGATGATGGACATAGACATGCTGTGATGTTCCCAAGGGTTACAGACCCTGCCTACTGGGCCAATGCTGTTTCACCTCTTCATTAACGACCTGGACAATGGGACAGAGTGTTCCCTCAGCAAGTTTGTAGATAAACTTGAGTAGCTGACACAGCAGTTGGCAGAGCTGCCCCTCACAGAGACATGGACTGGATGAAGAATCAGGCAGAGAGGACATTGTAGGTAATTCAACAAGGTGGAATGCAGTCCTGCACCTGGGGAGGAATGACCTTGCGCACCAGGACACGCCATGGGCTGAGAGGCTGGGAAGCAGCTCTCCAGTGGAGGGCCTGGAGTCATGGTGGACAACAAGCTCAACAGAAGCCAGCAATGCAACCTCAAAGCAAAGAATGCCTACAGCACCCAGGGCTGCACTAGGAAGAATGTGTCTGGCAGTTTTGAGTGCTATCCTTTCCCCCTACTCAAAATCAGTGAATTCAGCACAACAGAAATGCCGTATCCAGTTCTGGGCTCCCCAATACAAGACAGACACTGGTGAATACCAGTAAGGAAAAGGAGCCTCTTAAGAGGCTGAGAGGGCTGTGACCGTTTGTCCTCAAGAAGAGGAGGCTCAGGGGGTTCTTACTGATCTGTATAAATACCTGATAAAAGGCACTGAAGAACAGGGAGCTGCTCTCCTCTTAGGAGTGCCCAGTGACATGACAAGATAACCACAAATTAAGACACAAAATTCAATGCAAGACCTGTGAGGGGGACCAAACACTAAAGTAATGTTTCCAGAGAGGCTGAGGAGCTTCCATCGGTGGAGATATTCCAAACCTGACTAGACACTCTACAGTCTGTCTGTAGACTAGAGAGTCTCTACACTCTCTGTTCTAGCTGACTCTGCTCAAGCAAGGGACAGCAGATGCTATGATCTCAACATGTCCCTTTCTACCTCTTCCATTATTCTGTTAGGAGATAAGCTCTCAGATATCAATTAATAGCTATATTCCAGATGTATTCTCCGCTATGCACACATATCCACCCTTTTTTCTCCCTCCAGTACCCAGTGTCTGCCTGAACAGGTAAGGAATAAACCCACTCAATTATTCACAGCTTGTGTCCAAGACAAGCACAGCCCTGATTTTCTAATGATTGTCATTAATAATTTGGGGATAAACACCTCATTCATTAAATTTCTAGGTGATAAATTGTGAGTATTTAAAACTAAGTGTGGCAAATGTAGCAGTAGAAAGGAAATAAAGGATTAATTTAAAGGAACATAACCTGTAGAATGAAATTCCCAAATACAGGCTTCCTGCAAAATGATTTGGGAAAAGCTGATGCAAAAAAGCAAAGTGTCAAAACAAATGAGGCATTACTTTGGACTGCAGTGGCTCTTCTCCCAAAACTTCACAGCTACTTTGAGTGGCATGCACAAAGGCAACAAAGCAAAAAACAACAAAATTGTCTCTGCCTGCAGCTGTGAAAGGTCAGATTTAGTTGTGCCAATGTCAGCATTATCATCTTTTTGTATAAAAGTCACTGCACCCAAAATGCAGTAGGCAAAAAAGACTGAACATTTGAAGAGGATTCAGAGGTGATATATGAAGAAAGATTAAAATGTGTACAACACAGTTAAGTGATAGTTAAACTCAGAGGGCAGGAAGGAGAATGGAGGCAGAACTTCGAAACTAGTATTAGATATAAAAAAATTAAACATTATACATCAAATACCACAACTCCTGAAATCCCGAAGGACTGGCAGGGCCCTAACCACTCATTTGCTGGATGGAAAAACATCAAAGACAAAAGAGAGTTCAAAAAGTCGAAGACAAAATATATAAAATCCAAAGAATAACTAATATAGAAGAAGGAATTATGCAGTCACTCCACAGAGGAAACCTGATTGGAAGGATATTTAACACAGAATTCATAAAGGCTGTATAATTTTTAAAGGCTAAATAATTCATAAAGCCCATAAAGGACCTGTGATTCCTACAGAAACACTAACCTTATGCATATATTAGAATGCACAGTTATGCTGTCCTTGGTAACAGACTGACAATAATAACTCATTTAAAATATAGTAACAAA
The DNA here is from genome assembly GCA_013397075.1 of Rhabdornis inornatus. Lineage (NCBI taxonomy): Eukaryota > Metazoa > Chordata > Aves > Passeriformes > Rhabdornithidae > Rhabdornis > Rhabdornis inornatus. Next base: position 362,763 of record VWZS01005303.1, on the reverse strand, counting down.
GCATTATACATAATCTTCACATTAAACCATTTTCTCATTAGTAAGCATGGGGATAAGAGCTGAAAAATTCTCTAAGCAATTCATCATAATGAATGAGAGTCCATCAGCCTAACAAAGCACTTCAGAGCATTAAGCCCTATTTCCTAAACACACGTAACTGAAAAGATATCTTTCTGAAATGCAAAGTTTGGGGATTAAACACAGTCACTCTTTAATTCCTGCAAATGACCCTATCCATAGACTTCAAACTGAAAACAGGTAGCAAATTACAATGCTGTCTCTTAATGCACCACTTTTTGAAGTGGCTTGTCAGGAGATGTAAGTTTAGGGCTTTTCCCTATGTAATAACATTAATTACAAAATGGAAATTTGCAATTATTTAAAAATTATTTATTTTATTTTCCTATTCATTTCCATACAGTTAATTCCATTTGAAATGAAAATCCAATCTGAAAACAAGCTGGACAGAGAGATCATCTGAATTCATTGCTCCACAGAAACTTTCAGATCTGAGTTTGAGCGCAAAAACAAATGTGTGTTGCTATTTCATCCCATTATACCTGCAGAATAGAAGGAGAGCTGAATTTTGCTCTCCCAGTTCTTAGAAAAATTTGAATAATATTTAACTGCAATTACTAATCCCTCAGTAAGCATAACAAAGTACAAGACTTGTACACGGCAGCAACTATGATTTGGCTAATAAATTTGGTTTGCTTCATTACTAAGACCTCTTTCCAAAACCACTTGATTCACCAGCACTCAAGGCTTTGAAAGCTAGAAGGAAACTTTTCAACAATTTTCATAGATGTCAACAGGAAGAGACAGTTTTACCAATAGTTTTCAAAGTAACAAACAGTCCAAAGTCCAGCCCACAAAGGGAAATGTATCAGAGAAGACAGGAAATCATATTTTATACCGTTGAGAGTAGAGAGGAAAACAAACGTAATCATGATCAGTTGAGTTCCCTCAGTGCTCTAGGTTTTGAGCAACTGCATTAAAATCTTCTTAGAACTGTGTGGCTGTTTAAAACCATATGCTAAATTCATTTGTTCTATATTTGCACAAATGCAGAGGCATGCACCTGCAGCACTTTCTTCTGAGATGGAAGCCCCGGAAGACCCTATTACTTATTCATGGACACTTTCTGGCCAGCAAGGAGCACAGTCAGATTCTGGTCCATCTATCAAATATATATTTGCAATGCTTAGCACCCATTGGCATAACTCTGTGGAATCTAGGCACCTCTGCTGGTCACATGTTGTTAATCTGTCTCCTTTTTCCTGAGCCAATTTTCCTGAAGCAGCTTTATCCGCTTTGTTTATTTTAACCACAGCTGCTTAATTCTACTATATCTCTTAATACCAAATAAAAGCAGCAGGAAATAAAAACACCCAAAAAAGAAATCAGATGTTTGAAGGACTTGCTGTGAGGCAACATTCACCAATCCTCATCCAAATTTGTGTAAAAGGACTGAGAACTTCTCCAGCCCCAAAGAAGTTACCGTGACTTAAGATATTCTCTTGAACATGTACTACAGGCCACAACAAAGAACACTGTGCATTTCAAACAATTTGTTCTCCATCTGCTCAAAAAGGGCTTACTCTACATTCTGCAAATCCACTAGTATCCTTCTCTTTCAGCTGCTGGAGGCACTTCTGAGAAAAGATGCAAGGAACTGGTATGAAGAAACTATCTTCGGAAGTTATTTGTAAACCAGTTCACTGTATATGTGAAGTAAGCCTGATACTTATTGAACTATAAGCATTTTACTCTTGGTCAATTTGCATGTTAAAACAGCGTGAAACTCTGGGGGATTCACCCCCTCTTTTAATTCACATCTGGCACCACTGACAATTCACTAAGGAGTAAGACTGACCTCAAATTTTACTTATTTCACACCAGATTGTAGCATGGCTTCCAATTCCTAATAACCTTGTATTGCTTAAGCTGTCAGTAGAAAAACCACTGCAATACTCAAATAAAACAGACAACAGCAGTGAAGGCAGGCAAACAAGTTCTTTGCCCTCTGCGCTGTCTGCTCTTCTTGAAAGTGAAATGCAATTTTGTAATAGCAATGATAATAAATAGCAATAATAAATAAATAGGGAACTAACAATGACAATAAAGGAAGAACATTTTTGCTCAGCACTCATTAGGAAAAACAAAATCAGTAAGTCTACTAGATCAACCAGAGCAAAGTTGTATTCAAACTAATTCAGTGCAGATTTACTATTTCTTCAGTAATATTTAAAGTTATCCTATCTCTTTCTATAAATAGGTTCTATTTTGAAGCTACTACCTGGAAAATAACCCAGCGGACTGGGAACTTCTCCTACTTATTGTTAAATACTCTGTCAAGAGGTCTTCAATTAAAAATATTTTATACATTATCCATTCATTGCCTGAATCATCTCTATCTTATTACTTTCCAAGATGTAAAAATCCTCAGGCAAGTGAAACTTTCCACTTGCAAGTTGATGGAAATACTACAAGGCTGAGCCTAATTCTCTTCAGAGAGACTAACAAGGATTGACATTATAAAGGGGCCAGATCAGATAAATAAAAAGGGGTAGGAGAGCAGCCATGTGCTACAGTGAGAAGAGTTAGAAGCATCACAGTAGGCAGATGACTCGTCAGTTAACTGCATCTCACTTTTCCCTCCCATCCAGAGAGCTGTCTTAGGGAAATGAAGAACAGGCAATCACACTGGCTCAGGAAGAAATATGAATATTCAGTAAGAAAATTCATCCAGCTACAGATTTAAAATGCCTTTGCTATCCCAAAACAAACACGGGACAGTGGCATTAGACCACTTAAATACAGATGCATGCTGCAAACTGTCTTTGAGTCGTGCATCACTTCCAAGAAAACACATTTTAAAAGCTTTCACTGACTTGTCTGAAAGAGGACTGAGGAATACTTATTGTGGAAGCAAGGGGAAAAAAAAGGAAATGTTCCAATTCATATCTAGAATATTTTAACAATATGTTCATGCCAAACTCACTACAAGAAGAAGGAACCTGCAGAGAAACAGATGCCAGAATGGTTTAGTAAAAGGAGTACTGAGGTCAGGTCTGATCCTGCTCTGTGTTGACTAACCTCCATAGTCCAGCTACTATCAGGGTGAGAAAGAGATGGGGCTGTTTCATCACTAGTATGGTGTTTTTTTTAATTTACCCTCATGAAACAGTCTTTGTATCAGAAGAGTTAGGAAAGAAGCCACTGTTGTCAGATAGGAGTTGTGATGTTATCTTGGTATTTGAAACGCTGGAAAATTAGACTGGGACTAAATAATGTCGAGCAACCATCTGTAAATATCTCTGTAAACAGTTCTGGCAAGTATTGTACCAAACAAATGAGTATTCAGGATGTTTATTTATTTAGTCTTCTGACAGGCACTGCAAACAAAACAGACAGCACAGTTTGTGATGCAGTGATTTCAAAAGAATTAGAAAGAGGTAAACCTAAACATCCTAGAAAAGGTGAGTGAAAGCAACTAGAACAAACAAGGAGGACAAACACGGCCACATAAAAAATGGAAGATAAGCTGTATCTCTTTTTTCCACTGAGGAAGAAGCCAGACTGAGGAGGAATTGGGCTAGCAAAGAAAAATCCAAGGCCCTAAGGGTTCACAACTAGCAAAATAACTTCATACATTACCATGAGGGGGTTCTGCAAGCAGTACATATGACAAGGACATCTGATATCCCTGATGCCAAAAGGAAGAGTGCAAGGAGTGGCAGGCTTATCTGTAGCTTAGGTTGTCTTTTCCCTACCCCATGTCCAGTCTGCTAACATGACCAGTGGATGAAATATTTCAGGTGGCAGACATTCTGCATTTTCAGTGTCTTTTCATTTTCTTTAACAATCTAACTGAAACTGATGTGAAGCAGAGAAAATTGCTTCCCACTGGAGTCCAGTTGCACTTTGCACTTTTGTCTTCCTAAAGACAAAAGCAATCAATATAAATGTACAGGAAAATGCTGGACCCTAGCAGAAATTTACATTTTCAAAAATATCTAAAAAGTATCTTAAATAAAATTATCTTGCAGTACAATCTGTAAAGTTACAGATCTTGATTTCCACTGTAACACCTAAAATCATTTGGTTTCTGTAAGTTCTCTACAGACCATATGTTCTCATTTTTGGGGCTGAATAAGGTTCACAAAAAATACTACCAGAAGAAAGGAAGACTAAGTGAGAGTGGTGCTGGCTCACTCTTCCCTCTCTTTCAGTGAGCCAGCACTGATTTTCTGACAGCATTCGATGCGAACATGCTGACAAGGCTGCGGTGGTCACAGCTGGGAGGAACTGGAACTACAGAAGACAGTTTCATCCCACTGTCTGTGGGATGGACACATCCGACAGATCTGTTTGTATCCACTTCTGCACAGATCAGAGCAGGTACAGAGTTTTTACACCAAACAGAGAGGAGTAAATTAATTTTATTTTGCAAGTGAAATAAAATTCAGCAATTAACAGAGCAGGTGATTGCCAGATCAGTGGCAGTAGCATATAACAATTTCCCCAGACTTTTGTGTTGACAAGTTACAAAGTGTACTGAATTCTTTCTTGCTACCAGAAACAGCAGCAAGTAAATTAATGAGTGTTAACTATGTTGAGGGAAATATACCCTCAATAACTCGTACTCACTTGACTACAGCTTTGCACTCAAAATTATTTTGTTTTACTTTGTGCTTTTACTTAAAATCATAGCTGACTGAAGTTTAAAACACCCTTTCAACAATCAATAAAGACAACAAAAGACACACTTCATTACAAAATGTTTCAGGATAATATTAAAAAAACTTTAGCCACAACATCATGTAGAACATCTCCAGGCTTTTATCTCTGCTCTGCTGCTTTGAAAATGGGAAAGCCAAAATAAATGTACCAAACATCAGAAACAAAAGGTAAAATCCCAATTTCATGGTCACATTTTACTCAAGTACTGCTAACAACACACAGATACTAACAGCAGCATCACTATTTGAGAAAATCATTATCTAACTGCATCATATGCACATAGAAAGAGAAAAGCAGTATTCAAATTCAGTAAGGAACAAAAATCTGTGCCTACAAGCTTCATCTGGGTATGATGCAGTGAGATTACTCTTAAGGGCTCAAGTATTTAGTGCCAACACCAAATCAATATAATATTTCCTATGTATGATTCCTTCCATATGCAGAAGAAAACTCCAGCAGTTCCTCAGACTGATTTATCCATTTTAGTTTACAGGAGGGAAATATGTCCTCAACAACTCATACTCACTTGACTGTGGCCTATGAAAAGCAAATGACTTTGCCACAGAAGATGTAATGAAATGTGGATTCCCTCAGATTTGTGACTTATGATTGGAATCTCAGCTTTCTGATCCATTGTGAACTAAACTTTGTTAATGCTTGCGCTCTTAGAGGGCATGTAGAACAATTTGCTCATGTGGGGATTCTCTGGCATCTAGTAAAGCCGGAGTTCATTCTGCAGGCTTCCTCTAAGGATCTGTATCCCATACCCAATCACATCTTCAGTTTTATTTCTGTCCCTGAAGAATTCATTAAAATGTAAATTACGTTCTACTGAAAAAAACATAAGACTGTTAATGGAATTTCATCCACTGCATTATGCAGATATCCAAAACAGACAACCACTTTGAGCTAGTCATGATATACAGTGAAAGTTATCCCCAAAGGTCATCTCTAGAAATAAACGTGCTAGGTTTGATTTTTTCTTATCCCAGGTGATACTTGTTTGTGGTTTGGACACATGCTTGACTAAAAAACTTAACAGATGGAAGGAATTAAATCCTTCAAATATGGCCTAAAATTACCTCCCATTTCCCTATCTCTAATTCTTTATTCACAAGTTAACTGCCCCTAAGCACTTTTTCCTTCCATCTCTGCAGGTCACCTATAAGTAATTCATGAAGAAAAAAAAAATTTAGGTACAGACTAGGCTGTTTTTTTAGTAAGCCCAGGCCATGCTCTCCAGCAATCTCTGACTTGTCTGTTTCTAAGACCAAGCTACCAGATACACTTATTCTGGTGTCAGAAATACTTAATGGCTAACCACTAAGAAGAAAACCAATAAAATGCACTCACAGACAATTATTTTAAATAATTAAAGACTATTTTAAATATATTTACTCCAAACAAAGGATTCATTGCCCTTCTTGTCATCCAACTTCGTTATGAAAAAGAAATTAACTGTTAACAACTTAATGCAAGACTATATATAGCTACTCTTTACATCTACAAGCACAACTGCAATATTACATTACTTCAGTTTTCACTAAAGTCAACTGCCTTAGTTGGCAAGCTATGCATATATTCTGTAGCTATGGGATTGTCTAGATTCACACCTGCTAATGGCAAACGTGCCTTCATATTTTCAAACTCTAATAATGAAACTCAAATGAAACTATCTGGTTACAAAACTTTTATCCATGATGAAGAGAAATACACATGTTTTCAGGTTATTCCTCAGCAAAAGCCTAATTTTCCTGAAGATTAACTTCTACATTTAGGGTAGTATTGCCTTCAAGTGAAAGCTGACTCAAGGACTAAACCAAAAGGTATAAACCAACTTCTGTAAGAAGTCTCAATCCACGCATGGAAAGCTTCAGCAGCTTACAAAGGAGATCTCAATTCAAGTCCCTACTGTTGGCAAAACAGTTAGAATTTCTTTATCCTATAATTTTATGTATTTCCTGAAGCATTTTAAAGTCTCATCATCCTGGGCTGCCTGTATAAATATGCAATCTTTCAGAAAAAGACTCACGCCAGCTAGAAGTAGTGCTCATTTTGGATATGTACCACGTGGGTAAACAGCATCCTACTCAGCCCACAAGCAGAGATAGAGGTCATTCACACATACAAGTTTTGTTGTCTTTAAAGTTGTGGCATAAAACTGCAAAGCTGTATTGCCAAACACGGATCATGTGGAACTAGAACTGGAACATGCCCCACTTCAGAATGCATGATGATTTGGAGCACTGAAAGTACCTGTATTCCACCTTTACAAGTAACACGACTCATGCAGATAGAAATAAAACATAGTTCAGTTCTAATGGGTTGAGACTTCGTGTAAAAAAGTATAAATTGCATTTGGAGTCTCGTAACCATCTTTTCATTTTTTCCATCAGTCTGGATACTATATATAAATTAGCCATTAATGGGAACAAAGACATTATTGCATGTAAGTACTGTGACTTAAGTGAATCAAAGGCCTTCTATTACTTCTGAAATACAAGATTCCCCATCTGGAAGATTAGAAAATAACACTTCTGTACCCTACAGAGGTATCTTCTTTCTCTAATTAAAACATCCTTATGAGGAAAAGCAAACAATTGAAGCACCAGAATAAATCAGGGAGAAGCTTGGCAATAAAAAGAGACTACACAGAGTATAAAACGCAAACAACATTTCCATCTTATTACTCCATATATTGCACTTTTTTGTGATTTTTTTTCTATTTGTATGGTACCTTTGTAGTGTCTACAAACTTCCAGCACAGAATCCCTCGAGAGGTAAGCCATACTTACTTTTGGTTTGCCAGTTACCTTCATGAGCCTGGGAATCAAAGGGCCACTCCTCACTAAGAATAATTTCTGAGTGGCAGTCTTTCACTCCCTGGATTTTCTTGATACTCTTCTTCTCAGTGCCATTTAGTGTTTCTGTATTTTGGCCCATGGTTTCCACGGCTAAACTAATGTTCAACCCTAGCTATTGAAAGCCATTCTAGCAAGCTAATTCTTTAATAATAATGATGGCTTTGCTGGCTTTATAAGGATAGATACATGCAAGCCATGTGGATAGTGGAGGCCTCTTGAGCCATAAAAAGTCTAAAATAGAGTAAAATATAACTGCAAGCTCCAAAATCCATATTTGGATATCTTTGTGAGTTTAAAGCACAAAGAAAAGAAGACTCTTCATCTAAATAAAGTTTTTCATTTTTCTTGAGAAAAGCCCAGACCATTTCAGGCTAAACTCAGAAATTCTAAGCCTGAACCCACCACCACCATTTTCCCTCTGATATGTATTTTTTCTCAGAATAATGTTTCTCCTTTATGAAGCCAGTGGGAATGCATGACTGTACAGAGTGTCCAAAAACAGCTAGTCTTTTACAAAAACAGCTGAGTTTACTGCTGTGAAGGAAGTATGCTTACTGGTCTTTACTGGCTGCCACAGGATACCTTAGCGTGCATGTAACAGGACTAGTGGATTCTCTGGAAGGTGACAATTCATAACACCCACTATGTGGAAATCTGTTTGTTTATACAGCTCTGCATGACAACAGATGATGGAGCTGTCAACATCAGTTTGAATACTTGATGTCTTATGGTAGATAACCTTCTATGCTTCTAGTGATAGACTTACATAGCACCAATTCAGCTGCCCAGAAATGGCAACTTCCAAAGTCAGAGGTCTGTAGATCTTCAACTTCTCACAATTTTGTCTCTGTCTTCCTTTCAAGCCTGGTATACCTGGAATGTCCTTTCCCACATGGGTTTGCCAAGTCATCAGTCTTTATGCATTAAAGCCCATCTGGAGGGACCTTGAGTTGTGCTGAGACTGCTCATTTACTATATTTAGACCTGAGAATTATCTGCAATTATGCGCAGACAACATACTTAAAATGGCACAAAGATGAATCACAGAATCACAGACCAGTTGAGGTTGGGAGGGACCTCTGAAGGTCATCTGGACCAAACCCACTGCTCAAACAGGGCCACCTAGAATCAATTGCCCAGGACCATGTCCGGGTGGCTATTGAATACCTTCAATGACAGAGAATCCACAACTTCTGCGGGCAACTTGTTCACCCTCACGGTAAAATAAGTGTTTTCTGATGCTCAGTTTTTGCCCATTGCTTCTTGTACTGTCATGGGTCACCACTGAAAAAAACTTGGCTTGGTTTTCTCTACAGTCTCCTGTCAAGTATTTGCATACATTAGTTAGATCCCTCTCTTCTCCAGGCTAAACAGTCCTGGCTCAGTCAGCCTTCCCTCACAGGAGAGATACTTCACCATCTTAGTGGCCCTTTGACTCACTCTGTTATGTCCATATCTCTCTGGTACTGGGAAGCCCAGAACTCCAGGTGTGGCCTCACCAGCATTGAATAAAGGAGAAGGGTCACCTTTCCTTTACCTGCTTGGAATACTCCTAATGCAGCCCAGGATACTGTTGGCCTTCTTTGTAGGAAGGACACATTGCTGGCTCCTGTTCAACCCGGTATCCACCAGAATTCCCAGGTCCTTTTCTGCCCAGCGGCTTTCCAGCCAGGTGGCCCCAGCACAGTGGTGCATGGGGTTGTTCCTCCCCACATTGCATGTTCCCTTGTTGAATTAGTTTCCTGTCATCCCATGAAAACCATCTCCTCATCTTGTTTGTATTTTGGTTAAAGCAGAAGGAACTCACCTGAAACTAAACTGGGCCTCTCTGTAGCCAAAAACCATGAGATGCTATATCTTGAACTAAACAGTAAGAGCTACCAAAAAGGCCCTAAGCAACTTGTTCTTCCTGCAAGGGCACACCGAGATAGGTCTGTCACTCACATGCCATTACTTTAATAGTTTATGCAGCCCATGAAGAGTTCACAATCTGGCAAGCATAGGAAGGAAGAAGAAGGAAAGAAGGAAAGAAAAGTTGCCAGGAGCCACATGTGAAAGCATAAGTAGCACATAAATAAAATATCTGAATCTGTACAAGTGGCAGCATTTAAACAAACAGAAAAAAACTGTTTTACCTATATCAGAGGGATGTGTCATTGAACAAATTGGACTGGTTACCTTCTTACAGAGTCAAGATATCCTGTTATCACATGAAAATCTTGAGTTTCATTTACCAGGTCTGTATAATTCATAATAAAGCTCCAGTTGCTGACTGTAAATCTGTGCAGTGTAATCTGCCTGCACTGTGATGCTTGTCATGATAAAATCAATCTGGGATAATTTTCTAATATGATATCTCTGACTTGCCTCACAAAAGGTATCTGACTGGCAAATATAGGTAATCTTAAACTGCAGGCTGTGCCATAGATTTCAATGCAAACATGGGTTACATTAACACATTGACTAAAATAATCTCCCAGCAGACAGACAGCCATGGGATTTTGACCTTTCCAGTCTCTACCCAAAAAGCTTTCAAAAAATACTTGCCATTCCACAAGTTGAAATAGCTTTTGCTTTAGCTGGAATACCCAAAACCACAGTCCTTGCTCACCTATCTTCCTATATGCGTCCATCTCTTTTACCACATTCATCAAAGAGAAGCTGAAGTGGCCTTCTGTTATTGTTGCCATTGTGAAATCCATCCAGCAAGACCCTAAAGTCAGGAAATTTCCAAAAGTCAGGAAATACCAATCTAACTCCCAATCTGTCTTCGTATGTGCTGACATGTTTCTCCAATTATCCTCTGACCTCACACACACTACAAGAATACAGAACCCTGTGCAGAGCTTTGCTGCTCCCAGTGCACACCTGAGGCTTGAGCCGTGTGCCTTGCTCTCATAAGCTCCTAGCTCATGCTTTTCTATAGAAATTAGATTACACTTGAACACACCTCTTAGCTACAAAATGGAAGGCAATTAAAAAAAAAAAAGGAAATGGTGCTAGATTGTGAATAGCCCTTTACTCCTGTGTAGAGTCAGAGCATTTTTTCCCAAACTACCTAAGTTTACCGTTTGCATTTGCAAGGTTCAAGAAAAAAAAAGTGATCCCTGTAGCAGCAACTAACATCATCTCCCATTGATTAGCATGCTCTTGTATGGCTTAGCATCACCCTGGCTTCACATCTACCTTGCATTTCCAAGGCAGTTCAGCCACCTGCAAGAGGCACAACTCTTGTCTGTCCATCTGCTCTAGGAGAGAGGTGAATGAGGATCAGTGTGCTCAACAGTTTGAAAGGGCCTGCAAACTGAGCATCAAATGAAAACAAGAACAGAGGACAATATATACTTAAAAGACTCACAGACCAGCACTCCAGGCACAAAATCCAGCTTTGTCTACCCTGACCGTAAGACTATGAACAGCCATGTGCTGCAGCAATGACAGCAAGAGAAAGATCTCATCACTCTCCCCAGATGCAGAAAAGGAACATTTTGCTACTTCTATCAGGAACCTTTGCAAGCGACCTCTGGTCTCAAAAATGCTCCTCTAATGGGTCAGGGTAAATTATTTAAGTCACAGGTATTTAAAACATCAGCTTCCATCATAATTTAAACTGAAAGAAACTTTGAATAAGTCGTGCATTTGAACCTGCATTGCTTTTGTACCCTTTACTCAGCTTCTTCCTATAGATAATTAATGCATCTTTTTGCCAGGCCAGAAGAGAATCTGTTTCTATATACTAAGTCATCTTTTGTTGGGAACTGAATTTTGGTAGAAATTGGCACTCAATCAAAAGCCACACTAGAACATTTTAAATCTATACGCTATTAGTTACACATTAGTTACACTATGTTTAGTGTGCTGTATGAGTAAGAAAGGGGGATGGTTTCTTACCAAGAAATCATCACAGTTTTCATTTTTAATGGATTTATTTAACAGTGGCAGTGTTACCTGTAGTTAAAGAACTGAATATTTCTCATGACCAAACTGTAAAAATGTAGAAACTGCTCTCACATGGTAATACCTCATTCTCTGTATGCTCAAAAATAGAAGGTAAGTCTGCCTGCTTTTTCAGCTGCCAGTTTTTCGATACTAAATAAAATAGGTGTTGAGAAGAACCAAAGGAATAATGTGAAATGAAAGCTAGGTTTAGGTTTAGGGTTTCGAAAACTGGTTTGGTCTTTCAGTCAGCTCTGCCTCCAGCTGCTAAGTCTTCCACCAGTTTCTTCCCTTGCCTTCTTTGTAGAAATTGACAGCAAGTATCCACTCCTTGTATGTTTTTATTTAACTTGTATTTTCAGAAATTAGAGTAATGAAATGTGTTGCAAAGATTTGAAATGGGGTTAGTTTTTCAAAAGAAGTTAAATTGAGTTGAATTAAAGGGTATCTTTTTTTTCTCCTCTACCTTAGAATGCTAATTAACAAGTAGCAAATATCAAGAGGACCCTCTTGGCAAAGCATGAAGGAATTCTAGTAATTCTTTATGTTGCACTTACTCAAGTCCTTTGCCTTTTCAAAAATAAAACTATTTTCATTTTCCTCTTTATTGAAAAAAGCCCATCTCCAGTAGGAGTTGTGCTGGAAGGGCACAAAGATAACAGAGCAGATGCTATAAGGATTCACACTCTAGTAGCAATGGAACAATATCTCTTCATTCCATGGTCAAAATAGCAGCATGAAATGAGTATCACATGTAAATTCACCGTGCTATAACAAACAAGGAAAAATATTTCCATAAAAAGCAGCAACCTGGGAGTAACAGTAAAGACATTAGTCCATGCTGGCTCTTTAGACACTGTGGTCTGTTGGGCTCCTCTCTCACTGCCAGAACCGCACTGTTTCAGTTTGCTCAGATATTTTTGTCCCAGGCGTAACTGTGATGATTTTGTAGTCCTAGCTCACAAGTTCCTGTCTCTCCCTAGTAACAGGGACTGCTGAGGTGACGTTATGTAAGGGACAGCAAAGCTTGTACCGTCTAGTGAGAACAAAAGAAATGAAATAAATAATTTTTTGCCCCAAAAATAGATCTTTAATCATTGTTTTATGTTTAATTTTACTAGTTAAGGGATCTCACTTGCTTAACTTACATGTCTGACATTAAAGGCCTGGCTGTGGCCATAAGGAGCAGTTTAAAATCTGGGATTAAAGGTATGGTCAGGAACAGAAGAAGAAGAGGGAAAACTCCAACTGATTGTTTCATTATGCCATTATTAACCAAGAGAACACTGTAGGTTTAATCACTCAGCATGTGTGAGAAAAGGACACATAGATGAAAGAATCTGTGGGTTTTTTCAAATAAAGAAAAATAATCAAAGTTGTGTAAATAAAATTTCCATACCTAGCATAGAGAAGTAGCAGTACTAAATAGAAAATGACACTTACTTGTTTCACAACATTAATGGAAGGTGTAAAACAAAAATTCCTACAGTTTATCAATATGGAGTGATAAATTTACTGTACAATTTTTTGTGGAATGTTTCCTGAATGCACACATTATTTGACCCTGAGATGCACCATTTCTTTCCCCCTCCAAAAAAAATGCTATCAGAATCACTCTGGCAAATGTCCAGTACATTTTAGACACCAAATGATATCTCTGTGATGACCTCTAACACTTTTCTCCTGGTTTATTTCTCTAAAAGGAGGTAGGGTAAGGCTTGCACCATCCTTAGCACTGAGAGAATGAGAGCAATTTCCCTTTACACAGTTTAAAATAGAAATACAAACCTTGCCAGAATGATTTGAAAGCACTGGCAGATGGATAAAATATTTCTGAATCTGCATCGTGTAACATTTGGCAGCTAGCATGAGTACTGAACAGCTGACTTTTATGCAATGACATTATTAATTATATCTTCCTTGCCAAACAAGCACCGTAACTGAGCCTTTGCAGCAGTGTGTCATTAGGCAGCTCATGCATGTCTGCTGAGCTGCTCATACGGTAAGAGATGGAGCTGCCCTGTCCCAGGCCTCCCAAAAACATCAGCCACGCTCCCATCTGATTGCAAGAGCTACTATATATGGGCCAAAGGCAGTGCAGCAACCAGAAGGGGGTATGTTCTGCCTGTGTCGTCAGACATGGGACAACAGCCATTCCCAACATTATTCCTGGCTTGCCAAGACCACCAACAGTGCAAGACAGTCATTCATGCCTACAGACTAATTTGCATAAAATTTGCTCACAGGCTGAAATATCTTCATTTTGGACATTTTCCATTCAAGGGTTGTTGTTGTTTTTTTTTTTCTCAACTGGAATCTGCAGAAACATCTCAAAAGCCCATGTATGCCTGTAGGCATATATTAACTGAGCTCAGATTTGCAGAGTGCAAAACTAACTCAATGAAAAGCCAGCTCTTGTTTCAGGAAACAGAAGAGCTGACAGAAGCCATCATGTCTCTAATCCTAACTGCCTTAAGCTTCAATTTTGTGCAAAAACCACGATCCCTCTCACATCAAGCTAACATAAGAAATATTGGATAGATGTATTAGATAGATGTACAAGTGTCTGCAACACTTGTAATTCAAACAAAATACTCACATATTCTCTGTCCCAAATCCCAAAAGCCACTCACACACAGCAGCCATGTAAATCTATCCCTTTGACTTCCCTGTGTCACACATCCAAGCTCTCAGCAGTTCTGCTGACTCCTGGAGCCTGGTTCCTGGTGTTTTATACTTCTTCACACAGAAATTCCTGGGGGAATTTCATCTTGAATCTGATGATCTCTCTTCACTTCCATGCTAATTCCATCTTAGGCAGTCAAAAAAACAGGTGAGAGGCAGCACAGATTTGATTCCTTCCCAGGCAGCATAAGTTCCTAGCCAGCTATTTGCCTTGAGATCCTTTGGATCATACATAACCATGGTGGGTGTTTGCTGTCCTACAGTGACAAGACCCGGCACATTCAACTATATTTCAAACTTTGCAAGCAGCTCCACAACTTCATAAACTTGACTAATGCTGACAGCAGCTGATTGAAACAGGCAAATTAATATATTGAATTGATGCAATCTTCACAGAGCCCTAAAGTAATCAAAAAGTCACTGGGGTAAGTTTAGCTTGCTCTTGAGCAGACCATAAGCATGCATATTTAGACGAATGATAAACGTATGGGTATGAAGAATGCCACAAACCTTCATTGTCACCATCATTGTCACTATCATTTCTACACCTAAACATGGAAAATATGCAGTATTGTTCTCACTTTCCAAAGCTACAGATGGAGCCTGTTTTGAATATGCAGTAAAATATTGACTGTCACCATGGGGTACTCATTTTTTTCTTGCTCTGAAAATGTATCCTGTTTTATCAATGGGCTTCTTTATTTGTTTACAATTATATTCAAGCATGTAAGTGTGTGTGAGTTCACAAGCTCTCCATTCCATGTATTTCATGGGTCATTCCCAGCACTGTATGGTAGCTTTGGCTCTGTCATCATAATGTTAAAAATTCAAGTTGTAATAGGAACCAACAGAAAACAGAAAATTGGAGCAGCGTCTTGCATAACAGGAGGGCAGAGGATACAGTGACTTCTGCCACTCATAAGCCAGTTGTTACTGCTCTTGTATCTTCACGAAGAGAAACTACATACAAGCCACAAAGAAGAGCCTACCTTTTATTTCCAGAGGAGAAGAAGGAACAGTGAGAAGCATAAATACCATGGCAGGAGGCAGAGAATGCCAGTTGTTTGCCAAAACATTGCCATTGACCAAAACAGCAGGAGGTGACCATCCATCCATCGCATATTGTGAACAAGGCTCCAGAGCCACCCCACACAAATGAGGTTTACACTCATCCCTGAATAAAAAGCTAAACTTTTTAGCTTTTTTTGGCTCTAGACTTTCCACATAGCAGAAAACACCAGAAAAAAGGTGGAAGGAATGCACCATGATGTCAATGACTTCTTACTTATTGGGTTTTTTTTTATGCCAGAGGTGGACAGCTGTAAATTCTGCAATACCCCAAAGTGACAATCCTGGCCAAGGGAATGGGCAGGAGTGCTGAAGGGGCACTTGCCTTAGAGAGTTTCTCCAACAGATCCTGAGGTCTGAGATTTCCTTATGGATACACTGAAGGCATGAATAATGGATCATATGGAAGCTGTTAAACTGTTCATGCCTAGGAAGGTGCCTCTGTTGAAGGGACAACACTCTTTCACGGGCTGAACTGAATGTGAATTAAGCCAATACAGTGATGGCTAATTATGTCACTTCACACCACTCCAAGTTAAGAGGGATCTTGACTTCTTATGTTCAAAGGATTTGCCTGGGAAAGTTAATTTTAAGCCCTAGCCATAGGAATTGTATACTTTATTATCATGATTAAACTTTATCATCAAGACTTCTCTTAGGGAATGGGGCTGACACAAACTAGACCAGTCTCTGATAATGGCTTTGCTGTGTTATAATTTTTAATTTTCTACTTTGAAATCACATTCACCTGCTGTTGTAGTTTTGAAAAATGCTAAAAAAAGCAGCAGTACAGTTCTAAACAGAGTTCTTATTGCTTTGGTTCTTGCAAATGTGTGACTTCAGTTCTAGAACTAGTAAGCCACAGTTTCAGTTTAGAAAGGTGGAACAGGAAGGAAGGAAGGAAGGAAGGAAGGAAGGAAGGAAGGAAGGAAGGAAGGAAGGAAGGAAGGAAGGAAGGAAGGAAGGAAGGAAGGAAGGAAGGAAGGAAGGAAGGAAGGAAGGAAGGAAGCAGAGGCAGACAATATTTAATCCTCATGATGCTGTAGCATTTTTATACAACACAAAATAGTCCTAAAATACAAAAGCTGAACCAGACCCACAGAACTCCTACGAGGTGGGGAGGCGGGGGAGAAGCACTGATACTTAATTGCTATTAATGATTCGAGTGCAATATAGAAGTCCCTGCTTTCAAATTTCAAGGGAAAACATGGTTACTAAGCAAGGCCTTGAACACATCTTAAGAAGCATCTTAATGACCACTTTGGCAGACTCTCTTCATTACTCAAATGAAAATTTAAGACTGACAAATAAGAGCAGCATTCCCCATGCTGCAGCTCCTTTCCTTGATACAAAAAGTGAAAATGATAAGATTGTGTGGTCTCTTGTGGAAAAACAAAAACATATCTGTTAGCACAGCCTGCTGGTTTTCAAAACAACAGATAAAAAAAAATTACTTTTTTTTCTGAAATATTTTTCCTTCTCCCCTTCTGCTGCCTCCCAAAAGAAGCTGTAGACTATGATGAGGTCACCCCTCAGCCTTCTCTTCTCCAAGGTGAACAAACCAACTGACATCAGCTGCTTCTCCTAACTCTTGCCCTTGAGACCTTCCACCATCATGGCTGTCCTCCTCTGGACACACCCTAAAATAGTCTGAAGTCCTTCTTATATAAAGGCATCTATGACAGCCCCCAGCACTCGAGGTGAGGCTGCCCCAGTGCAGAGCAGAGCAGGACAATCCCTTCCCTCGGCCGGCTGGTGATGCTGTGTCTGATGCACCCCAGGACAGGGTTGGCCCTCCTGGCTGCTGCCAGGGCATTGCTGACTCATGTTCCACTTGCCATCCACTCAGGCCTGAGGTCTTTCTTAGCCATGCTGCCATTCTTGCTCTGCTCAATTTTAAGCAACACAAAAAGAGCAGCGTAATTGCTGTGAAGAAATGCAACCTAAATGTCATGGCAGAGGCTACATAGCAATTACGTCAGGCACACGGCACTCTTACCCTCAACTTGTCATTTGTCTCCTGACATGTCATATGACCTCGGACAGTCACTTCACAACCTGAGCTAGATGTATTGCCTTCTTTGACCTGTGGAACTAGATGATCTTTGAACTAGCAAAGCATCTTCCTTATCACTCTAAAAGCATATTGACTGCCTCAAACATTTAATCCACTCCCTCAAAGCTGTACAAAACCAAAGATGTGGATAGGCACATACATGGCTGACCATTCTGTCAAGTACTGGCACCTTCTGTTTATTCCTCGTTCCCCTCCACTCACTCTAAGCAGAAAAAACTCCAAGACATTTTTCAGTGCACTGGTTGTACAATGATAGTCTAGGCAAGCTGCCTCTGGAACCGGGTACATGGGGCTCAAAGTAGGCAGCTGTAAAGCTAAATTGGCTCTAGACATGGGCTAGGAGGGCTTTGTAAGTGGACTTAGTGGCACCAACCAACACTAACTAGGAGTTCTTTCATTCAACTTTATTGACGAGCATAGCTTGCCTGCAGTTGGAAAATCCTTAAGAATGACAACTTGCTGAACAAGAAGTCACATTTTTGTGCAGTAATAATGTTTCTTCTGCCTTGCCCCTCCGAATGAAACATTTTCTATGCTGTTTTCCAAAGCTACTGTAAAGATTTCTCCATTCATTCTCAGCCCATGCAGAATTTTTTTGTGGACATGCTAAACCATGCATATGCCAGTGGGTGTAGAGCCAAGGTTAAACTGAGCCACCAGATACAGCTCTCCCACTTTTCTGTAACCTCTGCAAAATGGTAGAAACTGAGACTTAAAATTGAACAGCTGACACCACATAAAACAGTGAAGCAACACAGAGGTCAGAAATGAAGCAGGGTTAGCAATCACAAATTAAATGTGCTGAGATTCTTTGTTTATGCATCACTTGCTTTGTGCTTCACAAGAATTAGATCTGTCCAAGTACATTTGTAAGGAGGCAGCTCAGGATTAATTTCTGGCTAAATGACTCCTTTCTTGGTGACAAGCAGTATGTGGTGATTTCTATGCTGAAGCAAAAATTTTCAAAGTCTATTTCCTTCATGGAGTCCAGAAAAGTTTCTCAGGGAGGATGGTTTCTTAGCAAATTTTCTAACAGTCTTTGTAAGAAGGTGAAATCATAAAATCACACAATGCATTGTGCTGGAAGGGACTTTTTAAGATTATCTAGTCCAATACCCATGTTTAAAATGTTTCAAGAAGCTTAAACATTTCTTTAATAAAAATAGCAGTGGCTTCCATGTAACGTTATTGCTGCCATTTCGCTGAATCTGTTGGCAAAAACTCTTAAGGAATAATTTTGTTAGAAAAAGACTAATACGCTTACTAAATACAGTTTTAAAATCACTTTCCAAACAGCATTAGGTTCAACTTTCAGATTAAATTAAGGCTTGTCTGACACCAGAGATCAGATGTGTTTTGTGCAAGGGAAAGCTCGCGGAAGTTAATTTTAGGAAGGAAGTATATTCAAATCCACTTTTCTAAACTTATTTCTGAACTAGTCTTTTTGGTCTCATTGTCATACATATACCTGCATGTGTGTGAAAGTCTGTCATATGTATCTGAAATGTCTAGGCCTAGAAAATAAGCTACACACATGACAAAGACTTCAAAACTTTTCATTCATATGTATCTTAATTTCCTCATAAAGAAAAATAAACAGGAAATAAATTGTTTCCTGAACAGCAACAAACTACAGGTAAAGCATTTAGATGTGACTATAATGAGAAAATTAAGTGGTAACAAGAGTCCAAACATAAACAGTTTTCTTAAATAGAAAAGATAAAACTCTGGCTACAGGGAAATCAGTGTTAGAGCTTCAGCTGACTCAAGAGAATCACAGAAAGGAGGCATGGAAGTCAAGCTTCCCTATCCTCTTCATTGTAACTGTTTCATAATAAAGATAGGTAACACTAAATTCAGAGCAGAAGGAAGAGATGGTAAGAGGGGCAAGGACCCCACCCTACCACTGGCAGCAGGATCCAAGCCATGCTCACTGCCCACTTCTGAAACACACAGTTGGCTCCCACCATTATAGCTGAACAGCTGTTTTTCAATAAATAGATTAACTCCTGCTCACCGCTTTTCAGAAAACATTTTTGGGGAGTCATAAAGAAAGAAAATCACTTTTATGCACCCAGCTTCATAAAATGTAGTTATGTATTTTCTTCAGGTCTTAGAGAGTGGAATGACCTTGCCCCTTGGCAGATTTTTGACAAGAAAGCCCAAGATAGAAATGCAATAATGTGCTCCAAGATCTTGACCTAATCTCTACTTAGCACATTTCTGACACCTATCAAAAAGGGTAAGTTACACATTACCTTTTCAGGGCAACAATTAACAGCAAGAAAAAAGCAAAAGCAACTAAACCCAGATATTTCAATTTCAGAGACAGCAAAATGAGTATGGAATTGCATCTACATAGCCTGGGTTTGCTGTGGTATGGGTGCTTAGCCGCACTCTGAGAATTTCAAGCACTTTTGAAGTATGAAGCATTGCCAAGTATTAGCTCAGATGTGTTAAATACATTGTCAGGTGGCTATACCCTGGTTAAATATAATAGAAAGTGACCACACGTTTCCTACAGTTTGGAGCTTTGCAGCAAGAATGCAGAATGAATGAACTTTACACTATGCAACTGACAGAGAAGGACACCAACTGTTCCACTTAGAAAGTGTAACTGAAAGAACAGAACCTAATATCTGATCCCTTTAGGCCCTGTAACAGCATTAAAAGCTGTTGTAAGTAAAGTAGAAACGTATTCTGCCACACACAAGGACAATTCTCTTCAACTGCTTAGCCTATGTTTTAGTTTACATCTTCACCCCAGCCCGTCATTTTCACTTGTGTAATTTCTCCCTCTCAGGGCAGCTGATACCCTTCCATTCCCAATGTGACTGTTTAGAATATTCAGGGAATCAAATTAAAATAGATACTCACATCAATAGTTTGGATTTTCTGGCCCTAAATGCTAGCCCCTGCCTAGAGGTGCTAAGATTGGTACAAGATTTGAGAGGACCTTATTTGCAGTTTCCTAATTTTAGATCTTCCCTGTGGACTGTACAAGCAGCCAAGACAGAAGTAGAAGGTCTTTGACCATGCCCTAGGTGACCATGCCCAAATCTATGTCTCTTTCTATGGGCAAAGATGTGCAAAACAGTGCCAGAAAGACCTTAAAAACACATTTCTCTTTTTTTTTTCCCTGCCAGCAAGGTAGAAGAATGAAGATGTTATACACTGCTATTCACAAAATCCCCCCAAATTTTTTCTAGTCCCAAATGAATTTCTAGTAACAACCTGATATCTACATGAAGAATCAATCAATGAAGGGAAACCAGAAAGAGCAAGTCTCTTGTTCCCTTACGAGCATTAGAGATCACTTTCAGACAAATTACATTAACTTTTTTTTCACTTAGTGAATGACTTAAATGTACAACAAGAAGACAGAGAGATTATACCAGCTGAGCTTCCATGTTATTAGCACCTATAAATCTCAAGTCATGCACAATGCTAGTACTGTATCTATTAAAATATTCAATTTCACAGTATAGATTTGATGAGAACTATCACTTTGCTTCTGGACAAGGGATCAGGAATCTTCATTGCTTCACACAATGCCTTTCTACCCCTCACGATAGGAATTACAGCACGTGCATATAAATCCCATCCACCTCTGGTATGAACACTTTCAATATTCAATCATTTACAGGAAAAAACCACAATAGCTTTTAAAGGGAACACAGCCTTCCATGTCAAAATACTTGGGCATTCAGAACTGTGCATGAAATCAAAACAAACTGAAGGCAATCAGCTTCTTGGTAAATCAGTCCTGATGTATTAGTGGATGCAGGAATAAGAGAACAGCGTGACCTTCAAGACCTAGATTCTCTCCTCCGTTTGACGCTGGTCTGCTGAAGGGTCTGCAATGAGTGATTTCATTGCCTGCAGTTGGGTTTCTCCATGAATAAAATTGGTCTCAGAGCATTTAGCTTTTTTTGAAAACACATTTTGATCTGCTGATGAAATAATCAGTCTTGCTAATTTCCTGATTCTGTATTTGTACAGTAAGGACCTACCTGGAACTCAATGGTTCTACACCAATGAAAATCAAAGTATGATGATAGTCATCACTAGGAATAGATTTAATCAGGACAGTCATTGCTACTTGATTGTCAAAAACCAAACCCCAACCACCTGAAATCTAGTAGACCCTGCATAGGTTTACCTTATGTTGCAGTATTAAAAATGAAACAGAATCAATTCATTCATTTCTAATTAGCATCAAAGTTCTTCAAGATGATCTGTCATCCACACAGCCACTAGGTCCAAACTTGCTTAGTGGCTCCATACAATGAAAGTGAAATTGTCCATATCCTGTTTTTCCTCAGGAATTGGGCTGACCCCTCACCAAGTCTTTATATGCAGAGGAAGATATAAATTAGTTGGCAACAGATGTGTTGCTAACAAGCTGGGTTAGATTTAAAACTACGAGCTGCTGCACAATGCTTTATATCTCAGATGAGTAGTTCCCCTTTTCCTGTGTCTCAAGTGTAAAACGAAGTATAATGATGGTATTTCTTCACCATAATATTTTCTCAAATTGTACGTCATTACCTAGACATACACGGCCCTTTACTACCATACCCTCAGCCAGATGTCTGTCCCTATAACAATGCTCAGGAAACAGCATCTAGCCAAGACATATATTGATACTGAACAACTTGTGTGTGCATAATCAGATTGTATTAAAAGAAGAAAAAACCCTGCACACCCCTAAGTAGTATGTGGATATTTTTAAGTCTCCAAGGCCTAGTAGAGGACCAACAAACCACTCAGTTGGCTTATTACTGGTCCTTATTTTGTATTACTGTATGAAAAGCCCTTATGGTGGTTGAAGGTACACCTGCAATCTTTTCCACAAAATTTAAGACACTGCAGAAATGTCTGCAGGTTAAAACTGAAACATTATTACAATAGGATAGTCCAAACACAGGCCAAGGAAACCCAACCAGCTGGTGTCCTTTTTCCGCCTCTTCTTTCACCCCTCTGTCCACACATGCTTATACATACATAATTAGTAAGCCATATGCTTTGTCAAGAAAGAAAAACAACAAAAAAATTAATCTATCCCTGCATCTGTTTCATACATGCACAAGCAATGTGTGTGCACATAATTAAAAACTGAGATTACACTTTCCATTTCAGTAGATTCACACGGATGACAAGAGATTGCCATTTCAAAGGTCAATGAAATTCTTAACCATAGGGCTAAGAACATTTCAATGTCTAACCATTAATTCCTTTTCTTAACATCTGCTTAACTAATTCATTGCAAGTGTGCTGAGGAAAGTTCCCTTTTCTAACAGCTCCACATTTTCTCCTCAGCCAAGGAGAAAGGCAGAAGATTCCAGCATCTTCAAAGGCAATCAGTAATAGCAAGCAACATCAGAGTCATTAGAGTCTTAGTTTGTCAAAAGTTAATGTGTTGTCAAAAGTTCTGTCATGACATTTGGTTTTAAGAAGGAAAAGTAATCTCAATTTTTCACCCTCTGCCTATATAATAAAGAATGGAAGACAAGAACAAAAAGGATTTTTATCAACTTTGCCAGTCTCTCTGAATTCTTGCAGCTAAAGCTGCTTTTACAATACTTCATTTTTACACTAACTGATTAAAAGTAAGTTATGCAATGGAAGTGATGTGCACCAGCTTTTAAAGAGCCTACAAAACTGAAGGCTCCAATACAAGAATACTAGGATATATTTTCCTCATCACTTTAATGCCATTCTTCCTTTTATGAAATGATCAATTGCTGGCTCTTCTGTGAAGAATTCTTGCAATCTCATATGAGTTCACCATGGTTTCAGTATCTGCATGTATAGCTCACTTGACACCTTGCTAGTACACCCTTAGTTCTGTCTTTTGAACATCTAGTTTACACTAATCCTGTCACTAAAATTAAAGCTCCTTGCTCACCTCCCCTTGTGGAGCAACCCATTGTTACTGTACTATATAAAAAAAAAACCCAAATGAAATGAAGAGCAAGAACAAAAAAGATCATTAAGCCAGTACTATTTGCATTTCAACAGGGAGAAGAGCAAGAGAGATCCTCAAAATGACTACACTTTGTTCAGTATTCTTTTCCACTAAGCTTTAGTAGTAAAACCTCTGGGCCATGCTTTCTCACAAAGGTATTCAGAGGATATTTATCCTCCCTTGTTCCATTAAGATCCCTCTTAATTAGTGTTATTTTAAAATATACACACAGGACCATTTTTATAAATTCAAGAGGACATCACGAGGCAAGTGCATGATACAGTGAAAGCATTGTTTCATAGCCAGCATGAGAATTCTGCTAGGAATGTCACCTTTGTTTCTCCCTGGTTAAAGAACAGGAGTGCTGTAGGCTGACAGTACCTCGGTCAGGCATGGTGTCTTCCTGTGTTAGGTAACTCTGTGTCACAGAAGCTGCACCACCACTGCTCCTAAGAAGATTCATGGAAACAGCCTTGGTCTAGTTCGCCCCTAATAGCAATTACTGATGCCCAAGAAAACAAGAGGCTTTCCCTTATTACTGTCAGCAGCACAGGACTTAGCCAAGATGAATGACTCAAGTAGTCTGACACTACCCCACAGGGCAAATCCAAGTAGGATAAGAAGCTACCAGGCCATGGAAGTGAGGCCATATGGCAGTGTGAAAGCATGGAATAAATTGCCAATCATACTTCTTATTCCAAGTTCAGCATCATAATTTCTAGGATTCTCTTACAGAAGAACTGCCATACTAAATCAAATTTTAAGTGCCCACCACATCAGTAGGTTGCCTTTGACAATATGTGAAAACCAGACACATTCAAAGGAAGCCAAATAAGCAAAACACACCCATGAAAGTAAATTTAAGAATGCCAGCTGATGCCCTAGAGACAAAGGTCAGATTAAATCACAGCAAGTGAGATTTTTTTATGGCTCTGATATTTGACTAGTGGGCAATCTTTTCTCAGAGAAACCCAAAATATCTTTGAATCTTTGTTGTTGATATCATCCTATAGCAGTTAATTTCACAACCAAAGTATCATGAGAATTTTCAGCATTTGGGAATTTTTTGGGTTTCAAGTGACTTGCATATTGATTCTATACATTTTACAGAACAAGATGAAGAGAAACTACAGGCTCCCTTCTCTACCAAGTTTCATAATTTTGCATTCTGTTACAGTGTTATTTATTCAACTTGTCTCATTTCATTATTCAACTTATTCCTATGACAACCTTAGTCTTCTAAGCAGTCTTCCCTGGCTCCTCATACTTCTTGTACCTCTCTGAAGCAAAAAACAGCAGAGACAAGTTTTCCCTTTAATGCCAGAAGTCTGGGAAGTGAGAGTCTTTCACCCATCCTATCCTCAGTGCAGATGAAGCTTGAACATGAGACAGCACAGCACAAAGACTAGCACATCACCTCACTATGACACATTCTGGGTCAACCATGAGCAGTTACAACTGCAATGCAAATAACCTCTGCAATTCGCCACTCCAAAAGACTCAGAGAAAGACAACACATTTGCTTTGAGCATAGAAAAGTGTTCTCTAGCAGTTCTGGAAGTCCAGCAGCTTAAAAAAACCCCAAACAATTATGAGGCTAAGCCATACCAAAATGGTATCACAGACTGTTCTCTGCTCTTTTCATGAAGTAAAGCTGCTTGGCTTCATTTGCTGACATCCAGTGAAATACAGAGAACTTTTTCAAGGAATTGGACAGTTTTATATCAAGGTCACGTGACTGCCTCCCTGCTGAAGCCCATATATCAAAGCAGGCAGCTGCTAGCCTGAAAGCACAGCACAGCATCTATTTTCACACAGGAATTACTGTGTCGCTTGGCAGAATTCTGTTCTATATTCAGGGGGTGACATAAATCCACAGCAATGAACCCTGGAAGCTGAGTCTCTCTCTCTCTCCCTGCACTGCACTCAGAGGTGAAATACCAGCAAAACGAAACCTGTCCTGTGCCAGGGAGCTGCATGCTGAACAAGCATTCTTTCACTCCTTCTTGGTCCTTTACTCCAATAAGGAAAGGCTGGGCTCAGATTCATTAATAATTCAAACTAGAATGCATAAATTATGTTCATGGAAATTATGGAGAGGTTAAGCTGAACAAATTGAGAAATAATCCTCTAGCAATACATATTTTAAAATGCCATAGTCAAAAATACTAGTCTGTGCTAACATACCGTATGTTACTGTTTAATGATTCTATCTGAGCTACAAACTTTTAAAAGGATGAAAACAAATTTATTTCTTAATTCTAAGCTGTCACAAGTCATAGAGATAAAGAAAAAAATCAGACTTTCTTTTCAAAGAAAAAAGAGGTTTCAGCTTTTCTCATCATTTATTTTAAAAATTACACCCATCTCATAAAAATGTACCTTTAAAACTGGGATATTGCCAAGGAGCTTAGGCTTAAAATTCAATCTAGTAATAAAACTGACAGATTGAAGGAGAGGACAGAAACGAATTAAAGTGAACTACAATAAAGACAAATGGGAAGTGATTCACAGTGATTATGCCTTTTTAATGCACAAAACCAGAAGAAGGGTTAACTGGCTTGGCAGATGTTCCACACAGACAGATATTATTGGCCACACTGGGACTAAATTGAATACTGAATTTGAATGCCAAGATGATAATCTTCCCAAAACGGAAAATGGAAGTGTGGCACAGCAATCTCAGCTGATGACACATGTACAGAGTTTATTCATTTATTAAAACATAAATCAATGTATCAGGCTAGACTATTTTTATAAGTTTAAGGGAAATGTGTGACAAATTGTTTTTCTTTTCCTCTTTAGCAACCAAAAGGTAGAGGGCTTCTTGATCTGACAGCTGGTTGGTTCATTAGCCAACATAAGGTGTGGCTGCAGGCTGATAGCTCAGCTTCCCAAACCCTGGAGCCGAAGTGCCTCCCTAGGCATTCATGCCTGGAAATCTCAGTAAATATTTTACTTAAAAATCCATAGACGTGAAAATCAATTCAGCAGTGCAACTAAGCTTACATTTATTTATTGTATGAGTCTCTGTATATTGCTTTTGCCCTGACCTTTCATAACTAATTTATGTATTATTTGCTTTCTAGTCTTCACGTTCTGCCTCTCTTAATGAAATGTGGCAAAAGACCCGCATTTAGAAATTCATATTTTTATTTCTTTTTCCTTAAGCAAGTTTTTCTTTCTTTAAATTAACTCCATGCTGAGTAATGCCAGTGGATGTGGGGCTACAATAACACAACAAATTTAGAAAAGAGAGATGATATATGCACAGCTGAGAAGTCTATCAGAACATGGAAGGCTTGCTAAAAAAGAGAAAGAAAAATCTCATTTACCCATTAGTCAATAGAAACAGAATTAGGAATCCAGTTTGATCAGGCTGCAGCAGAGAAGTTAAATTTAAGCTTTATTTTGTCCTATGGAGGTGAAGAAAAAGGAAATAATAGAAATTTCTATCAAATAAGTGGTAGACAATGAGTGCTAGAAAACTTCTGAGCCATGATGACCTTCGTGACCTGAGAGTGAAAGAATTCTCTCATTCTGCAAAATGTGGGGGTGAATTGAGTATCAGTGGTTAATAACTGAGTTTGAATGTTGGGCACATTCTGAGACATCTGTTTTTCCTTAGTGGTATTTTTTGACAGACAAAAAAATCCCAACCAATCAAACCCTAAGCTAAGAATCCAGGATGCAAAAAAACTCTAAAGTGTTAAAAGGATTGGGAGTGTGGTCTTTTGTTCATATCCTTGGATACCCTGTTCTTTACAGCACATAGGTATATTTCAGCCAAAATTCAAGTGCTCACCCAAAACACTTTCCCAAGCAAGCAGCCAAGCTTTTAACTAATTCCACTGCCTGCTCTGGTCACCAGGGAGGAGAATGAGGGAGAGATACAATGGCAGAGGACTCTTTACCAGACTGTCTTGTATCTCCTCACCCCATGGATATCTCACCCTTATCTCAGCATGGTACACTGTTCACTAAAGGAGGGGAGCAGTGCAAAATAAAAAAAGCATCTTGCAGCCTTTCTGTCAGTAGCTTGTACAAGCTATTCATTTCAGTTTTGCCCAGGATTGTCTTTCACCTCCCAAAGCCCATTTCTCATGGTCTTGAGGTTGGTGCTGATGGTTCACTCAACTTGTGGCTGCACTGTCACGTGTGAAAAGCCACCAGCTGACTCTGACATTTCAGCTTTTCCTCTGTCTTCACTATTGGAACAAGGTCACCTGAACAGCTGCCCCACTTAACAGTGACAGCAGAAACCACTGCTGAAGTGTTCCTTCACCTACGTTTTCTGTCTTTCCAGAGTTACAATCAGACAGACACCATACTCCATGTTTTGCTGGGACTCTGTTCACTCCCAAGCAGTGCAGGTACATACAGCAATGGCTGCAGTTAAACCTTTTCAGCAGCTGTAGAGGAGATAACATTACCATCCATTTTGTAAAAACTCAGTCCAATTTATTCTTTGCACACCAGCAAACAGCTGCCTTTCAGATAGAAGCTTCAAAAGTTCTTTACTATAGCATTTAAATTACATATCAACTATTCCCAATGAGCAGAGATGACAAGAAAAGAGACAAGTCCCTTGCAGACTCTTTTTCTTCCATTAAGAGAGTTGAAGGGACATGCTTTAATAAAGAGAGCTTTCCTAGTTAAATTCCTCTAAATTATTTATGCTCGTCTCAGATGTTTAGGTACACACCCAGCCCTTGCCATGTACACATGTGCATTATCAGCAAGAAATGGAGAATCATTCCTGTAGGGAACTAGAATTACAGCAGTCTAGTCAAGAAGAAAATGTAGAGCCAGACAACTGCTGCTCTCCCCACCCCGGAGTGCTCACATTTGGAGTTTGCCTGCAATACAGAAGACAGTTTGTCCATAAACCAGAACTTATGCACATAACTGTCATCATAATTCTACACCCAAAGTCATACTAGATATATGAACACAGACTCTCTGGGCACAAAGCCCTCTCTTTCATGTAAATGACCTTGCTTTCCTATAAAAACATAAGGACTTCTACATTTGATTTTCTACCTCCTCATTTTTCCACTCATCTTGAATAGGAGGTACTAATGATGTGCTAAGCAATAAATTTATGTGCCCTTTGAAGGAGAAGTAATTCTAGGTATACTGCCTTATACTGCGTTTCTCTGTGCATCTGACTTGGACTAAAGCAGAAGTGCTGTCTTCCTCTAGATACACATCAACAGCACGGCACAGCAAGTATAGAGTTCTGCAATTATACCAATATACCACATTTTTTGTATCAAACCCTACCAGTGAACACTGCTGAGAGGACTGTAAAGGAAACAACATGTGCAGAGAGTTACAAACTGAAGAAGGAAAGAGGGAGAGAGCAGCTAAAGGAAGCAGTGAGGATAGGCTAAGCTTTCTCAGGCTGCAGTGGGCTTGACACAAGGAAAGAACAACCAAGTCTGGCCCCTTCATGCCAGTAAGCATCCCAAGCTGTGAACAAATCAGTCAACTACAGATGACAGCACACAGATATTGGTACAAAGAAACAGATCACTAAAAACACATGGCTTTTACAAGTACCTGAGCCAACTGACAAAATTGTGAAGGAGTCTGAGGGTTTGAAGCAGAGCTGTGAGACACCCAAACTGTGAAGCTAACATGAGTCACAACCCAGCAATCACTCATCCCTTCCCAGCTTTTCAGGTCAAAAGCCAACTACAGGCTGAAATGAAAAGCTGTTGTATTTAAACCATTGAGGCAATGATCAAGGATTGAGGATGCACCTGTAGTCCATGGCAGGGGGTTTCTTTCTTATTAAGCTATATGAGGGCAGGGAAAAAAAGATGTGTTTGATGTTTTCAGTAAGAAAATGTAACCTAAAGGAGTGCCAGCCTGCCTGAATTATTTCCTGGAGGAACAACCTCAAGAAAACAATGGGAAAAGGATTGTGTTGACCCCTTCAGTTCTCCTTCCATATTCTAAGCATCTTCCCATGCCCTTCCTCTTCTTCCTCCTCTTTTTTTTTTACCTCCTATTTTCCCTCCTCTTTTCTTTTAAACCACCCAAACCTGCTACTGCAGGTAAGGTAATACTACCTTATTACGTTTTTTACTGCTCTGTGGCACTCAGCTTTTTCCATTTCCTTTTCTGAATACCTCACTACAAGCATGTTGCCTCACTGCTCTGTCCCCTCAACACACATATGTGACTGCTCTGCATAAGAGAGCCTGAAATTGCCCATCTTATTACTGAGATAACTAGCAAGTACACAAGTACGTGGGTTGTTAACAATTCTCAGACAGGAGAGGAGATCCCAAGTGCCAGGTCAAGGAAAGGGAAGGGAATTGCCACTAGGGAGTTGACAACTCTACCCTGGACAGAAAGGTACCCTTGTGTCCCTTTGTGTCATCACAGAGCTAGAGCTCCTTCTGAGAGCTACTGAACACATCCGTGCTCTTCCCATAGTTATGGTGAGTGTTCTTTAGCTGCTTTTATTCACTGGAGTTAGGAAAACGTGTCGCAACAGCTGCACTGGTAGAATAACCAGAACATAAATACTGTCAGTGTTTAGCAAGGTTGAAATTAAAGCACCTCAGACTAACAGAGCTGAAGCAGAGTTCTACACGCACACTGAATCATGAGAACTATTTAATTCTGAAGTGTGACATACCACAGAGGGATTATTTTCTCTTCACCCACAAAGAAACAGTCTGAAACCTTATCTCTAAGAACAGTCTTTTACATGCAGATGATGTTAAATGAGAACTTCCCATGTTGGTAGCAGGAAAGGGGCAAACCACCTGGAAAGCTGCTGCATACTGTCATGAATCACTTAAAAAATATTTGCCACAAATACAAAAATTAAAAAGACTTCTTTTATGATGCTAATACATTTTGTATGTATCTCTCTCTTCAGTCTTTTCTATCAGCACTGTATGGCACCAAAAGCTGCAAAAAAAAAAAAAAAAAAAGAAACTGGGAAAAAAGCCCAATACAAAAACCTAGAGCTATTAAAAAGAGGTAAGAGGTTCATATGGAACCTGTAATTTTAATAGCTAATTATTTTCTCAGTTTTCAAATTCCAACATGCATAGAACACATTTACAGTTCATAAACACGATTAAAGAGATTTTCTGAAAATTCATAGCTGTCGCAGATGGCAGCAGTTATACCTTTCAGCCAGACTGCAACAGCTGGCTGTGTGAACTACAAACAGCTGGATGGAATCCACTTTCAAGGCAAGCAGTAAAAAACTATGGACAACCATACTACTGGTTTCTGACAAAAAGAATGCAGAGGAAAACATAAATCAGAACAAAGCATAACTGAACTATCTCAAAATCTACCTTCTGAAGAGCTTCAGTCTATCATCTCAAAAAGCTGCCATAAAATAATATTTATAGAGTAGATAGAAACACACTTGTGCAGGACATACAGCAATAGTGCATTCAGTTATGTATCTGGGAGGAAAATCACTCAGAATAAACTGCATCTGGGTCCATCACACCCAGAAAGAGTTACAGACCTCTACAAGATTTAATCTTATTATAAGAAGGTATATTTGCGATAATTAATGATGTTCTTTTCATGTATTTGACTTCTGTTCTAATGTCAGCAAATTAGATTTCAAGATAAAGTTAAGTTCTAACATTGATTCAACCTGAGTACTAATATTCCTTTAGTCATTAGAGATAATAACTCATTACAACAGACAACAGAAACATGCTCATCAGGTTATTAAAAAATCAGTTTGTCATACATATCATACGACCACATCCTATGAAAGTTAAGTACAATCACAAGGTAAGAAGGGAGATGAAATGAAATTCATCAAGTGCTCTACTTTGTGCTGGTGCAGTTTTGGGTGCCTCAATATATAAAAGTTATTAAATGTCCAAAGGAAAGCCGTCCTCAGATGGAGAAGGGTCTGGAGGTGAAGCCATATGAGGAGTGGTTGAGGTCACTTGGCTTGTTCAGCCTGGAGAAGAGAACAGAGCTCATCTGCCTGAGGACAGACTTCATTGCAGTCTGCAACTTCCTCATGAGGGGAAGAGGTGGGGAAGGCACTGATCTCTTCTCTGTGGTGACCTATGATGGGACCTGAGGAAATGGCCTGAAGTTGTGTCAGGGGAGGTTCAGGTTCATATTAGAAGAAGGTTCTTCACCCAGAGGGTGGTTGGGCACTGGAACAGCTCCCTAGGGAAGTGGTCACAGCACCAAGCCTGACAGAGTTCAAAAAGTGCTTGAACCACGTTCTCAGGCACAGGGTGTGACTCTTGGGATGTCCTGCGCAGGGTCAGGAGTTGGACTTGATGATCCTTGTGGGTCCCTTCCAACTCAGGATACTCCGTGGTTCTAAGTACCATCTCTGACATTCACCTGTTCTTTGTTATTTATTAAATATTATATTTAAAAAAATAAATAACCACTGAAAATGCAACATGCACTGGACTTTCATACGCCGGAGTAAGGGTGCATTTCTCATACTACTCTTCTTCCCTTATAAGCAGGATTTGTCTAAGTTATCAGATAATTATTCAGCCAGCAAATTCAACTGCCTCTGCCAATGGCCAATCATATCTAGTTGAATATGACCATATCCCTTACTGTGCAAAATTATCCCCAGCTGAAAAGTAGAGTAGTTAGAAAGCATGCATTTGACAAGAAAACTCTAAACTTCTTTATCTTTGAAAGATATTCATTAGTAAATTCCAGGAGAGGATTTCTCTGATCAAAGAAAGATCGTGTATGACATATCTGAGCACAAAAGAAGGAATCTTATCCTGTACATCCTTAATTAGGATAATGAAGCCTTTGGGTTCTATGGGACCACCTCTGCAAATAAAGACTCCTCAGGCAAAATGCAGGACTAAGTCCCACTCTCAGAAGTCAAGTGTTTTCTTACACAACTCATACTGGTGAACTTCACAGGAAGGTCATAAAAAATTCTCAGTAAGTTGACAGATAGCTGAATTTCCAGAATGCTGGGGACCAGACCAGCTATTAACTCAGGACAACATTCCTGCAACATCAACTTCTAAGTGAATGCCTGTTGCCTGTAAAAAAGAGACGGTATTTTACTTTGTCTCCCTTACTACTCTCACAACAATTTGAATTGCAGAATTCTTTATCCAAAAAGGATTTCTGGGTACGAGCCTATCCCCATATGTTGAATCACTGTAGAATAGACTGCATTGTAATTAAAAAATTCTTGGTGCTTCCTACTTGACAGTGACAAGGGATATTTAGAGTGATAGGATGTGTGGGAATTGTTCAAAGCTGCTTCTTGGGAGGCCCAGAATGGACATTAAGAAGCATGATTTTACTGAGAGGATGGTCAGACACTGGAACAGCCTTCCTGCAGAAGGTGGCCAATGCCTCAGGCCTGTCAGTGTTTAAGAGACAATTTGAGCAATGCCCTCAACAACCTGCTTTAACTTCAGGTCAGTCCTGAAATGGTCAGGCAG
Source organism: Rhabdornis inornatus (assembly GCA_013397075.1). NCBI lineage: Eukaryota > Metazoa > Chordata > Aves > Passeriformes > Rhabdornithidae > Rhabdornis > Rhabdornis inornatus. The sequence continues at coordinate 329,964 of VWZS01005303.1, read as the reverse complement.
TTGGAATAGGTTGCTATAGGTCCATTCCAACTGGAACACGGGCTGGAGTCCTACGCCTGCTTTTTCCCCATTTACACCAACCAGTTGTGCCCCATTTCTCATTCTGGAGTTATCCCTGACAAGCAGAAAAAGTAATATGTTTGAAAGAGGTGTAGGGGGAGATGCAGTGCACCTCCAAATGACTGCCAACAGGCCTGCTGTCCCTGCTCCAGCCACTGTGCACTTTGCCTCAGATCCACACAGTTCCATGTTTCCCGAGTGCACTTGAAGTGTGCAATAACCTGAAACATGACAAGTCTCCAAATACAGAAGAGCACTTAGAGGACTCCTAACTCCAAAACTATTCACTTCAGGCCTAAGACCCATAAACCTTTGCAGGGTTACTTCCTGCTTCATAACACAGACTTTAACTGCACATTTTACAAATTTCTCCAGAATGGGATTAAAACTTTGTTTTCCCAGATGATCCTTCTGAAAAGTAAAGCCAGGCTACATACTAAATATGTAAGTTAGAGGTAATGTATGGTATGAAAGCTATGAAATAAATTTGCCATTCCAAATAGATCATTTCAGGAACAACATGTAAGATAACCTGCATACTGAATAACACAAGTCTGACTGAGCACAAATAATGCCATGCTGTTCTTATCCAAATTGGAAGCACTACAATTTAAGCCGTTTATTGTCAGCCCACTAGCTTGAATTTAACTGATATGGGCATGCTCATCATTTTACAAGTGACTAGTTTACATTGATTATACAATCAATGAAAGTTTTCTTGTGATTCAGAGGAATAAAACACCCAAATTTTCTGTCTATACACTGAAGAAAAACCAGAAACTCAGAGGAGATCAATGCCCAGATAAAAGGATTACATTTAGCTAAAGATGTACCTATACCTCAGTGTACATGACACACAAAAATACTAATCATGCTCAGGTCTGATGAACAGAAATATTGAAACTGATTTTATGTGCAGAAGTAACAAGCAGTTCTTGAAATGCACAAATGCTTGCTATGGCTCTCTGAAAGACTAGTTAATAAAAGGGTAGTTACTAAACTACCCAAGGAATATTTGCATGTCATTACTGTCACTGTATCTTAGGAAGAATATTGCTGCAGAAGCAAGCAATTGAGATGTTACTTCATTTGTGAATCTGTATTGAGAAAGTTGATTATTCAGATGTGGCACTTACAGGTCTGACAAACAAAAAGCAGCAAAATGTTGGAGATGAAACAAACTAAACACAACATAACAGATTGACATCAATAATCAATTTCAGATGGTACCTAGTTTAATTATAAGTTGAAATACAGACAGTATTTCTGAACTCCATAAATAAATACACCTTAAACAAGGTGAGTAAATTACTTTCTCATCCTCTGCAATGCAGAAGAGGACAGAAGCAAGATAGAAGAAATGAAGAGTAAATGATGGAATTGTAAGCACGGAGATGGTGTCAGCACTGGCAAAAGACACACCTGAGGAACACATGGGTCTTACAAGCCACTGGTGACAGATGGAAGTAACCAAGAATATCAAAGAGGCCTGATGGCATCTTTCAAACAGAGTAAATAAAAAAGTTTCTGAGTAGTTTCCTACTTGGACTTCTCTCAATTTTTTTAAACTTTTTTAATAATAAAAACTATAATTAAAAACCAGGAATCTTTTTATTGATTTACTGGTCTTTCAATGATACCTTCAGAGCTGTCTGAAGTACAGGAGGAAGGAATGAAGCCACATTCCATTCAGAACACCTGCATTCACAGAGAATGTTTTCACACAATTCTTACCTTGCTTTCAGGGGTTTTTTTAATGTCCCTGCTCAACCTGCCAATTTTAAGTGTGTTTACTTGTTGCGTTGTGTTATTTTGCCTTTGTTTTTCCCTATGTAAATGGTTTACCCCTCTCTTGTAACCCCCCATTTGTTCCAGTTGTGGTTGCCCTACTCCCTCCCTTCTCCCTATCAATCAGCCCTATCCCCTCCCAGGTTTCCAGATTGTTCCCTGTCAGTCACCCTTATCCACGCCCCTGCTGTTGTCAATCCCCCCTGGCCCCACCCAAAGTTCTAGCAGGTTCCATGTCAGTTATCCCCTCCTCGGTTCTCCATTTGTTAGTGTTGTACAATGCCCGCCTATGTTTTCCTCCATTGGTTGTTGAGTTACTGTGTCCCGCCTTGTGTCACGCCCCTGAGTTGTATCGATTGGTCGACTGAATGTACCCTCCCATAGGGGAGGTCCCCTATTTAAGTTGCTGTCACCCTGTTTTCAGTGCCTTTTGTGGCATACTTCCCTATCTGGTGTTACTTTCTGTTCCCGCTCCCTAATAAACTTTTCACTGGACCTGCAAAAGGACTCCCTCTGATCCTTCGCCTCTCTCCGGACGTGCCGCTGCCTATTTGGGAGGGCGTCAGCCCTAGCTGGACTCCCAATTCCCAGGATTCGGGGGACAGCCCATTCTTGACGTGGTCTCACCCAGGGAGCTAGCCGGGTGGGCCAGAGTGTGAGTGGCCGAGGGGAGCCGCATCAGCACATTCCATTCAGAACACCTGCATTCACAGAGAATGTTTTCACACAATTCTTACCTTGCTTTCAGGGGTTTTTTTAATGTCCCTGCTCAACCTGCCAATTTTAAGTGTGTTTACTGTTTGTCACTTTTTATTTTCAGTTCAAAATTTTTGCTGGGGCAATGTTTCAGTTGGTAATTACACATTAAAACGAAATCCCTGCGCCAACAGCATGCCATTATTTACACAGAAAGATGCACATTCCTCTCAAAAACATAATTTTCCATGGCAAATCAAACTCCCCTTTCTCCCATACCCATCAAAAGTGCCACTGACATATCTCTAGACATGTTAACTCTATTAACCAAAAAAATCCTTCCTTACTTTCCTTTCCCTCCTCTGAACTAACACAGGGCACAAAATGAGAGTTGCATCTTTGAAAGGAAAAGCAATCATTATTGATTGCCACATTTTGCATTCTGCTCTGTGTTCTCCCTGCACATTATTAGAGATGGGAAGCTGGCAGGCCAAGTGGAATGGTTCTCTAGGCAACATCCAACCCTGAAAGCTGAAATAAAACTGGACACTAGATAAAGAGATTGCACATCAACTGTGAAGATCATGTTTGAATTTTCAGTTTATTTGGGGATTGAGAGGCAACTCATTTCACGGCAGAAGTTGCACACTTAGCAAGTAATGTAATATTATTTTTTATCTCTACATTTGGGACACTATTCAAAGCCTCCCAGACTTCACAGATTCTACAAAACATGATGTCCTGGGGAAAGGACAGATGTATCAGATGATGTTCTAGAAGCAAAAGCAGATGGAACAGCAAAGCAATAAATGTATTTTCATGGCTATAGTTCACACAGTCAGAAGGGGGGAAAACTGCATCAATATTGAGAATATATAACCAGTTAATGGGAAGCATTTTCTCTAAAGAGGATGTTTTCCAAAATTTTCCCAGGAAACAGGTGTCCTCACTGAGAGTCACTGAGTAGGCTGTCACTGCAACAATGTCATTAACAAGCATGTAAAACATAAAAAGAGAATGTCATAATTTATGGCATAAGAGCTATATTGCTACTGCTGATTTGAGATGCAAAGCCTGCTTCCTATAACCTTCAGTACCATTGTATCGAGCTCCATCCTTAGAGAGATAAAGTACCAATGGGTGTAGGACAGATTTAGCACTTTAAAATAATCTTATTCTTTCAATTTTACAGTCCCATTTGGCAGAATGCCACCAGAGTATGCAATTTAATACAGTCATTGCTGTCACAAGACGTACGAGATTGCTCTATCCATGGACTGTCTTCTATATATAACTGATAAGAGTTTGCATAATTAAGGTTGCATTTAGAAGTCTCAGCTATATAACTAACAGCTCTTTGCAGTGTGCTTTCATTATACATGAAACTCAAGCTTCTCTCACAATAGTAGTTTTTCTTCTCCAAGAATATTTTGTTGTTATATTTACAATGATCTTCAATGTTAACAAGGGCTCTAGATTTATAATCTGGTGTAATTTCTTTCAACTTTTAATGTCAGAACTCCAGATGTTTTCTACACATAGAAGGGAAACAGAATTTTATATGAGTGTTGAACAAGGAAAAGTCTGGGTATTATTGTTATTACACCCTGGATTATGAAGCAACTGGAGACTCCTTTGCCTGAGACTCATCAAGGAGTCCATCTCACGTCCTAAACAGCACAAAAAGAAGCTGTCAAAAGGAGGAATACCTGGAAAGCTACCAGTAAAAAGTAGATTTTGTGCACAGTTGTAGTACTTTTATTCCCAGAGGAACCCAAAGGAATCTAAATGTGACAGAAGACTTTCTCTTCCCAGGCAGTAAGAAAGTATTCATAAGAACAAATTCTGAGATTACAGATATAAGGAGGTATAACTGCATCTTTTGCCAATAATTCAGAGGGCTTTCTCCATCAAAGGAACTCTGGTTTCTCTGCTTCAGTTGTGCACTTGGGTAGTGATCCACAAAATGACACAAAGCTGTTTCGAACCACGAAAGCTAAACAGACTCAATTAACTTATAACCTCAACTTTACAACAGTCCAATTTTCTTCTTCCTTGGCACAAGACAATGAAAACAAATTAAGTATTAAACACTCGGGACATCTTTTACAATCAGTGTTGCACAATCAGTTTCCAATCACAGTACCTTTGCAGAAGAAACAGAAACAGGCCACTTACCAGGTGATTAAGTGATTCACTAAAACTATGTGTTTGATTAGAAATAGCGGTTGCAGGATCTGAGGCATGTCCCAGTTTTACAATTACCCAAGTCTCTCTTGAATTTCTGTTCAGCAGTATTTATTCTTCTGTTGCTTCTAAGAAGTTGGCAATAAGCACAAAAAATACCCTGAAAATGAGCACTGGGTCATCTAGCAAACTTCCGCAGCTACTGGAGCAGAATTCACTGGTTCTGCTTGATGGAGCATTAGAGTTATGCAAGGGCTTCACTTCCAGAGGCTTCCAGGACAAATTTTGGACAGGTTCTACTTTGCTCATTTTTAAATAATGTTAGGAGTAGTCTGTGAACCAGACAAGTGTGGGCCATTTTGACCTTATACATATTCAAAGCAGTTGGAATTCAAGTGAATTCAATTCTGCATTCTGCAATTCTATTATTGTCCAAGAGCCAGTAAGATAGAGTTCTTCTTTTGCTTCCTTCCTGTTCCTAGGGGTAAATATGCAGTTTGAATGTACAGTAATAACTCCTGCAAGAAATCTGTGAGTGTTGTCCAACCACTTTGCTTTTACTTCCTATGGCACAAATTCCTACCGTCACAGAAATGAAAATACTCAATACTTAGGAGACCACACAACACACTGTACCTTAGAGCTGACTTACCACTGACATGAGTGCGTGCTGAGACTTTAAAAGATGTTACAATGAGACATCTGTTGTGAGTACCCAGGTAACCTCATCTGTAGGTAGTGTAATTTGCATTTATTTATCAATCTAGATACTTATATGGCTCCCTCACTGTGTTACTAAGGCTCTTCACAGGTAGCCATGAATTTTCCCAGGAATTACCCTTGCAAGAGAAGCACGATTATCACAATGTGAGAGATGAAGGACAGATATACAAAAGAACAGAGTGCACTGCTGAAGGTCAGTCTGAAAGCCTGAAAAAACCGTTGAAAGTCTATAGAACAACAATAATCAGAACAGAAATCTCCCAAAATCCTAGACTGGCTGTGGCTCCTCTCATGCTTGTCCTTCCTCTCATGGTGTTTTGGCTGAGCAAAAGTCAAAAAGAAACAGTAACATGGCTTTTTGTGTCCCAAGCTTGAGACAAAGTAATTCTCTCCAACTGAAATAAACATAAAATGTTAAGAATGCTGAGATTTTCTGTGTCATGCAATTGCAGATTCCTTGGTACGCATTTATCCCCAGTACTCATGGCAAAATGGTTACATGAGAATTATCCTACCAATGCCTACTGCTGCTAGTGGTAGCTGTGAGAGATGAGTAACAGAGGCTATTTTCATCATGCAGAAATAATTCTGCAGCAGCTCATACTGAGTTTATAGCATTTAGGAGCAAAGAAGACATCAGTCTACAATTCAGGAGTTTGTTAAGAGTCCTTGCCCTGAATGATCAATTTTCATCAGCTTTAAATCCAGGCTGGGTGTATGCCAAACCTAGCTGCTTCTTAGCAAAATCTACGCAGATGATTTGAAGAAACATAGGGATGAGAGGAATTCAAATCTAACAAAGCAGTTGTACACCTAAAATAATCATCCTTTTTTTTTAATTTTTTTTTTTGAAAGGGTAGGGAATCAATTATAATAAAAGGAATAAGTTTTCCTACAAAGCATTACTTGCTTTTAGCCTCTGACCTTCACAGTAGCAAAATGCTAATCCTTCCTAGACCGCTAGGAAAAAATCCAATGCTCGTATTAGAAATTCCCCCACCACAAACAGCCTCTTAACCCTAGGAATGGCATTGGTAAACGAGAGTATTCATAGCTTGGTTTTGATGGGCATCTCTTTGGGAAAAACACAGACTTCATGGGTTTTTTTAGTGCTCCTAGCAGTGCAAAACTACCGGGAAGCTTAGAGGTGTGAATTGACTATAAAAGCAAAGCAGACAGAAGCACAGATTTAGGCTCAGAAGGGGGCTTCTCAAAGCAGGAATTCTAGGACCTATGGGGGTAATTTGCTTACTCTGTAATGCTGTCCACTCACAAGGAGCACATGGTCATTTCTGAATAACAATGTCCATACTTCTGTACAGACCTAGATGCCTAGCATTTTCTTGGAGAGTATGAGAGCTTTTTTATATTTTTCATGCTTGGTACCATAGACATTTAGTTTGATCCAATCTACCAGAGTGTTTTATGGCTTACACACATGGAAGGCAGGTCTACAAACCTGTGCTGAACAAGCCTTTCTGCACCGTAACACATCACATGTTGCCTGCCCGAACAAGTCTAATGAACTTTTTCTGTCCTGAGTTCTCACCCCATCATCAAGCCTGAGAAAAAAGTGGTCTCACCCTGTCCATACCAAATCTGTCATCAGAAGGACTGTAGAAATAGCACAGATGTCCATACAACTTGGAGGATGAAGAAATAAGAATGCAATTCAATAATCCTGCAAGCTCCCAGCTCCCAACACACACGACAGCTAGCTGTGAGCAGCACTTCTCAAGTGCACTGCTTCCCTTGAAGTAACTCATTAATGATCAGAGGCATACTTAATGAGTTTGAAGCCGCACAGTTTGGGGATGACATAGCTCAGACTGTCCTAGGGAAGACACAGATTCAAGCAGTAGCATTTAGTCTCCCTCCTTCCCCACCAGACAGGACATCTTGAAAAAAATTCTAATTTATAATGGCAAAAAATAATCAGGATACCTCCGTTTCACACCAAAGAGAAATCAGCTTATTCAGGAGCTACACCATAGCACAGTCAGTGTGTGATCCTCTCACACCCTTGACAGTACTGTAACCAGCCATTAAAGCCACCCAGCCAACCCTTCCTAATAGCTCATAAATCAGCACCACAATTCCAACATCTGTCGTTGAGACAGCACGTGAAACTAATGGGAGGACTGAGATTAGAACCTGGTACTTCTCTGTGTCTTTCCTGTGCCAGACAAGGCATAAAAGGACATACATAAACCCCCTGAATGAAAACTAGACAGGTCAAAAAAGGACTTTATCTCAGAGAGATGACAGAAATAATTCAGCTTGAAAATACAGCAGCTGTAAGGAGAACCAACACATCATCCCAGCAATCTTCCCATCAGGCTATTGTGCCTTACTGAAGTACAGCATATTTAACTATTTCTGAATGGGAACACAGAGCAGCATCTGCCGATTCCTAGCATCAAATCATTAGGATCACCCAGTTGAGCCATGCTCAACTCCAACACAGATGGCCAGACTAGCTCAGCCCACCATGGTGTGATATAAGATTCCACAATCTGGTATGACAAGAAGCTGTTTTTCATTAAAATTCTATAAATTTGATTCAGTACATACTTTCCCACAAAAGGTCCCTGGACGATTTAAGCACCCCAAGAGTCCCCACATCATTTATTCCAACCATCTACTTCTCTAGCAACTCTCCACCCTCATCTTCCCCTCTGGTAAGCATCTAGAACAGATGCCAGACATAAAGATCTTTTTTTCTCATCCTCCGACACTTTTCTATATGGTTAGGATGAGACTTGTCACCCTTATTTATCAATTCAATGTCACCTTCAGCCCCTGTCCATCTAATAGATGAACCACTTACTGCATCCCTCTGGAGAACTGAGCACCCTGGACCATTCCTTTCCTTCCACCATTAGCTGTGAAGAAACATTCATGAGCAGTAAACATTTCAGGTTTTTTAAATGTTCAGGAATTTACTACAAGAGTGATGGCACCAGGGAGAGACCTTGTCTTTGCATGCCTTTATTTGCCTCCTTTCTCACATACATGAACTGACATAAAAGATAAAAGTGCTTTCTTTCCCCTATGTGCACCCTTTAATTAAGGAATGTTCCTTTAATTTCTTATAGTACTCCACACATCTTTTGATGCGCTAGGGGATCACTACTACCATTTTATTAGTATTCCCCAGCAAGCCTTAAAAGGCTGAAAAACAAAATGATGCCATGCTTTTGATGTAGATATTGGGTGTTACAGTCCATTCCTGCACAAAGGTGGTTGCCTGCACACACTACATACTCCCACGAACTTGTTTATATCCTTTATCTTCCTCTTCCACAACAACAGGCTCATTGCATTTCTTTATTAAAGCCCTTCAGTTTTCCCAAGTGTAAAATATATTAGATGTAAAACGTCAGCAGTATAATAAGACTTAAACTAAGCTAGCTTCAAGTCAATACTTCCATTCACAGCTTCTGGCTTTAATTCTCAAGTCTACCACTAAGTGTCAACACTTGTACCCAGCTCTGGTGCTGATGTTCCATGGCCAGCAACTTGACCCTGCCACATAATTTCAATTATGCTTCCCATCTTTCTTGCTTGTATAGTGCTTGTAATTCTCCAGCAGGGGAAGCCATTCATTCCAAATATTCTTACAGTAAACATGTCACAGTACCATGATGAAAGGTACTATGGAAGTGCAAAGTGATAGTAAAATGTTATTAATGTGCATATAAAGATGCCATCACCTGAACTTCCAAGCACATTTTCAGCCCTGGAGAAGACATCAGAACCAAGAAACAGAGCTGCAAGAAAACTACCAAGGGTATAATGAAGGGTACAATAACAATAACAATTTTTTTTCTAAGATCAAGACAGAAACCTTTTATTTTTTCCTCAAGTGCTAATCCAAAACATTACTGGCATTTTTACAGTTCTTGGCATTCATCAGTACTAAGAATAGTAATCAAAGTGTTTTCCCTCCAACTGAATGAGACCAAAGAGAGAAATAAATTCTTGCATTGAAACAAAATAGCAAAATACTGACGTATTAATTTAGCTCTAAGTTATTGTTTGACACTCGTATTATTAACTTCCTATTCATCTAGAAAGAAAATTCCTTTGTAACAATATAATTTAAGGTCTGTGCGGCAGCAAAACTCGAATCTAACACTGAAGTAATAACATGCATACATGCCTGCATATCTGTACAGCCAAACTGAGCAATCACCTCTTGCAGCTATAAACTTCCATCTTCTACAAAGATTTTTGCAAAGTGGAGGTGTGTAGAAACATAGCTGGGCAAATTGATTTTGAAATCAGGCCAAACCTGAAATTAAATGCTTTGTGACAGCTGTCACTATTTCTTTGTCATGCATCAGAGAACATCAGGCCATAGTATGACTTCAGCTGAAGAACATACGTCCTTTTGTCTAAACTGACTAGTTCAGTGCTCCCATGACAACTCATGTGCACATTTCTTATACCTTTAATTGATATCCAGCAGGACATTACATGTGAAATTCCACTTGCTTCTCTCCTATCAGGAGTATAAATACTCACGAGGTCTCAGCCAGCTTTAAGCCTTGCCAGGTAAAATGCAACAGTACAACTCAGAAGCAATCTCCAGACCCTCAGCAGCCACTCCCCAGAGGCCTTCCACTACTTCTGTGGATTTGCATTTACCATTGTTTGTTAGTCTACCAAAAGAAAACCCACAAACACCTTTGGAATAAATTCCATGACTGCACATTCCCATGGCTTGTACCACAAGCTTTCTCCAATTTGCAAACTAGGCAATAAAAAACCCTTTAGTCAAAAACTCTCCAGTAGACTGAGCAACTTGCTTTGCTAGCAGTGTGCCAGTTGTAGGGAGAGCTTGGGAATATGTTGATGTACATACACCAAATACAACTGATCATACTTCTCTACAGTACAGTTGCTAAAAAGGCAGAGGAAGATGGGACCAAATGTTAACACAGAATACAAAACATTACATCCTAAGGATTGTCAACATGACCAAATATTTTATTCCTTAAACCAAAAGAGGCAGCAGATCCTTGGAGACAGACATCTGAAGAACTGCATCTGGAGGACAGATAAACAGCATATGGGTCATAAGCAGAATGCTGTTGCAATACTGTTAATCAAGATAGCACAGCCTGATGTTTTTCATCCCTTTTTCCACAGGAACCAAATAAGAACTATACTGTAAAATTTTGTTCAAATTAGCTTGAAATGGACATGGAATTTAGCTGTAATAGCTTGTGTTTGTGCCAAGTATTGCTGCTATAACACACTTCTCTTGTTAATGTCTTTAAACTATGAGAACGCTGCAATTACTCCACATTGATTTTAAATGCAGACTTAGCGCAGTAACGTTTCCAATTTGTAAGCAAAACATCAGCACTATAAATCAAACTGTTAAAGTCACTGTTTGAGCCAAACATGAGTAAATTAATAGAGAACAAGTATAGAGATCTGTCTTTAGATTTCTATACATTAATCTGTGGACTTTGGCACCCACTGCTTTGTGCTTTATGTCATCCACACAGCGGAGGAAGAGAATTGCTGAATGACAGTAGCTTTGCTGCTGTGTCCCTCACTGTTAGTCCATACACACAGAGCTGAAGATGACTTGCAGGTTCTTCCTTCTGCAAGGTTAAGAAGTGCAGTCACAGGAAAGTTATTTGTTTGACATTACAAGCATTTCACATACAGCCTTACAGTGGAAATGTGTCAGAATCTCTAAACACTGTGCCATAAAAGAATGCCAGAAGAGCAGAATGTTGAATGAGCAAGTGATAATTACTTGATATAAGATTTGATTAGATCAATATCTCTGTGTAATGTAACAAAACACTTCATAACAGCACAGAAGAAGCCTCCAGTGCACAGTTAGGGCAATGAAATTAGAGAAATTCATTATGTATAGAAGTTTCTTGCTCAGAAGACTAGAGATATTTTAAGGTTAAACTTGCAATGCGTACAATAGCAACACCTAAGAAACAGGCAATGATGTCAGAAAAAGATTCCAATTAAAATTAGGTTCTGACACTTTGTCATCCACACCTGAGCAAATGTGTCCAGCACAAAATGAAAGGCTTATTTTTAAATCTGCTGGCTCCCAAAATGACACTATGGTTCCAAGAGATGTGCTAGCTTTCTGATTTTTCCCTATCCATAACAGAGGTGCCAAAAATTCTCTTGTCTGTGATGTACATAGCTGAAGAGAACCCCAGCACCGTGCTGAATCTGCCTGGACACTCCATAGACATTGGAATGTCTCAAAGGTGCCTCTGGTTGCTCTCAAATGTGTGGCTAACACACAGCCATGGGTGGGCGCAAATGCAGACACTCAGACAAACCCCTGCTCACAGGAAAAAAAGAAAATGAAGAAAAAAATGAAGGAAGGGAAGAGGGGAAAATGCATTTCTTCTGAGTGTCAGTACCAGAGAAAAAAGCTGTTGTTGCTGCACTCTAACCAGGCAATGACTGTAAGGCACTTAATTTTCCAATTAATTAGATCCCAACTCTAAATGTAGAAGTAATTGATGTGTCAACACAGACAAACGAAACAACTCTTGACATAAAAGCAAGGACGTTGCTCTACCCCTCAGTACTGCATGATGGATTCTATGATTTTTTTTAAAGAACTGCGTCAGTGAGAGGCAATGCCACTGCAGCTCAGCAGCCATGTAGTGGCATATTTATTATGTAAGGTGCCTCTACATCATTCCACCCTTTTAGCAGGCAACACATCCCTACAAAACTTACCACCTCTTTTCTTCAACTGTAAGAACTCCTTTATCATGTTTTCAACATGTGGTTCACCTAAGAATTCACTGACACCATTATCTGTCAAACATGCTGCATGACATCAATTCAACACTTAAAATCGCAAAGAAATTTTTGCAAAGAAATCTTCTTTTAAAAGCTCTCTGAAAAATAGCAGCCAATTGCCCCCAGCTAGCTTGACTGTCACCAACCAAGACTTAAAGCACTAAGAACTTAACACACACCAGTGAACCTGCTACTTTTCCTTTATTTCCATTTTGCTGGGCATCATCCATTGCCATTTAATCAAATTTCTTAACTACAGTGTTTATGGGGCAAGGGATGTTTTCTTTGCCTTCACCTATAATGACCACTAGAATGGGGGAGTTCTACAAACCTTACTGAATTAATAAAGCTGTCAGAAAGAGGCACAGGGAAGCCAACGCAGGAGTTAGTTGGGAAGTTTACATAACATCAGAGCAATTCCTCCCTATCTTTTTATTTTGTTCTATAAACACACACCCACATGTGTGCACACACAAACACAGAGTTAGCTAGCACTATCAAGAATTGTTGTAAGCCTTTTTGCAATGCTAGTCTTTTTTTTTTTTCCTTAACCTAACTAAATTATTGGCTCCAGGTAGGAAGGTTTTGACTAGCTTCTAAAATGCTTGATGGAAAGTTGCAAACTCACTGGCAACCGAGGCATTAAAAACAAAAATACTCCCAAACCCTTCACTAAGCCATGCAGCTGTTACAGGTCGCTGTCAATGTGCTGTACAATACTTCAGTTCAGAATACCTGAGTTCCTACCATTCCACTACCTTGCTCATATATCACTACTAATCTCCCTTTGAAAGAAAAATGTATTAACAGGATACCAGAAATTTAGCAATAATTTGGGGAGGCAAGTTTCGTCTAAGCTTAAATGAAGGTTTTAAGAAAGTCAATTAATGAATGCTTTTTGCTTTATCCATTTAGTGTGTGCTGGCATTAAAGTAAGGCATCATCCAGTCATTCAGCATTTGAACCATAAATGTTAGTGTGTAGGAATGGGAAGGAGCCAGATGACTCCAGGGATGACAGGCTGGTCAAGAGATATCCCATCTTTCACCTTATATAGGTCAACAGTTTGAAACACACTGAAATAATTCCCAGCTAACAGGAAAGGACCTGTTGACCCATCCCAGTCCCCATGTTGCTCATAGCAACTGGCAGCTTTTCTAACATTTAAACAGCAGCATTAGGGGATGAACAAGGACAAAGATTGCCTCAACCAGTTCTCTCTGGAACACCACCAGGATGAGATGTACAGGTGTAGAAAGCTTGCTTAATAGAACCCAAATTCCTCTGTTCTGCAGCTGAAGGATACCTGCTTACACTAAGGACAGCAGACAGTTAACTCTTCACCAATTATGAAAGCCTCAGCACAGAGGAACAGAAAGGAATTCCCATTTCAATGAGATAAAAAAATTAGCTCAGCCCATTATCCCGCCAACACTGTCTTACTCCAATGTTTTCCGAACTTTTAAGACACAGCACTCGAGACAGATGAAAGGCTGATTCAAGTCAGTTCTTACTTCAGCTCTTTCTGAAATTGTATAGAAGCTCATCCTTCTCAAGTTGTTGAAATACCAGGAAACATTACTTTAGCTCTGTGAAATGCTGGCTGAGGGACACTTCCAGCTTCCATGACTTTGACTCCTCTTTGTGCATACATCACGTACAGGAGGGGTTACACAATGGTTATTACAAACCCTCTGATTAGAAACCCCTTCTTTGGGCATACATCACAGCAGGCCTAAATGAGTATGAATGAGAGCAAATTCCATAAGAATCCATTTCTCTGACACCTAAGGAAAAAGTTCATTCCTTATCTGCTTCACTACAAGCTTTGAAAGGCTCCTTCCTACAGAATCACCAGTCACACGTGTCACAACCCTACAAGCAGCAAAATTGTGGTTTCTGACTTTATGAGAGCACTAAAGACAGAGCAGAAGACAAGAGAACAGCAGCAGCATTCCAGAGCCCACTTCTCCAGCACACAGTGGGCTTGGGTTTGCCTGTCTATGAACCTCCTAACTTCCAGATGTCAGATTCAGCAGCACCCCAAATATGCTATCTTACTCCCTTCTGCAGGCAAGGACTAGATCAGCCAGCTTCTAGCTGCATGATTAAATCTGGGCACTGGCTGATCTCAAGGTATTTCAGAGATACAGAGTAGCTGTCCTAAAGCATATGCTTTAGATACTGGGCAACCGAGTTCTTTCCTAATAATAGAAAGTCTTCCAGAGAGAGCAGTGACAGGCACATCTTATTTAGCAAAGTATACAGTGAACAGCTCTGGTTTGCAATAAATTTTATCTCCCTTTAATTCGGATATAGTCAAACGTGCACACAATCAGAGACAGCAGTCGAAGGAGCTTATGATATATATGAACATATTCAGAAATGTATTTAAAATTTAATCTCTGTTTAGAGACTTTCACTTCAAGATGCTGCTAACGTGCACAACAGACAAGCACTACACCTGGCATTTTCCATTTTATACATCTCTAATCTCTATACATCTATCTCTACACATTAGCCACTCTATACATCTCTGGTATTCTCTGTACATCTCTATTCCCTGGCATTCTTCTAGTCAGCATGAAAGGTGCTGACTAAGCATTTGCTCCTTTTGTGAAACAGCTTTCAAAAGTAACAGGGCTCAGGTTATGATCTGTTTAAAAATCAAACCCTGACTATTCTGGGCTTCTCTAAGAAATTTTGCTGTGTGAGGAAAAGGAAAGAACAATTTCTACTTTACTGGCATTACTATTTATTTGCACGCAATGGCACCCATGATGGGCAAAGCACTGCTCTAGTTCATGAGGAAGCAGAACTCTTGCCCCCAAAACGTCCACATGGAACAGGATCTCATTTCACAGAACAAGTAATAAGAATTAGGAAGCATTTCAACAGTGCTGCAGTTACTTGATAAAATCTGCTTTGAAGTACATTGCCTTGCTCTCTCCTCCACAGCTGAAACTTGCTCCTTGCCATTACAAGCAGGAACAATGTTATTGACCTCTAGGGTTCTTAATTATCTTTTTTGTATTAACTCCCTCACTTTGAACACCCCTTCCAGCTCTCTCGATAAATGGATCGATTGGAACAGAAGACAGCAATGTGCTGAGTCATCACTCATCTCCCACTGAGCATACAAGGACCTGGGCACAATCAGTCAATGGAGGGACTTATTCTTAGAAGTCTTCCAGTTGTTACTGTAAGAGAAGTCTCTTTTACTTCCAACCTGTTATTAAAACGGCCCAACTACTTGCTTTCCAAATGGACACTTAGCCTTTTACTCTTTACACCTTTGTTCACAGTAAAAATTAACAGTCAGATGACTCTAAAACTCATATTTAGGAAGGTAAAAACCAACCAAACACACTAAAAAAGCCCCCAAACAAACAAAAAATCCCACAAGCAAAAAACCCACAATGATACTTGGTATTAACAAATATATTCTGGATTATTTTTCTGTCTTCAGTTCCACCCTTCCATTTTTTACTCCTCTTTTCAAGCTTTTCTGCCAGAGCTAATGCTCTGCCTAGCTTTTTGGTTTGCTTTCTTTTCAGCTAGTATTTTAACAATCACGTTACTCTGGGATCAAGACCTTAAGGTAACTGGAGAATTAAGATCACAATATTTGGCAATATTGAAATCTTTCCATTTCTAACTCCTACAGTGATGTCTTATTGTTTGCTGGTAAAATCATCCCATTATGGGTTTCGAATGGAGCTTAAATCTAGTCAAGGAAGGTAACAGCAACAGATGTCTCTTATCTACCCATACAGTGCTAGCACACACTTAAAAAAAGAGGTACTACACAAAGAGAAGGAATTTATTTCAGACCGAGAAAGCAGAACACCAAAACACTAATGCGGTTGAAACAAACAGCACAAAATGACAATTCATTATTTCAAGGGTTTAATAGAAATTGCTTCTTTTCATAACTTTGAGAGACTCTCCATTGTTTAATTTAGTCAGAAGACTATGAGCAGGCTCAAACACCAACCAACCAAACTGCTTTGCTTATAAGGACTCATCTCTCCTTCTCTTTTTCCCTTCCCTGCATCTCTGCTCACTGAGCGTTGTAATTACAACACAAGACGTTCTTCTAAAAGTTTAAAACCTAACATTTCCAGAACACAAAAAAGTGGAGAGTTGTTCTCTTGGGTGGTCATGTTCAGCTGCTCAGTAATGGGGCAACTAAGGATTCAGAACTGAGGACAAGAATCATTAAAAAAAATAAAAATCAGAGCCTGTGTAGCTGAAGCAGTGAAAATATGCTGGTTTGCCTCTTATCCAAAGGAAATAAACCCATCATCTGCTAGGATGGTTCATCTCTGCAAGAACGTAGTTAAATAAAACATAAAACTTACTTCCACTCAGCAGTCAAAAAGCAAATGTAGACCTGTCCATTTTGTCAGCAGACTGGGTTTTGACAAGAAAAAAAGAACACTAAGAAAATTTTGCTGAGCTCTCCTAACTCAGAACAAATACTGAGTAAAGAATTATTCTGTTCCTGAGGCTAGGCTATTTCAAATGCCTCTTGTACTCACATTAGGTATGGGGGCCATGAGAAGTCAGTGGGGAAGAGATCTTATACCTCCCTCACTGCTGGGCCACATGCAAGCCAGTTTCTGTAGTTTGTACAAAATGACAAAACGTTTTGCTTTTTATATTTTGTTGCTCAAAGACAAGCAATCATGAAGTTATGCAGAATGACTGAACGAAAAATTCACTTTTGCAGGGATAGTTACATAAACTAGCATAGTAAAAAAGTAACCATACCCTAGGACACTAACACAAACAGCAGATGTGTTTATGGCAAGTGTTCCCAAATAGCACAAACAAGTAGTGAGATCTCCAGAGTAGCTGGAAGAGAGCCACTTGAGAGCCAGATGGTTTAATGAACAGTCCAGGGTTCTCTTCTTGGGACTTTTTCAATCAGATGATATTCTTCTAAACACTAATCCAAAGCTAACAACCCTTTCTTGGCTTTCAGATAGAGGAAAAGCTAAGTCCAACTTAAGCTCCCTAAAAAGCTCTGCACCACTTTCAGTAGAGCAGGGTAGCTGAACTGACCACAGCAATCACCAGTGATGTAAGCACCATTCCACCCACGGATTCACACAGTGTCCAGTGGGAAATTAATGAAGAGGTCAAGATGAGGGACTACCTGTGTTCCCCAAAGCATCTTAAACTCTTGAACAAAGTACCATTCCCCCTTCTGTAACCATAGACACCGTTCCACACTCACCCCAAGCCATGCAGAACTGGGCACTAGGAACTCTGACCCAGAGACCAGCAAAGATTATGAATCCCAGTTTGTGCCACAGTAGGCACAATGGTAGTGATGATCACAGAGAGTTTTGTCTGTTTCCACTGTTTCAGTCAGCCACTCACTCGACCACCAGCTTGGCCAACCTGCTAATCTCAGCTTTGCTCTACCAGCTTCCCCATCCTCTTTGGCCTAGAAGCTCACGAGGTCCCACCTCTTCTACATTTCTTTTCCCTTCCTATACATCATGAATTAACACACCACCTCCAGAATGAATTCCACTCCTTTCACTACCAAATGTCATCTCATCAATCACTCTGCTTGCAAATTTTTATCCCTTTACCTGCCTCATCTTCCACATGTGTAAACTCCCAAAACAGACCCTGCCTCTAAATCTGCATCTACACAAAACCAGGCCCAGATCTCTAGGAGTCTCTAGACATTCTACTGACACTTACATTAAGGCTTTTTTTCTCTAGCTGTGTTACTTGGTCAGATAAAGGTATTATCTCTTCCTACAAACCTCAGCACAATAATAAGAGGACAGTAATAATGGTGGCAAAAGAAAGAGCTGCAGCACTGTGTGAGATCCACGTTATCAGCACAAGTTACAGCAGGGAAAATACCTAACTCTGACACCATGTTTGAGACATGGATTGAAGAACAGTCTGCCCACTCGGACACCATGTGGAATTTAAGACGGCACAACATAATTACCCGAGCTGGTCTTGGCTAGGAGGCCAGGATTAGCACTCCAACACTTCTGAAAAGTGGCCAGGAAGGCTGTTTTGCCTCTCATCCAAAGGAAATAAAACCATCATCTGCTAGATGGCCCCCAAACACTATTTGAGGCATCATTTTTACACAGATTTGAGAAAAATGTTTTTACTGATACACCTGAGTGATTTGCAGCATCAGTGCATTGTTTAGCAGTGCATTGGACCAGTATCAACCCAGAACACCAAGTGCTCTTCCCTGTCTCATAAATAACACACCCTTAGCTATCTTACATTTTCTGTAGATTTTTCAGCCAGTTACACAGAGACATTAAAGGAAATAGTGACCTAATTCTGACACTGTGGTTTCATAATGTAAAGATAACCTAATTCTTCAGTGGTCCCAAAACCCCTCTTCCTGATAAATGACCTTCTCCCTAGAGTATTTAATATTACTTTTGGCAATTAGAGGACTGAACAGAATATGCAAACTGGAAATTAAAAAGCCTTGCTTTTCCTTTAGATCAGTTACGATGATGTGCACAAACACAGAAAAACTGTGTGAATTTTACTGATGTGCTGCTCTGCATCCTAAGATATGGGCAATCAAATCTCTTGCTTCAGTGAGTACTGAGATCGAGATGATGAAAGAAAGTTGTTTTCCCCCACAGTACAACACTATTGCTTTGGTGCATAGAAGATCCCTTCCATTTTTTTAAGCATCAACAGGTATGGGCTCTAAACAGATCAAGAAAGGCGTCAGTACAATAATTCCAATTAGAACTGCTGGTACAACAGTTCCATTTTCCATTAGCAAAGACCATGGTCAAAGATACTCAGCAAACAGCAGTATGACAAATTCCTACCATATTATTAATCTGATCAAAAACAGTTTACATAATCAATTTAAAATCCCTTAGCTCCCAATTCAACAGAAAAATGCATTGAAAAGCAAAAAATAGACAAATCAACTGGGATACAGATCAGCTTAGCGTGACTTACTCTTATGCATGGCTTGAAAAAGTGGAAGAGGATAAGACAGGGAAATGGTCATGGACTTTTCAGGGTACAGGCTAACTGAATAGGGCCATTAACAACAGTTAGTGAAGCAGAGAAGAGCTTCTCTGCAGCATTATGCCAGGCATGAAGAATCAGTGCTCTCAGAGGAATGCCTTTACTTCAGTGAGGAAGTGCAACAGACGAAGCAGTTTTGCCTTCCATCGCTCCTGCATTACTATCAATGCAAGAAAGAAAGGTCTAACTTCTCTTAGAGCAGCATCTTATAACGAGTACACCACTGCACATGGAATCTTCACACAGACACACAACCATGTTGCTATTTGCATCAGTAAAATAATCCAATAATTTAATTTTATTTCTTAAAAACACTAATGATAATGCTAACAAATACTTTATTACAATAATGGCAAATCTGCCTTTTTGCATTGCTTTCCAGATGAAATGCTTGCTGAGCATTCACTCTTCACTTCTGCAGTCTTCATCCCTTTTGAAGGCCACATGTGTGCATGACAGCCTCATGTTACATCATCTGTGATATTCACTGCACAAAACTCAGTGCTCTTGCTTTGAGAATTTGTGGCTTCCCAAGACTTCTTCCAATGACACCAATTGCATAAATGCCCATGGAGCATAAAAGCAGAAGGGTAAATCCTCCACCCTGGCCTAAGAACCTCTAACAAAATGGTCATTAAAGCGACAAAACTGCATGAACTAAACAAAGTGCCAGGCTTCAGCATGAGGACGTGGGTTAGTTTGGACAGCACCCACTGTTGGGAAGAATGCAGAAGGAAACTTCCTTTCATAAGGACAACTCAGTAACTAAGAGGAACAGGATGAAACTTCCAAAGCCCTCCTGGCTAACATCAATTAATATTTTATCAGTGAGCAGCATCCTCACTGAAAGGTATGCACTATGTCCTTTTCCTCTCCTTCACAAGTACTCTCCTCTAACAGATGGTCAGTTTACATGTGGTAATGATCCACTGTAATTAAAACCTCTATTCTCATTAGCAATCCTCCAAGAATATGACAGCTCTGGCTCACTTTTTCTGATGAGTATGTGTTTTGTTTAATGATAAACAGCAGCCAGGAGAATAAAAAATACAGTAAATTTCTACACTGGGGCTGAGTGGAGGGGTTGGATTACAGATTCATAAAAGACAGTCAAAGATACCATTCACCAAGGTTGCCAAGTTTGAGGGTCAAGACATACCCAATCAGCACATGCAGTTCAGCTGTCTTCTGGAAGGATTCACTAAGTGTAATTCATAATCCCTTCACCTTTGAAGTCCTTTTCTCATTTCAAGTGAAATCAACATTTACAATCAACTGTTCTACTATAATTACAGAACACAATAATCACAGACTCTGTTTTCTATAGAGACATAGATCTACTGCTTCCCCCTTCCTGCAATTCCTCTCCTCCTCTCCAGTTGGAAAAGCCAGAGGGCCAACACAGACATATATTTTTCAAGAGTCATTACCTTCCCACTGACTTTACAGATCATTTTGGATTCAGTGTCACTGAGAAAGGAGACCTTATGGACTACTGACAGCGTCTGCAGAATTACTGACTCGAAAAATCTGTAACACCTGAGAAAGACCATCATCATCTAGAGGTCCTAAGGGGAAGAAGAACAGTCTTGCAGACAGGACTTTTAATCGAACCTCTGCAGATTCGGGTTTAATTCACTGTTCTTCCATAAATCACTCCTGAACACTCACCATCTGTAAATATATATGGAGAAGCATTTCCCACTTCAGATCACGAACACTCAACTGCTTGGAGCACCTTTTACTGCTTTTTAATTCAGAATCTCATCAAGCAGAACCTCAGTTACTGACTGGTGTCCCTGAGATGATACTTCTGCATATAACAGCACAGGCAGAACCCCACTGTGCTCCACGCTAGGTTACCTGCAGGATCCCAGGAGGCATAGCAGAGTCACAGAGACAGATAGAGTAATATAAGTTAAAGCATCCTTCCAGGACTAATTTCTTGGCAGGCAGGTCCATACTATGTACCAGGGTTTAAGATAGGTTTTTTAAGTCTCTGCAGCTCCTCTACCAAATTTTCACCTACTTCCAACTTCCCACGAGCCTAGCAAAAACCTCACTGCAAGTCAGTATAAAGCAGGTATTTTCTAGGGCCAGATCTGACTAGTAGATAGAAAATTGTAATTATCAAGAAAAAATTATTTCATGTGGCAGTGATGACACACAATCCCTCTTACAAGGAGCTCTATTTTCCATTTCAAGCAAATAGATTTTCTGTCCTGAGCATCAAAAATTTAAACCACTCATCCTCCCCAGTGTTTTGCATTGAGCATGGCTCGTTTCCAAAAGTCAATGTCAAAAAGCAGAAGGGAGGTCCAGTGTTACATTACATCTCAATTTTTTCTTCATCAGTCATGTTTGGTTTGCAGTTTTCAAACACAGTTTTATGTGGTGTTTTTTCTGCTGACTCGGAATCCTGAAGCCCTGGGTTTTAGAGACAGACTGAGCCATTTTCTTCTATAACACTTTCACTAATAGCAGTATTTTCACAGGCAAGTTCTGCTCCACTGTGCAGGGTCTCATTGACTTAACAAAGCCCCTGTTTCTGTGAAACATGCAGATCTGCTTCTGGGCTGGAGAAGCACTTAAAGGACAGAAAATTAAAAGCTCTCCATGTTACCTCAGTCAATAAAATCAATAGATGTGACTACGTGCATCACAGGCGGCCAACTCAGAATATTTGAGCCACATAGGGACTGCAGGTAACGCTCATGGGTCAGCCCTATCTGACTACATTCCCAGGTTCGCCTCATGCAGCAACTAAGTACAGGGACCTGTAAAAAGCTGTGGTCACCTCACTCTCCCAAAGTACTCATAGAAATCCCCTTCCCCAGAGCTCTCCTAAAGATGAGGTATGTACCCTGTGGCATTCTACTGCTGAGAAATTTAATCTATGTCTCATAGGGTTGGGAGAGCTGGACACCTACAAGATACAAATGGCTTCATTAAGTGTCACTTTTATACAGCTCTTGGACCACATACAGTATAGCTAATAAAATGTCATCTCATCTGCTTGCCATTTCAGAGGTTATTACAACTACATGAAAAAATAAACAAGGGCAAAAAAGCAGAGAGATGATCTAGAGCAGCGGGGGGCCTGACTAGAAGAGAAGTACACAGTGCTGATCTCAGGTCTGACACATCCTCCTGCATGGTCCTGTTAAGACAGTCAAACCCCCTGGTGCCTTGTAATCCTCAATAAAAGGCTTTGAAATTTGAAGAAGAAAGGTGTCTTAATACCCCTTGTCCCTATCTTCATCTTGGATTTTTGTTAGTTTCCCTGTCTGGAGCACAGGGAAGTATTAGGCTTCTCATTGTAGCAGGATTCTCTGCCTATAGTGGGAGAAAAACAGCTTGAACATTTTTATTTGCAAAGCTCTCAGTGGTGAATGGAGAAAGGGATGCCATGCTGGTTTTGGTGTTGAAAAATGCTGAAACCAGCTGGACTCATCAACCCCAAAGTTAAACATTCCGAGAAAGAAAAAAGTACCTGATAAAGGACCCAAAAAGTGATACTACTTACAACTTAAATAAAGATGCTGAGCTGGCACAGCTGGCCTGGAGACGTAGGACTGACAGTCAATCACTTTATACTATAAAAATCTATTCCCATTTTTTAACTGTGGAGTGTTCTAACATGTTCCTTCACCAAGTGTGTGTGTGGAAATTCCCCCCTTGAGTGGGGACGCTCTTCAAGGTTACTCCTCAAGGCTGAGCAAAAGAGATTTCCCCACAGTCATCAGCATAGGTGAGTAATATCAATCTCTACTTAATAATTGATTTTGCTAGCTTTAATATAGCTGCTTGAATATTGCTCCAAAAATAGTAGACTATACTAGTAGTTATAGCTACCTGTCCTGATGAAGATCTTTTAGTCTGATCATTATAATTATCATGATAAATTTAAATAAATCATTTATTTTATATCTAGATAGAGAAATAGAGAAAGATTTGGGTTGCCATCCTTAATCCTGCAGGACAAAGTTCTATAAAGGTTCAATTATACCTATATAATCCTTTAGAGATAAACTGTTGGCAGAGGCTGAGGCCAAGATTGATTCCTTGATTCCAGCTGCACTAAGACTCCTCTTTGAGAAGTTTAGAAAGCAGGAGGATTCCTTCTGCACCTCGTGACTCAACAGGAAGGCTTCTTTAATACATTTTGTCTGAAGCTCCCATTCTGCCTGCAAGTCATGAGTCTTGATTTGATCTATTTATTGAGTTATGCTCATGAAAGGCAGTGGTAGAAAGTGAATTGCACATAGCTTAAAAGTAAGCATGGTGTCTGCCAGGTCCTTGGGTTCTTCTCACTTTTACCCCCCAGTTTTTTCTTACGAAAACAAAAAACAAGGTTTTTCATCTTCTGCAGAGATAAGACGCTTTCACGCCCTGCCAGTGTATGCCAAACCTATTTGGAAGGCAGCATCACCAGGCATCTTTTTGTGAGCAAATCTATTAAAAGAAAGCTCTGTAAAGAAATTGCCTCAAGGCTCCAGTTCAGTGGTAGCTATGGCAGTGTTCCTGTGCTGTTGGCTTGTACTCACTGTGGAAAGTCCCCACAAAGTCATGAATAAATGCAGCTCTTTATGCTTTTGTCATGGGATCACATGGGCATATGAGTCCAAAATGAGCAGGAATCTCTTTTACAAAACCGCGCTATTCTGAAGGTAGAAGAATGGGTTCATTTAAGCAGGTCTTCCCAATTCAGTACCTTTGAATAAGCACTGTTAAATAAAAGCTCTTGTCATTTGTCAGCTGAAATGTATTTTCTATCTCCATTGCCATATTTGAGTGACTAGGCCTTGAAAACAACTGTTAAAACTCTCTTCCTAATTAATACCTCAAACAGAGATAACTTGGAGTCATGTGACTTAACAGCAACTACATCAAGGTAACAGTTTTTGCTCAATGCCAAGGACATTTTAAATTAAGTCTTCCACTGCATGACAGACAGCTCTATTCACAGAAATGAGAAACAATAGAAATTAAAAAAACAAAAACAGTAAAAAATGCTAAAAGAAATCCACGTGCTCTATGAGTCTGCAAAGGGAAACACAATCATCCTTACTCAGGCATACCAATGCTAAACTGAACATTCAGGCTGAGATCCATCACACTTTGCTTAAGCCATCTACAAAGCAGCAGTGTAGAAGCTCTTGTAATCAGGTTTACCTGTCTGATCTGCAGCATCTCCTTCACAACGAGTTTAGCCTCAATCTATCACCTCCAAAGGGAGCTTTTGGGGAATCTCTCAGGTACAGCATTCATAGTACACACCTCCATAGCACACATCTCTATAGATAGATAGATAGATAGATAGATAGATAGATAATTAAGCAAGTTGACTCCTGCCCACAGAGCTGGAAAGACAATGGAGTTTATCTGACACAAATAATTCTGTCACAAGCTGTTGAGAGCAACTTTAATAAATCCTCAGGCAGTAGCATCTGGCCAGTCACTGAACAGAGTACCAGGCACTTTAGAGTTTGAAAACTGGCCATGAACATTCTTCTCTCAGACAGCTGATTTCATCAGCAGCAAAGCCCAGAGACGCAACCTTTCAAAAATCCTACTTTTGATGATGATGTTCAAGTTCAGGACTCCACTTGAAATTGTTGGGTTTTCGGTAGCCCATTTTGTTGAGGTTTTTACAACTGATGGTTCACGTATAATTTTCTAAAAATTTATTTCAGATAGGACTGTAGACCACGGCTTGATTTGCCAAGAGCATGCAGAAGTGTTAGAAAATGAAAACTTTACTGAAAACAATAGTCTATTACAAAGGCATTTTTAATGGACTCGACTATTGTCAAGAACTCACAACCAATTCCAGTTCATGACCAAGAGTATTCAGTCTTTCTCCAGTGCCTACTGTTTCACCCTGGAGAGCCAAAAGTATTTGTAACCTCTTCTTCCTCCTCCTTCCTGGAGTGCCAGGCAAAAGGCTACCTCTGCTCCATCTCAAGAAGCTGAGCTGTGACTTATCATTAGAACAACCTCAAACTCAATGCCATGTAATGTCATGCTCTCTATCAGGGTTTCTTAACCACTTCTAGATTAACAATCCTTCAGAGAAAAAATAATTTAGGGTCCATCCAGCACAGTGATGACACTTTCATGTCTCTGTGGCAAACTCTTGTGCCCCCAAGGTTTTCCTTTCAAGCATATGCTCCCAAATCTTTACACTGCCTTTTGTTTCAGCACGGCAGTGCTCATTTCAGCCCCAAGACAGATCTTAAATCTATACAGTCTATATAATCCTAGGCAGACATAATTCAATAAGCCTGTTTTTCCTTTTCATGCTATTGGGTTTGAATGTTTTCTTTGCTAAACCTGCCCACAACACATCCTATAACACAGAAAACCTTGAGCTGACTACCCATAAAACATATTGTGTCAATGGCCAGACATAAATCTGCGCTGATGCTGCAGCAAAAAGAACCACTGCTAAAATGAATGTCACATCAGGTTGCAGTCTCAGAAGGACAGAAGCAGGAGACACTACAGGGCAGAAACAATAAAGGAAGAAGCCTCCCTCTCTCCTTCCAGCTGCTATGAAGCAAAAAATTAGGCCAGAGACCATCATTAAAGCAGTATTGTAATTACAGCTCCTAGAACCTTTTAGCAGTAAGCTAAGGACAGAAGGAAGTTTCTTTAAAAGGTGCTGAGCTTCTTTCAACAGAAAACAGAAAAACATCTCTCAATCATCTACTCAAAAATATGAATTCACGTCAAATTACTGTGTGCATGCAGGCACAGTGCTATCAGATTTATAAAAGCGGTGCCTCATGCAAGTGCAAATGAACCCTCTCAGCTTTCTCTGGTGGAGGCTGGGAAAGAAAGCAAGTAAGCCAGCAGCTGTTATTCCTCAGAAACCTGATCATAACCTCATCAGGATCTTTGCTTCCCCACTCAGTTACTCAAATTCTGACCCACAAAAGAGCAGGTATGACATTAGTACCAGCAAGGCTGGGCATGGAGAAAAGATCAGTAGGTGTACAGCTGAACGTCAGGCAGAAACAAATTGTGTGTCGTGGTTCCTAGCAAAAGAAAGAAAAGAGGAAAGAGACTGTGGGAATACAGGCGAAGAGATTAGGGATGCTTTTATCCTCCCATTTTCCCCTCATACATCCTTATGAAGCACACAGCAAAGCTTCAGAAGACAAGAATACTTCTATGTCTATATTTCCACAAGAAAGCAAATTATACTAGTGTTGTTTCCCTCCTTTCACATTCATTTTATGCACATCTCTCTTGAATATATTTGCTGGAGAACTCTTTGTAGATCCAGAGTCAGGATCTCCTAATTGCAGTAGTAAGAGTTATTGTATAGTAAGGAAACAGAAATCATCCAGACCCAAACAAGAAATTCTTCCTTCTTTCCACTGCTGTGGCTCCACTCCCCTATCCTCCTGAAGTGCTGTAACGCTGTTTCTTTGTGTTCCTGAGAGTTTCCCAAGATGCAGGAACTGGGAAAGCCCATTCCTACAGAGAGTTATACACAGAACCATAGAATGCAGTGGGACACCACCATCAGGGAATAAGGACAGCCTTGAGGAAGAACAAATTTTATTCTACTTTTTGCATGTCACCTTCCGAGATTTAAAAAAAAAGAGGGAGGAGGGGAATGCTGCAAAGAAATAATAGTTTCATGAGAAACATATTTAATAGTGGGAAGCACATAGCAAAAAAAAAAAAAAAAGAAAATCACTGGTTAAGAACCAGAAAAATTAGAAGGAAGTAACAATTTAAACATCAGTGACATTTCTGATAATGTGTCTAATGGCACAGCACAGAAGAAAATTAATCCTTAACTTTCTAATTTGGATTTATGGGAGAAGTATATAATTCAGTGGATCTTCAGTATGTAACATACAGGGAGTATTTCAGCTTTCCAAAAGCATGTGCTGCTTCAATCAGGATATGTCATTGGAATAGGTTGGGGAGTACTCATTAAATCACTTGTTTATTATTCACACTACAGGAATGTGAGTTCTATTGGTAAAATGAATCAATCAGAGAGCAAAGAGCTGTTCTCTAGAGTCTGCATTAATCAGCCCGACAAGCTGTCACTAAGGATTGGGTCAGGCTCATAGCACAGCATCCAACCAGTGGGGAAAAAAATCCCCGAGACGGCTGGAACAGGGAACAGTTCACCCATTTAAAGCTGTCCCCAGAGGGTTGTGTCAACCATTTATTACTGCTCACACACAGATGCAGAAGCTTTTAAGTGAGAAACCTGCATTCTCAGACATTCCAGAACTGTGTGGAAACATGCTTGATCTCAGCTAGTTCTGGGAGGACAAGCAAGATGAAGTATCCTGAAAGAAATACTGCTAGGCTTTAATATAGCCCTCTGAAGAAAACACATTCATGAAGCTGGAAAAGGTCTAAAACTAGGACACATGTCAGAACAGATACACTGTTGGGAAACACTCAGAGCTGTCATGCAGTCTGCACTTCAATAAAACGTTTTTTAAAAAACCCCACTATTTTTACAGACTATTTTTCATACAAACATATTGCTTTCAAGGTTTAGCTGTTGCCCAGACTCCCTCAATGTAAGTCTAAAATACAAAGTATCATTTTAAAAAAATGTCACTCATGAGGATGCACAAAAAAATAGCTTTTTGGTTATTTTAAAAAACCCAAACAAAACAAAAACCTACAACCATTAACCTGCCCCACTCCCTACCCTGATGGTAAAGATCATGAATTCCTAAAATCTCATTATTCTGAGATATACACTCTGTTAATGACAATGAACATAACAGACAATACAAACACTAACTGGGCTGCAGGACCCCTAAACAGACCAGAAACGTGGAACAAAAAAAGAAGCAGTCAGCAGTTCTGATAATTCTGTGAAGCCGTGTAACACACATAGCAACACATAAAATCAATACACTGTACCAGAGAACACAATCACACACTGCGGCCACTTGGATGGAGTGATAAGATCAATGTTTCTGTTCTTGTCAGCACTTGTGCCAACTGCACCTTCAAGCTGGATGGAGTTTAAAACTGAGCATGACCTACAGGGACAGAGCTGTGGGATGGGCTACAAAAATTGCTGAACAGCTCAAAGAAGAAGTGGTTTAGCTGAAGTGTACTTCAGGGGAGGCTGCCTGGGAAGGCAGTTCTGGAGGGAAAACTACAAAAGGATGAGTGTCTAATTGCAGCCACATGGTATGAGTGCAAACACTCAGAAGTGAGGAAGAAAATCTTTCTGTTGTCACAACAGAGCTTCTCCATCTCATGGAACTCTATACGGAGTGCTGTGCATGCTGCTGCTCTAAACTTGACATTAAAAGCTATGCTGCAGAACTGTAGAAATATTAGCGTAAGCATCTAAATACAGCCTCAGGCAGCATTGGCAAGACTGTATCCAGCAGATCAAGAGATGTGATTATTCCACTCTATCCAGCACTTGTCAGATCACACTTGGACTACTGTATACAGGCTTGGTCATCCCAGCTCAAGAAATTGACCACCACCCTGCACTGTTCCACCAAGACAAATAACGAACACAGGCTGTTTCACGGAAAATTTTGGCATGGCTATAAGAAAAAACTGAAAACAAACTGAACTAATTGAAAACAAATATTGGAATAGATTACCAAGAGAAATGATGGCATTTCTCTTGCTATAAATACTCCATGCTGAGCTTTACAGGGCCCTAGGTAACACAAACTAAGGATTTCCCTTCAACAGAAGGTTGGATCAGATGTTCTCTAGAGGTTCTTATCAACCTAGATTTTTTTCTATGATTCCATGATCTAAACATATGTTGTGCTATATGCACTGCTAAATACTACTTTTGCCATAAACTCATTTTAAATTAGAACTTTTCTGATTTTTCTTTCCATTCCAGAATAAAATAAAAATATTTTTAAAATAGTAATGACAAGACAAATGGCAGATGGTTCACAGTTTTTCAGAATAACTGTCAGCATCTATTGAAATTAGCAAGCACAAGACTTTAAAGGAAATGCCCTTTCACAGAATATTTAATTAAACAAGTAGACCTTCTGCCAGATAATTTTGGATAAATGGCTGAAAGGAGTTCCATGAATTCATTCAATTCCTTTCTCCATTAAACATTTTTTACCATATACTTTAAAAAGGCAAGATACACAAACTTTTGGTCTTATCTAGTATATCCAATTTGGCATTTGAGCCTCATGAATGGGAGGTAAATCAATATACCAGAAGTCAAACATAGTAATATTAAATTGTAACTCCACTACGGTTTATTCGGATCGTGAATTTAAATACTCAAAAACAGAACCATGGAAATCCTACCACTAATAAGGTGAACCTTACCACTAATACCTACTAAATCATGAAGCACAACAATTATTTATTTCAATTAAGCTGTAAATGGATGAACACACTAAGAGACAAAACAAGAACAAAATCCAGCAACAGTATCAGGTTCCACTTCTACCTAAAAGCAAAAAGACAAACTTAAATTTCCAAAGAAAATGGCATTCCAATCTGCCAAAGTAACAGATAGCTCTATCACACCAACATCATACATCACAGCCACCTCCATGGGCATATTCTATTAAGAGAGTAGATAACACCTAAAAAAGCCTAAACAAACACAAAAAATAACAAACCAGGAGCAAATCTGACTCCAGCAATCTGCATTTTAGACTGCAGCCTGTAAGACACAAAACCAATGTTGCACTGAAAGACATCCCAACATTCTCCCAGATGCTGAGAGTGCAAAGAAAGATCCCACCTGAGAGTCCTCTCTACATTTCAAATGCTGAAAAAGCTGTTAGCACAAACATCACTCAGTCAGTAAAAGACTAACATATGGCTTGAGGGGCTATGGAAAGTAGGAAGAAATCCTACTGCTAGCCATGCAACAACTCTGCCCTCTCTAAGTGTTAAATCCAATGTGGGGTTATTTATTAGTTGTGGAATATACTTTATTTGCTGGTTTGGAGTCATAAAAAATATTACAATTAAATCAATAAAGAGAGATATCCCACAGGCAAATCTTCATCTTGACTGTCATCCACTGGATGACAATCTCAAGAAGAGACCTCCAGTTTACTCCATGACACCTTGCAGGTGGTGGGGAGGTTTAGGAAGATTGTGTCAGGAGAAAACTTCCACTCCTCTAGGTACTTCTGGATGTCAGTGGCATGACAGACCTCTGGAGTACACAGCCAAATAAAAGGATGCTGTACCAGTCCTAAACCTGTTAGGAGTTTTGTGCCTGCAGACAACGCTGCACAAGCGTGTGGAGTTCCAAGGCTTGGCTCTGAAGTCTCCCACAAGGCACATGGCACGTAACAGATGGTCAGTTGCTTAAGACACTTACCAGGGACTTTGGGGATCCAGATTCAATTTCAGTTTAACTTTGTACAAGTCTCTTAGAAGAGACCATGGATATAGACAGATTTAAGCTGTCTCTGCCCAAGCTAATCTGGCAATGAAAGTGCAGGAAGACTGCTGCAGACACCCGAGCTTGAGGGAAGCGATCAGCGGGATTTCTGAGCTCGTGGGCACTGCCATGCAGACCTCAATACAAACCTCTCCATGTTGAATTCTGCTGCATATGGATTTCTGTCCTGGTTTTGGCTGGGATAGTGTTAGTTTTCTTTCTAGTAGCTGGTACAGTGCCATGTTTTGGATTTGGTGTAAGAATAGCATTGATAACACAGAATCACAGAATGCCTTGGGTTGGAAGGGACCTTAAAGGTCATCTAATTCCAATCACACTGCCATGGGCAGGGAACCTTCCACTAGACCAGGCTGCTCAAAGTCCCATCCAATCTGGCCTTGAGCATCTCCAGGGATGAGGAATCCACAACTTCCCTGGGCAATCTGTGCCAGTGCCTCTCACCTGTTGCCGAGATGTGCTTACCTTGAGTCAAGGACTCTTCAGGGTCTCATGCTCTTGCCAGCGAGGAGGTGTAGAAGAAGCTGGGAGGGAGTGTGGGCAGGACTGGCCAAAGGGATGGTTCCATACCATAGAACATCATGCTCAGTACATAAACTGCAGGGAGTCAGTCAGGAGCCATCAGTCGCTCCTCAAGGATGGGCTGGGCATCAGTCACTGGATGTACTGTACATCACTTGGGGGTTTCAGGATTTAATTTATATCTCTTCTCTTTGTTATTTCCCTTCTAATTACAATTATGATGTAGTTATGGTTGTTACTATATTTTATTTCTGTTATTAAACTGTTTTTACCTCAACCCACTTACCTTTCTCATGATTCTCCTCACCATCCCACTGGGGTGGGGAAATGAGCAAGCAGCTGTGTGGTACTGAGTTGCTGGCTGGGGTTAAACCAAGACAACTTGCTAGTTCTGGTCCCTAACGGCTCTCAGCCCTCTACCCTGTGCTGTAATGCAGACATTCTCTTTGTTTTGGTGTCTCAGCTTTCCATCTGTATCAGGAGGATAAAAGCACGGCCCATACTTACAGGGTGTCAAGAGGATAAATACATTAAGTGGTCCTAAGGCACTCTGGGATTACGGCAACAGATGTAATATCAATTCCTTAAAGCAGTGGAAATGGAGAAGATGGAGCAATTGAAACTCTAAGGAAAGAGTAATTGAGAACATGCAATTTATTTTTTTCTAATTTAACTGTGTCTGCATGCAGAGGACACTGAAAAAGAAAAAGGGAAACTTTGGAACACAGCAATAGCTTAATGAAAGTTAAAAAGTGGGAGATAGGCACAGAAGGATAATAAGATTCTTAACCATCAATTCAGTTTAAAACTACTAAGAAATGAGACAAAAAGGGATGTTTACATTTCTGAATTACAATCTATTCATAGACATCTCTCTTACCTGCTTAAGAGCATAACTAGTTGGAAACTTTCCAAGACAATACAGAAGAAGAAAGGAGTCTTGTGAAGTATCCACACTTCTCAGCAGTGACACAGCTACTAACAAAACGTAAGTATTCAGCAACACCACTTAAAACACAGTGTGCTTAATACATCAATTAAAGAAGCTAAAAGAACAAACCTCTGATTCAGAAGCAGTCCTTCTAGTAAATTCCAATTCTCTAAGGTAGCAGTTGAGAAAATTTGATTGAATAGTAGAACAACACAAGTTCTTTTCCCTCTGTTTCATTTTTGCATCATTTTAGCCTCAGTGATTGTATGCTGTGGTATAGAGACACGACTATATATGATGGAATTACTCCCAGTTAACTGCTTCCACTGTTAACCATTCCATACATTATTTGCAGAGTAAACTGCATGGCTTAAGTTAACATGGTTTGCAGCACATCCACAACATGGTAGAAATGTGCACACAAACAACTAATGCATCTCTCTTAATGACTGGTAATTTGTAAAGCTGATGAACCCTAAGGCTTATAGTCATCTGTTCATAATCTTGTCTTCATCCATAGCCCATTATTGTCTTGCCTCAGTCTTTTTCATAATAAAAAAAATTTAAAACATTAAACCCTGCTTATTTTAGTAAAAAAAAACCCCAAACTTATCAGTCACAACTCAAGACAGTGTTAGAAATTAATAATTCTGTAACAGATGATTAGCATACTAGTTTCTGCTGGCTTTTATTCCTTGCAGCAACTCTCAATACATGTCATACACCTTAAAGAATCAACTATAATGTGATCATTTTCTACTGCAGACCTATAATTTGTACCTACAGCAATACAAATTGTACCAGAATGCACATAAAACAGAAGTATGGGGAAATCCACAAAAGAAATAAAAAAGATACAAATTCAGTGTCTGATGCTTCATGACTTACCAGTGTTATATGGAAAGAAAGACACGTAGAGACTAGTTTAATGTATTTTCAAAACTATCCCTGCTGCATTGATTAGAAACAGTAACAAGGGGTTTTTATTCAGGAGTCAGAAGACAGGATTAGCAAAACGGGCTTGAAATGAGTACCAAGTAGATTCAACAGAATCCTTGGGTAGAGTTCTTTCACTACTAAACAAGTAATATTTTTAAACATCACTAAATCTTTTGATTCTGAAAAGTTAATTCTCTTCTCCTACGTTTATCAACAAAAACATAGCAAACACAAGGAAGCAAAGAAAGAAATAAAAGAAATTGCAAACTAGTCTTTCTGTGCTTCAGCTTCCATCCCTTTCCAAGGGGTAGGCATTAGCTCTGCTCCCAGACAGCACAGAGGTTCTGGGTGAGAGAAAAGAGACCCAGCATGTTAACTGCATAACCAAAGATGGGTTTGGATTGCTTACTAAGACTGTAGGGACTTGTCTGTGACTTGATTAAGGATAACAACAAACACTGACTGGATGTTCTGTAACCCTGTGGAGAACCTAGCCCTAGCTGCATTACCTGAGCAGTGATTAAGGTACTGGCCAGGGTGCCCTGTTTCGAGAGACAGAATTGAAGATGAGCTGTATTGAAGACGAGCTGTGATGTCCTAAAATTCAAACCAGCAGCCAGTCCCACGAATATGCACAATCCTTGCTATACTGGATGTAGTAGTCAAATGAAGAAGGTTTGGACGTGAACTTTGGCCCAGCTCAATAAAGGCAGCAGGAAAGGACAATCATTACAGCCAAATTTCCAAACAACTGGAAGTTCAATTATCTCTGCTGAATAAATTCATCAATTTAAGATGCTCCTAAGCAGCAAGGGACTGAGCTAAATGGAGATCTGAGTTGATTTAAAGCTAATTTGTGTCAGAAAGTTCTGAAATGGCTTTCAGTTCAGTGTTTGCAGTCATTTCTATAAAGTAGTATTAAAACTATTAGGTTTTATGTTTATCAATAGGTTCAGCAAACATTCACTGTCTAATAATACACCTTCAGCCATATGAGGTCCCTTCCCTTTGTGAAGTTTGTGAAGTGTGGTTTATTTATTTCTGCAAAATATTTAAAGCAAAGTCCAACATAAACAGCAGAATCCTTGTTTTTGTTCACAGTTTTCATAAGTTGCTGAAAGGCTGGGTAACTTTACATAGTATAAACACAGAGGACCTATAGTATTCCATAACATCTGTGGCAGCTTGGCTACCAATTAGGAGCATCCCAGCTATGTGTACAGCAAGACCCTAATAAATCACACTTTACTTTCCAGAAACTAGAATGCATCCTCCCATCTTTTCTACCCAGGTCTTGTTCTGTGTCAGCAGTGTTTAAATGAACAAATTAGATGCCTCCTTGGACAGCCAGATAATGGAGTTACAAGCTCATCCTCTACTCACATG
This sequence comes from Rhabdornis inornatus, assembly GCA_013397075.1. Taxonomy (NCBI): domain Eukaryota; kingdom Metazoa; phylum Chordata; class Aves; order Passeriformes; family Rhabdornithidae; genus Rhabdornis; species Rhabdornis inornatus. The sequence goes on along the minus strand of VWZS01005303.1, from coordinate 295,441 downwards.
AGAAAGATTATACCCCTTTGGATGGGCCTCTTGCAGATCTACTTACCTGCGGGGTAGCAGGAGCAAACAAAAAGGGACCCTGCCAACCAAGGCCCCACCAAATGGTTTACTGAAATGGGTCTAGGAATGCAGAATTCAGTAGGAAATACCACAGTTATTACCCTTATTCAAAATTGCCAATAAGTCATCACTTTATGGAAATTTGACACATTCTTGTTTTGAAAGTTGGGGGAGTTGAGCCATAGAAGGCTGAAGAAATTTGTTTAATGTCACGCACTGATTTGTTTAATGTCATCCTCAAGTCCTCAAAGGATATGAGGAACAGAACCTGAGTCATATGTTTTAAACAAAGATTTAACTCTGAAAGTATAAGGGTGCAGAGAGAACTGGAGGGGAGGAATTTGTTTTCCAACTTGAAATTCTTACTGTGCTTCTCACCTTCAACGACCATAAACCTCCTCATGCACAAATTAACAAACTGTCCGACAGGCCACATTGCAACAGTGATGTACAACAAGTCTGCATGAGGGATGAATCAACTCATTGTTTATCCAAAATAACAGACACAAATGGCTCTCACACCTACCTACAGGTAGAATTAAAACGGTTCCACACTGAAGGAAAACCAAAATAATTTTTAAATCCCCCACACCTAAAAAAAAAACCCAAAACAACCTAAATAAAATATAGTGTTAGCAAAGAGTAGTTAGTGAGAGGAACACTGCAAAAATGCCATATTTCATGTCTTGCCTTTCAAGTTCAAACAGCTTAGACCCTAAAACGAGGCATGAGGCCCCCACCACTGGATTAACACTGTAACTCTCAAGCAAACCTCAATATTTTAAATTAAAACTAGTCCCAGGTCTCCAATAATGTTTTAATATTATTCTGTAATGTCATCATGCTGGTTACAAATGGACTTCATTTACCTCACATTCATTAGGACACCACACTGTTTGAACTCAATATTAGCTTTCTTTCTCCTCCCGGCCAAAATATTGTCATGCTAAAACGTTTATCTAATAGTTCTCCCCCACCGAGATACATGTTTCCATAGGGACACCAACAGTGCTATACCATTTGAGAGGAAACTAAAACTAATAGCTGGGATCTTTTCACAGCTTCTCAAATCCCTATCAGAAAAAAAAAAAAAGACTGTCATTGAAAATATTAGCTTTTCCAGAATTCACTGTCTTGCTGGTTTCTCTTGGGTTTTTGATGTGGTTTTGGTTTTTGGGGGGAGGGATTGTTTGTTTGGGATTTTTCTGCTTGCTTTTGGTTGGTTGGTTGTTTTTGGATAGTCTTATTTTCACAGGATTGTACTGCAACTGTCACCACACTTATGTCATTAGAGTGAAAATACAACAGAAGTAAATATCCCTATTATGTCAAGAGACAAGCATCCCAGGGTCACTCACTGTCTCTCTTTGTCATTATCCTCTGTGTAAGAAAATGGGGAATATCAGATAATGCAGCCAGCGGGAGGGCAGCAAAAGAGAGAGAAATTTAATGTGTGTCCTTTCCAAAGCTGTTTGTTGTTAGCAATTTTGTTCTGATTTAAGGGACAAACTGTCCACCCCTTTTAAACCTCAGAGATTAATTTTCAGTTATTTGTAGGGACAAAGTCTCTTCACATGATTTAACTGTCTGTCCAACAGGCTCAGTTAGGCATTAAAGCTTTGTCTTTCAAACTAAACAGTGCACTATATTATTTATTCCAGTCTGGCATAACTAAGTATGGATTACCTTATGCAAACCATTCTAAAGTTGTTAGCTGCTTTACAGTACCAAGAGCTTTGACAGCAGCCAGACTCAAAGAATGGACATGCTCCCTCTCTTTTAGTATGATCTGAGACTTTAGTAAAGTGATCTGCATGGCTGCTGTACTACTGTCTTTATGCTCATTGATAAATGTACAATATTGGTTTTAATCTACAGAAAAAAAAAAATTTAATTTCTCCTGCTATAGGATTAATATGCACAAATAATTTATGCAAAAAACTATTCTCCAGGAGCAACAGTCTTTATCCATTACTGTAATTACAGGGCAACGGGGAAAATTTTGCTGTATTTGACTTTTTGCTGCTCCTGCTGGACCAGCAAGTTTCCAGCCCATGTTTTTCTCATCTAAACTTACATTTCAGTAAAAGGAAAATGCTAGTGCAAAATTTACCTTGGAAGTAAATATTAAGTAACTGCATTTGTATATTTGACTCCACTTAAATTAGATAAATTATAACTTCTGCTTATAACTTCTGCTTTTAATTATAACATTAATACACAGGTATTATTCTTATCAGATTTTTTTAGTAGTTTAAAATGAAACACTTTTAATAAATAAACCCCATTAAGGATTTTCTTGACTATCCTTAGCTTTTCCTTAGCTCTTCTTGAAACACAGAAGATCAGACTTAATAATCTTGTGATGTAGCTCTTAGTAAAATGCATTTTATATTAAAATTTAGCAATAGTAAAAACTACCAAGATGTTTATTATGAATGATGAATGCTTCACTGTATGCAGACTCATTAACCTAAGTTAAATTAACAGAACAAGACAAAATGTAACCATGGCCATTGACTGCTTGCAAAGTTCCCCAGTGAATTTTTGGTAACTTATGCCAGTCATTTCAGAATTTCCCTTTTAAAGACCATATGAAATTCTCATTTCATGAATGAATTTTTTTTTAAATTCATGTTTCATAGAACTTCTTTCAGTAATATTTTCTGATACATTTTGTGAAAATAATTATTGTAATCCTTTTCTCTAATAACAATGAAGTGAAATCTCCCATAGAAAGACATATACCCTAATGTTTATATTTGGTGATTACCTTCCTCGACAATTTAGCTTTTATCTGTAGAAGCAAAAATCAATACTTTATTTCTTCTGCAGAGCAATATCGGCTACTTTGCAATCTCCGCATGTTTGCACATAAATATTCTTGAAGGCAAACTAAATCAATTAACATTTGTAGTTGTCCATCCAGTCCCTTTGCAAAACATATTATGCACTTAAGATGAATTCGTGTAAATCATCATCCTAGCCGCACAATTAAATACTATAAGCTTCCTTAACCCTCAGCTCAGACTTTCCTAATCTCTGAAAGAAAGCAATGCCAGATGGCCATGAACAACTGTTAAGAATCAGAGGGACACAGAGAAATACCTGAAGCTCTCAGTAATTCAGTGGAGAAACACCTTCTGTTCCAACTTACTGCTAAGCCCCACTTAGAAAAATTTGCTTTGTACAACTCATAGATGATCCTTCCAGGTTAACTAATACACATAGTAATAATTTTCAAAAGCTGTGTTTTCTTGTCATGAATCAAATTCACAGACACTGAATTTTTGCTACAACTCTTGGTTGCAGTTATCACAGCAACAGCATGTTGGCTACAAAGTGCAGAGAGAATTCACTGACGACTGCACTTCTCCATCACTTAAAAAAATACAATTATGTGTGTCTATGGATACACATTAAAATAAGAAAAATATATTGTATGTAAAATAATGTGTGCAACATATAATATTCACATATAATTAATTGTCAAATCTGTATGAGTTAGCTGCAAGGCTGAAAGAGTAGTAGAGCTCATTGGTCCATGAGGGACAGATTAAGCCCTATTTCTCTGCCTCAAGAAGAAATAATGGAAAAGGTTCTTCTTTTCCTACAGAAGAGCATCCTTCTCTGAGCCGACATTAAGAATCATTCCAGACAATCATGCCCAGCATGCTGGGATGCCAAAGGGCAGCTCCTGTGTTCATTTTCAGAGGAAGCATCTCACAAGCACCATTTTATATGGTAACTGTGTGGAAGTGGTCCCCTCATTTCTGAAGACCAGGAGCCTCATTCTACTTTAAATTACAGTTCAGGAAATTTCATGTTTAAAAATTAAGCTTCTCTTTTTTAAAATAAATCACCTTGCACTATGAAAGATGATAGTCACTGCTCAAGAGCAGGTCACAGCTTCACGTTTTTGGACTTCGTTTTCTTAATAGAAATTCAGAAGGAAGCAGTGAGAACAGGCAAATCTGGAAATGGAAAAAGCAGGTTAAGAAGAAAGATAGGACTGAAACAGCAGGGAGTGCTTCAGGACAGGGCAGGAGCGAAGGGCACTGGCAGAGCTGTGTGGGGAGTCCAGTGCTAGGCTAGCAGGAGAGTTCAGGGCAGGAGTGAGAGATGCTACAGGTGCACAGCATCAGCAAGGAGCACATACAGAACCAAACATTCACAACCTCTTAGACAGTCATGGTGGAACTAGTGGAGGTTCCAGGTATGAAGCCATAAGTGGAAAAATACAGAACACATGTAGCATAGTATGCTTCATTTTAATTGCATTTCCATGCATCAAAGGATAATATTATTCATTTGAATGTCTCAAACAATAAAATAGCCAAGTCAAAAAAAAATAAGAACACAGCAAAATTGGAAGAATGCATGGGAATATCATTCTGGTTTGCAAAATGGAGTATAAGACAGCCACAGTGAAGGGGGGACTTCTGAGCAACTTAAACCAGGCTGAAGGATCACATGTCTGTTGTAAAATACCTTGAAAAGTACTTGACATCTTGCATTTAGTATTTTTCAATAATCTCTCAGATTCACCAGGCCAGAGCATTATTTTCATTCTGAATAGCATAATTTACACTAAAAATAAGGCATTTTTAGAATATTGGATAGAAATGTGGTAATAAAGTTTAGTAACAGAAAGAAAAGTGATATAAGCCTCACGAAATAAGACATGGTAAGAAGAGTGTCAAGGGGATTAAGAGTAAGAGTAAGAACTGAAGAAGCACAGGACACGAGAGAACTGTTCCAGATGGTAGGCTAGCTTTAACCTAAGCAGCAGTGTGTTTGTATAAAAGTCCAGTGGGAGCTGAGCAGACAGAGATGAGCACACAGATGAACTCTGAAATGTTCTTGCAAGTTCAAGGAATGGAAAAAATGGACTCTGAAGGTCTGATGCAGAGTCAAGAAAATTGCTGCTTGGGAAGAAGAAAAAAAGCAGAGAAAGATGTTGCATCTAAGGAGGTGAAGAGTAAGAGACACCTACATAACAGATCACAGAGGACATGAGTAATGAGACCAGATAAAAGCTTTTCTAAAATGAGTCACCACATACAGATATGAAAAACAAATAGTTCAAGGTGTCAAAGTAATGCAGCATTGAGTCAAATAACCAGTTCGATATAAACATGCTGTGTTTAAAATTATTTATTCCAAAAACACTTATGGCAACTTTCTAGTAGGGTATGTGTACAGAAAAGGAAAAAAAAAAATAGAATCATAAGTGATCTTTGATCAGATGTTCTTCAGTGATCAGTTCTATCTTTCTATTTCAGTAAGATGCCCACAAGTTCAGTAATTGTGGGATTTCAGTCTATTACTGATAAAAGCTCACTGTTGCGTGAGTGGTTCAACACTGTACCAAATCTCCCATTAACTCTTGCTCTTAGAGGTTATTTCAGTAAGTGGGTCAAGATAAACAGAGAACCTGCTAGTAAGGCTCCTAATTTGAACAATGATATTTGTACACCAGAGGTAGCTATTTGAACTAGACTGCTAATGCCTCTTTTTCCAAAATAAATCCCGGGATGGTGTTTCCGTTTATTTATGAAGCTTATTGTATGTTTCTGGATCACAACCATGAATGGTTTTGTTCACGTGTCCAAGCTTTTTAACCACCAGGAAAGCAATGACCTTTGCTTTCAAACTAAGCAAACCATTTAATATTGTGTTATATTAATGAATACTCAGTATTTAAATTAGCCTGTGATTTCCTTAAAAATACTATACTGAAGGATGCTTAGCTGGCAGATGACTTAACTCTTCCTCCCTCCCTTGTACGTGACAATACTTTGCTAAAAGTAGCCATTACACTTTTAACTTGCTGGCTGAAACATTCATTGTTACAACTCCTCATGCCTCTTGGCTGATGGAAGAAAATCAATTTTGATCCCTGAGAAGCAAGTGCAAGTCTCCAACTTCACACACCAATGTGTACAATTGCAGCTGAAACTGAATCCAGATAATTCACCATTCCAGGCATTTTACATTTATGCTGAGACCTTAAGAGGTTAGAACACACATGATTTACTGTTTTTAATTGCAGAAATGGGACAGAACCTCCCTCAAATGAAAAAGCAGTTTGTCAAATAAAGTTTACACAAAGCAAATGAGATTTCTGGTGGCAGTGAAAATATACTTTATAAATTAACCTTCAGCTTTTTGCAAAACAAATATTACAACAGAATGCAACAATCCAGCCACTGCAGGATGTTAATGCTACAATAATTCTGGTCCTCCTTAAAGGGCAACAATTCTGCCCTTTCTTAGATAACCCAGTTCAAGGCACATTAGAATAGGAAGTCTGAGCAATTAGAAGCCAAACTACAGTAACCAGGTAGCAATAAAGATATAGAAAGCATGTGCATTTCCCAATAGACACAAGTTTAACACCGAAGATATTCCAAGCAGGTACAAAAGAGAGGGAGGGGAGGAAAGAACTTACTGTACTGCTTCAAAGATGCACTATACACATAATGCAGCAGTACAGGATAGACTAACAGATGAAGGCAACTGAAAAGGCAGTACTCACCCAAAATATTAAATTGAAAAGGAACATCATGTATTTCAAACAACACAGGCAGCCTCTTGCCATGTTGCACTTCTTAAATTCTAAAAGGAAAACAAAGGATAGATCCAGGTAAAAGACCACGTATTTGCTGCCTTTGGGTGCACTGTATTTTTCACTTTTTATGCCAGTTCCAGTCCCAGCGCCGGTCCCGGTTCCGACCCCAGTGTGGCTCTGTGTGCGTGATCCAGTTGTACCATAGAAAGCTCCTGCAGTAAAACCTCGACCAAATTGCCTCCCTGAGGTAGAAGGTTTAGCAAAATCTGAGTCTTTGCTATCCAAAGATGGACTCCGGTGAATTGAAGAATCCTCACTACTTGACTTCTCCATGATCTCTCTTTTCACAGTTGTCAGATTTAATGTATAGCATCTCTCAGCATTAAATGCAGTGCCTTGCAAATGCCACAGTGCGCTAAGAGCTGTCTGTGTTTTGCTTCTCTTTTTCTTCGTACATAAATCAGATAATCACTGCAGAATTTATTCACTGCATTGTTGCTGGGTTTATTTTTTATAGCAATATAGGCTGTACTCTGTCTGTGTGAAGCATGGATTTATACATTAATATCCCATGCAAGAGCACACTCATGATTTATCTTGATGAATCAGTTATGCAGAACTTTGATTTTTATTAAAAAGAGCCATAAGCTCTTTCTCTGCACTCCTAGTCTACAGTCCTCTAATCTATAGGCAGCAGATGGTCCTTGCATCCATTTCCAAAAAGCTTCTGCAGTACACCTGGGAGACTCTCCTCGAGCCGGAGCACTTTCCTTGCTCTCAGCTTCCCTCTCTGTGTCTCTCTGACTCTCTCTCACACGCTGTCTTTTTTCTTTCCACCCATTTGCAGTGTCTCATTCAGTAACCAGCTATCGGAGCGCACTCTGTGTTTCACTGCTGTTGCCGTGAAATCATCAGCAACTGCAACCACTGGGCATTTCCCACAGAAATCCCTGACCTAACTATCGAGTAATAAATCCGCCCTCCTGCTCGCCCCTCCCCTCTGCTTTCCATCGGGCCAGTTAGCAGAAGCCTTTTCCTCCAGGACACGCCTCCATGACATAATATCTTTAATAGGATTAGAATTACTCTTGACTATACAAGTGCACAACAGAAAATCTCTTTAAATGTCAAGTACTGTTTAGCTGTTTCTGCGCTAGAACCGTTAGGCAGCGATATTCCTTCGATGCAATAAAATACAGAGAAAGTATGGATTAGATAGACAGGTGCTAACCTCTCTCTGCTCATTAGCAGTGACTTACGTTTTTTTCTGGCTTAAACAAGTCCCGCGGGATAAGCAGTGGGAATAGGCTAGCACTCAGCATACACTGCTGAGGCACACATCTCAGTTGTACATGCACACAACAAGACACCATCACCTGTGATACAATTAACAAGTGGAAAAGCAGAGCTGCTGCCTCTTAGGAGGTCATCATTCAATTCTTAAAACTCCTGAAATGTAAGGGGATCTGAGCCTGCAGCTCTTTACACGCTATTTAACAAGTACATCAGAGATTCCTGTTGTGTACAGCAATAAGCCATCTTACATCACAGGTCGTCTGTGAACTAGAAACACTGACCCAAATGCCACATTTCTTTTCCACAGAGGAGTGCAACATGCCTGCTAGGACTCCGAAACGGGGAGGGCAGGACTGTGCACGTGTGCTCACGCATATGTATCCAAGTGCCCGGAGGGGAGGAAGAGAAACACTTCAGGTCACTACTCCCTGTACTTCTAAATTCGTCATTTTGTCATAAGCGCAAAAGCAGCGTGCCAATGGTGCAAAGTGCTATAGCAGATTTAAAATACAGGTTATTCTTTTCTTTCTATAAAGAAAGAAACCACATTAGGAGGCCACTCTGAAGGAAATGCAGCTACCAGGAAAAGCAGAATTCTATGCAATTTTCAACTGACCGCTTCCCATGCACATTAAAACACACTGTTAATGGTTATATCGGGTATCTTTGAAAAAAAGACTATATAATGTTTATTCAATCTTGCATATTTGTGGCCAAAAGCCTTTAAAAATTCTGTAATTTTTATGTACCAGCATCAGAACCAACACCCTAAAGCAGTGCTGTACCTTTCTTGACAGGCTTTTTCTACTAAAAGATCCCTCCACCAACAAAGTACATGAAATACCCAGTACCTGAACGTGTAATATCTCTCTCTCACCTCTTCTACTCTAAAATAGGATTTTAACAACAGGCAGGTCCAAGCCCATATCAACACTGTTTGTTCACTTTGCTTTTCAAAAGTAATTTCAAGGCTCCCTGCATCAAATGTGTCCTTCAGAAAGACGACTGCAGGGTGACTGCTCAGCACTATGTGTGACAGCATAAAAAGTTACACACAAAACACCCAAGTAAGAAAAGATAAATTAATATTGACCAAAGTAGAATGGGCATTTCTATACATGTCTACGGTGCACATACAAGCCTCATCATAAGCAGTTTTCAAGAAGCAATATTATCAGCAAAAACCATGGAGGCAACTTGCAGGTCACAGCCGGGTACCTGCCTCAAACACCAGAGCCTGCAGCATAACTCACATTGAAACACAAGGCAAATGTCTGAGTATGGATTTAGAAGATTGAAAAAAATTCTTCTGTTTGAAATTCACTTACTGGAAGTGTAAAGTTGTACCACTGCAAACCAATGCTGCAGCTAGATATTTTCAGTGGTTTTCACTTGTCATACAAAACTGAGCTCTCAGCCAAAAAATTGTGAGAACACACAAGTATTTTAAAGCATTTTTAGCTTTTTAGTTTTTGCACCCTTTGGTTTGCCATAAAATTTACACTGACTTAGACTAGCTACAGGAAAAGAAAATGGCTGTGCACCTGTGAAAATGAATGCAATATAAATATTTGCCTTCCCATTGAAAGTACATGACAAAAATAATTAATCCGCCCTCCGCAAGGTTAAAAGATTTAAAGAATATTCTGTAATAAGCAAAAATTTTTCACAAATGCACTAATAGTTTGTAAATAGTGGAAACATTCTACTGGTGGTTAAAAAAACACCAAAACAACTATACCCCCAACCTTTCAAGTTTTCATTATTAGACCTTATTCAAGCTTTCCAGTTTTCTATTTTTACCTCCAATTAGTACAAAATACTGGTTTATGGCACCATTACCTCTAATGTACCTTCCTTCCATTAAGAGATCTCCATGACTGGTCTACAGCACAGTTCCTACTTCTGAACAGACCCAAGCAAAGACACATGTGAAGTCAACAGCTTAAAAATCCAGACCTGAGCAAGGAGCAGTGGAGAAGACACGGTTCCAGATCAGCCTCTCCCCTGCTGTGTAGCAAGAAAACATATGATTCCCTTATGGTTATGTTGTGGCCACCAGAGAGACTTTACAAGCCTCAGTAACCTTCAGCCACTTGAATTTGCAGCCACCGAGCATCTTTACAGATCAGAAGCCAGCTCCTGCTGCTGCAACTCTAACTCAGTGCTCAGGTAGCTTGGTTAATAAACCACACGGGGCTCCTTATTTGCTGAAAAAATAAGTGGTGAAAAAGCTGTAAGCAGTCCGTCCAGCTGTGTTTTGACCAGCCATTGCTCTCAACTCTGCCTCTGACTGAGACTTCAGTAGAAGGTGTTGCTGTGTGGCAACAGCACCTTCTGGGGTCCCACTCAACAGCGTAACCTCAGCACGAGGACAAACACATTTTGCTTCACTACCGATCTTACCTCTGTTTAGTAATCAGGGCATGAAAAACATTCAAAAGCTCACACAGTACTTCATTAATGTTTGATTACTGAATCACAGAATTTTGTTGCTGAGTGATGCCTTCATATCAAGAAAATAATTTCAGTCCCACATGTATATGCCTGGGACAAGGCAAAAAACATCAATCCATTGCATTTAAATGGCTCTTCCAAATATTAAAGGTAAAAATTTAGGCCACTTTCAGATAGCAGAAATGTGAAAAGCGATGTCACAATGGGTGTAACCATAAAAATGGAAGGGAATGGTATTAGCAATATGGTCAAAAAGCATAGGCTGGCTCTCCTACTGAAACTGATTTATTTGGTTTCCTCCTCAGAACAGTCCACCATGGTCTCCAAAGCACACACCCCAACATCTTCATTTCTTAGTGAATTTCACAACCTATTTAATATTTTTTCTCCTGTAGCTGAAATCTCACCAGAACTTCAGTGCCAATTATACCCAGCTACAGTGCTCCTGAACCCCTCTGTTTGTTTCTACCCTCCTCAGCTATTTTTGCACAACTGGCTCGTGGAATTGTGCTGCAAAACAGCAAAAGTTGCAAGTTTAAACAGCAAGTTTAAAAACGTATTTATAAACACAGATTTTCAAATACATAATACGGATATAAAAGGTGTATCAGCAATATAGAAAAAAATGAACTTTTCCCCCTTTTAGAAGTTTCGAATCAATTTTACTTGACATTCCCCTTCAGTGAGCTTGCTGACCCAGTGAGAGGGAGAGGGATTAGTACAGGCAAGAACAGGAAAAGATACTGAAGGTTGAGCAAAAATATCTTAAGCTTTTTTTGCATCTCCCATGTTTGCTGAAAGTGAAATATGAAACTCTAGGGTTTTTTTAAAAAGAAAAAAATAAAAACTCTAGTCACCATGATACACAAGCCATTTTACACCTTATTACATGTTTTATCTTGCAATTTCTATAGGTAGGATAATGCTACTATCACTATTTTAAATATCGAGAACTCAAGGACCAAGATGTTTGCTGGGGATGAATAGGGAGCTCCTGGCAGAGGAGCAAACCAAATCTGTGCCTCACATGTCCTCAGCTAGTTCACTAACCACTGCACCATTCGCAAATTAATTATTTTTGGAATCACGAGTTTTAGTAACCCTGCCTCATGACTTCAGAACAATACTGAGCCCTGCAGAGAGATGTATAAATGCATATGCTACCAAGTGTTCAAAGGATATGGTTCTTAAATTTAGTCTTTTCTTTTGAATTATATTGACCAGGAACTCAATTTTATAAGCCTTCCTCAGGGTACATTAGATAGGCAAAGAACAGAGACTGCTGAGTATAAACTCGGTGACTACATCTTTCCAGTTGCTGCTCTGAATCTTGGGAGTCCATGAGAAGGAGCTAAGGAACAAGAGATTGAAAATAATGTCTTACACTGATATACAGTTGCATGCAGCTGAAAGCTTAGATTAAAAAAAAAACCAAACAAACCAACACTGATTTTGGAATAAGCTTAAAGGGAAAAGGATGTCCAAAAGAACAGTACTGAAATTAGGATCACATGAAAACAAAACCTGAGGTTCTCAGGTCTTCCATGCTCTTGGTTCCATGCCAAAAAGTTTACAGACTCCAGCAAGTTAAAATGCCTGGAGTTCTCAGGTCTTCCAAAGCTACAGAATTTATAACCAAAAACCTGGACTCTTTGACAGTTGTAATGAACATCCTGGCACCTTCCAAGCTCCAAGCCTGGATGCTGTAAATCTAAAGTATTCTGCCAATCACGGGATTGGACAAAAACAAGGTCGATTTCAAGGACACCTTTGTGTGGTAGACAAGTTTTGAAATCTGCCTGTTTTTTTTTGAACCAAATAGCCCAAGCCATATTTAACCTCTGACACACTTTCATTTTCCACTAAGAAAAGTATTCCATTAGAAATGGCCAGAACTACTGTAACTTCAGTTTTGGAGTCTCCAATCACTGATCATAGCTTCACACATTATTTAGAGCCTATAGCAACAGCTTGTTTGATATAAATACTAAAAAAGAATCACTGCCAAGCATTCAGAGAAGAGTGGAATGCACACTTAGTTTCCCTACTAGCATGAAGAGCAGCCATTTCTCTTATGGTCAGAGAACCACCACTTCTTTTGGTGCTTAGGGACAAACAGCTGATGGAGGGAGAGACTGGATGCATTAACAAACAGGCTTACTCACAGCTGGTGCCTGTGATCTGACCAGCAAACAATCCCAATGTTTTGTAAGAGACAACAACCTCATGCCCTTCTCTCTTCACCTTCTAGCACAACCAAAAGCATCCGAAAGGCATCACCTCATCCTCAATTCCTCCTACAGAAGAAAGCCAGCTCCAGAGGCGAGGTAAAAGGACCTGGGATAGGTAAATATGCATACAGCATAAGCTGGAATGAAAACCAGGATGCTCAGATGGATTTTTGGAGGCTGGACTCCATGTTCTGGGACTCCACCTAGCATTGGCATGGCTGAATGTCTTAGGTTCCAATACAGGATGTGACCAAAAGTATGTATTCTGTCACCACCTGTTGAAAACAGGTAGGCCAGTGATCCTTATCTCTGTGGGAGATATTCTCTGCTAATGGGCCATCTGTCAAAATCAAGTGAGGCAGTCATCCTTATCTTTTCCACAACCCATCCTTCCTCCAGGAAGACATCGTCTGTTAATGGGCCATTGAGTCCCATTGAATGACTGATAGAATTACATCATCCCACTGGGAGATGCTCCAGCCAAGGGGAGGAGCCAAGTCTTTCCTACCTAGATAAAAACTGAAATCTGGAACACCAAGAAAGCCTTTTTCCACTGGATTCCAGAGGAAAAACTGGACCTTTCCACATCATCACTGGACCTTCAGTGAGGAAAACTGCACTCTTCTACAGGACCACTGCTTCAACTGAACCACATATGTCACTCCAGGAGGACTGCAGCCACCATTTAACGGGACTGCTGCCAACACCCTGACTGACTGACAGGTGGTCAGGTTGTATTCTGACTCTGTCAGTGTTTTTGGGTTTGTTCTCTGTAATGCTGTATTTCTATTTTAACTTTCCTAGTAAATAACTGTTATTCCTATTCCCATATCTTTGCCTGAGAGCCCCCTTAATTTCAAAATTAAAATAATTTGGAGGGAGGGGGTTTACATTCTCCATTTTAAAAAGAGGCTCCTGCCTTTCTTGGCAGACACCTGTCTTTCAAATCAAGACACTGAAGAAAAAGGCCTTGCAGAGAGACAGGAGTGAGACAGCACTCCAGGACGCAGGACCTGTGTGAAGGAGCACCCCTAAGGAGGCACTGAGTTGGAGATCAGTGGGTAAAGAATCTTTTCTTACAGGTACAAGAACTGAGTGTCTAGGCACCTCAATCCAACACCCACTTCCATTAGTCCTGACTTCACCAAGAGGAATTACACTTTCTGACATTGTTACTGGAAAGGAAACGAATTAATCTGTTTCTATGACAAAAACAAGAGCACAGCAGCTCGTGGTTGCCTCTGATGAGTAACACTCCTTGCCTCCCCAGGGTAAAGAGATAAAAAAAGAGGTAAAATCTCTTTGAATGGCCTAAATTAATAGTTACTAGTTTATACTAACATATACCAGTGAGACGAGTTTATCCTTCCAGTATGGGGTCCTCACTGGCTGGATGACCAAGAAAACAAGATCCTATTGTAAGACTTTCCACTGCGCCAAACATTCTGTCATTCGGTCCCTGGATTTCCACTAAAAATCATTTACTGCTAACAATGCGCATGTGGCTGAAACTTCTCATTTACGATTTCATAACAGAGATGGAATGACATTCTGTCTCCAAATTGTACAGAGGAATTATCTGTAAATCATGTCAGGAACCTTAACCCACTGTGGTCAATTGCAGATGATGTGGTGATACGCTAATGCACGGGAGATGTGAGGCATGCAAATTAAAGTGCAATATAAGGTCCAAAAGCTAAGAAATTTTGATTATGTCACACCTTCACACCAGTTTTCCCTCAGGGGCCCTCAGACTGAGCACAAAGAATGTCTGAGTTTCCAAAGCGACAGAAAAACATAACAGAAAATTGAAATCCTCTACCAACATTTAAGCTTTTAAATCAAAACATTCGTACTATATACAGGGATCTTTAGGGGTTTGGTTTTCACTTCACAAACATAATGAAATATGCTAGATCTGAAAGAAGCACTTCACCATCATAAGTTCCACCTTTAAGAACTAAAATCCAGGAAGTCTATTTATTGTTTGTTTCTAAGAATCCTGGAAATCAGTCTTCTTGGGCTTGGCAGTGTACATACGTAGAGCAAGTCAACCTATACCACAGTCAGTCTAATACCCAAATAGAAAAATAAACATTAACAGCTGGCTCTGGAAGAAAAAAAAAAAAAAAAAAAACAACCAACAACAACAAAAAAAACAACAACAACAAAAAAACAAACCAAAAAAACCCCCAAAAGATGGGTTTTTTTTCTGAAGTCCCAAAACTACCTTACCAGTTCTCCCTCTAGCAGGTGACAGAAAACAGGAAATATGAGGGCAAAGAGAACAGCATGTGCCCAAGCAGATAGGCCTATCCTACCGGGCAGCAGAGCTTACCAGATGCTTTGGAACAGTCTGTTTATGACTTTTAGCTTAAGAATCTGTATCCCTTTTAATTACAGGGTATTTATCTCATCTTCCGTAACAATGAATACATTTTTTCATCTCCATCAACAGCTAATCCTTAAATTCTGCTGAGAACTTAGCCTCAATATTTTAGGGCAGTGAGTTCCACAGATATGCATTATGTTAAAATAACCCAGCATCTTCCTCTTATTCACTTCATTATTAAGCTTTCCAGCTCTATCCTCTGTCTGGATATTCATCCTCATCCCATAATTCATTAGTTTGTAATCCCCTATTACATCCTATGTTACTGTCTTTCAATAACTAAGCACTTTTCAGCATGTCCTATTATTGAAAATTCTGACTCCCTAATAATTTCAGTTAACCATCTTAGGGCTTCTTTCTAATTGAGCTATGTTTCTACCATAATCTTTCCCAATCTGCTGATGAAAAGATCTTCTTTTTAAAGGGCAAGAATTAATGTTCAGATTCAAAATAAATTTAATTAATTCTATTTCTATCAACATATTATCTTTATGAAAGTGAAGCTACTCAGATTCAACAGACATTTTTCCATCATCCCCCTTCCGCTTTTCTATTTCAGATTAAAAATTTGGCTCTGAAAATGTTGAACTTTTCAGAGCTTAACAGGAAAACCCTTGTAGTTTAAATTTGTATCTTACCTGTAGGAGGAAAGGGAGTTTTCTGAGTACAGTGATTTGAGTCTAATACTGCTTCCTTGTAAAGTCACCAGGAAGACCACCCTCAAGAGAGGGACTCCTTTTAAAGATGCTGACATAAGCCAAATCAACCCTTGGCCATCCATTAATGTGTAGTACAAGCTGCTGTCTCCATCCAGTACACACACACAAAAAAAAAAGATGTATGCAGGGAAATGGTTTTTACTTCATATACAGAGAAAATAAGATCAAGGGACCAGAAAGCTGCCAGCCAGAGGCAGGAAGGCAGCAGCATCACATCCCCAACACCACTGTGTGAGGAAACATCACAAATCTGATCTCCAAAACTATGCTTTAAAAATTAAAGACCAAAAAAAGAAAGCAGGGGCGAGGAAGTGAGAAGGGTTCTTATTTAACACCTATTTTTTTGCAGAGGTAGAGTACATGATCTGAGTGCTTCTCATCCACTCCCACTTTAAATGACAGTTTAGGTTTTTCCATCTCCTATATTGACTACAGATTAAAGAAAGTTAGCAAATAGCCAGAGGTTTTTGACTATCATGAGAGATGACATCCCTTCTTCCTCTTGGATAGTGCAGCAGGATTTCATAAATACAATAACTTTTCTAACTGTGTCCAATCTGTACAAGTCTCTTGAACAAAATCAGGTGGATTTTCTCTAACATCTGTTCCAAAGAGGCTGTCTTTCACCAGCAGTCTGCTGTTTTAAATTAACTGACAGCTGGTGTCTATGTATTAGCAGAACTATTAAACTTAAAAACCAACAAATGGAAAAAACCATCATACAAATGGCTCCATGTGAAGAAAGAACCAAGAGAATGATGTAAGCATTCCTTTTTGAAAGGCAGCACACATCTCTGAAACCTGCTCAGTGATGCCATGAAGAAACATTTTTAAGCACATTCCTTTCAAAATTGAATGAATTCCTTCATTGCTAAAATATTCATTTTTTGGCACTTAAACACAAACAGGTGTCATTCCATGAATGGGGACATTTAAAACCACTGTGTCAGGGCTGGCAGAGACCCAGATGTCTTCAATGGGCAGCTACTCATCACCAGCCCCAGCCTCCAACCTCAGACTCACTGGAACTGGCAGACTGAATGCCTTGCTGGAGCATCATTACCCCAGATGTCTGTGAGTTACCAAAAGGCTGTTTTCCAGCAGCATTTCTAAGCAAAACCTAACCCCAGGTCCCACCTTCAGGTCCAAGAGGCACAGTTTTCAGAGAACAGTCACACCACCAAATGAATTAAGTACCTGCCCAGAGCCAGTGGCCTCACAGATGAAGTTGGCATCAGAAAGAGCTAACTTCAAGTCACAGTATCAGCTTCATCTCTGCTTGGCCTCCAGTGTGACTCTGGGCAGAAATGTCTGGAAACAAGGGTGGGGTCTAGTCTCTACAGCTGTTCAGTCTTTAGTCTACTCCTGGCCCTCCCTGACCACAGTCTATTAACTGTGACACCAAGCTACATTGCCTAACAATTCCTAGCACATACCTCCTTTTATCTTTGAAGGCAGATGTTTCTGAATTCATAAGAAACAGTTTTGGAGTAATTCAAGGTAACTGGAACATACCTTCATCACCATTAACAGCACTTCTCAAGTTCTGATCAAAGCACTGCAGAACAGCCACATTCCATCCTGCTGATTTGGGCTGGATTCATTTCTGTGGCTTTCAACAAACTTCCACAACACCTAGCCTGAGCAAAATCCACAGACTCCTTCCTGTCTTGAAGCTCTTCAAATTTATAAAAATAATCGTACCTGACCATCTGCATCTGCCCTTGCAATAAAGCTTATCTATCCTCACAATAAAGTTTCTAGCACATTGTGTGGTAACACTCTAGGATGTGGTCAACTTCAACATTTAAAATAGGATGTGCCTGTAACATAGCAGTCATGCAACTAATGCTTTTTGCTTTGCCAACAACAGAGTCAGATTTAAATCCCAAGAGCAGGCAGATATTTTAGCCACCCTACTCATCTCACAAGAACGAGGCTAAATGGTTCTCATCTATTCTGCATGAGACACAAGAAAGGGTGTAATAATGAAAACAAGGTAACCCTCTTACTATAATCCAGCAGGTTTATGTAACGGTGTGCTGTCCATGAGCTTTGTGATCAGTGTTGGCTCTTGTTACAAGGGTGTGAGAGATTTAAAATGACAAAGGAGGAAGGAAGAGGGGGGGAAAAGCAGTTTGATATGACCCTGCCTGTCAAGTCAGAAAAAGCTATCCAGCAGTTCAATTCCCTGACTTAGAGTAGGAACTACTTAACTTTTACAGTATATTCATTAACAAGCTTTTGTAAAGATAGAAATATAATGGGAAAACATCATTTTAATGACCTTATCTGCATTATGGAGGACTCATTTACACTGGAGAGAATGCTGTGTGCTAGCTGCAATACCAAGCGTTCAGAGCCTAATATGGGGTGTAAAGAATGGATGCAAGCATGTTTGACTCTTTCCCAAAAGCCAAGCCCACATTCACTTCATTTTGAAAAAGTTTAATTGTACCATCAGTGCCTCTGAGCTATGAGGAAACCAAGATAGATACCCTTGATCAGCAGTCAGAAACTAAGAACGTTCCAAAAATTCCTCACAGAGGCATCTGAAAGGCAGAAAAAAAAAGGGTGTCTTTTGTAGGGGAAAACTATTTGTTTCATTCAATCTGCTCTGATCTACTTAGGTGTGTCACAAGCATGCAGTAGCTATTGTATGAAATATCAATTGGCCTTTAGAAGCTGCACTTCATAAATTCATCACAGGCAGATTATTTTCCATTTACAAATTAATTGGGATGCTGGCATTTTATTTCAGAAGCAACCAACACGATGTTTCATGCTCTACTCTGCAGACTGGTTCAGGGGAATCTATCAAAAATACATGGCCATAAACACTTAGCAAATGGTGTGCATCCAGATGGGGTTTTAAACAACATGAATGAAACTAAAGGCTTGCAAAATGCAGTATCATGTAAGGGTAGACAGCAATAGTTTGGATCCAAATATGTCTTGGACGAGTCAAATTTGATGCCCATAGCAAGAATATGTATATGATCTTTCTCTCTTCTCTCCTAAATATCCAAGTCTAGAGTAATTTAAAATCTAAACTAATTTACTGAAAAGGCTTTCCAGACTTCTTCCCTTCAGGAGAGCAAGCTAATAGTAAATCTGCAATAATATAATCCATTGGTAATGTTCTGTTTGTTTTTGTTGCTGTTTTCACTCTACAATCCCTATGTCTATAAAACAGATACATGCAGGTATGGACATCAATGCCCGCAAAATGAAAAATTCCCTGGATTTTATCCAGCTGATGGGCTCTCCTTCTGTGTTATTTTTCTCATATACTCATTTCTTACGTTGCACTTGCCCCTTTACAGCCAAACATTTGCTCAGAAGTAACAGTAATTCTCTCAAGCCACCCAGACACTTTTCAGAAGTTTTATGAACTCATCATCTCATCCCATACCTGAAACACACTTTTTTAAATTGACCATATCTTACTCCTTTCCTCCCCCACTT
Organism: Rhabdornis inornatus; assembly: GCA_013397075.1. NCBI lineage: Eukaryota > Metazoa > Chordata > Aves > Passeriformes > Rhabdornithidae > Rhabdornis > Rhabdornis inornatus. The sequence goes on along the minus strand of VWZS01005303.1, from coordinate 276,244 downwards.
CTGTGCCAATGGTTTTATTACAGGCCTGTCTTGTATAATACTTAGTGTTTCTATTCCAACAGCATGGAAGCTGTTATATTAAACGTTTATCAGTAATGGGGTTCCTCCCTTCCACAAGCTGAAGCAAAGTAATTTGGCAGATACAACCATGAAAACATTCTGTAGGTTTGTCACTTCCAGAAGAAACACAGTACCTGAAATACACAAGATTCCAACCAAACCTGACTGCATGAACTGCACTCTGAAATCCCTTATTTCTTGTACTTCAAGGATTGCTAAATTAAGTCATTTCAGTTCCCTGTGTTCTTCCCTTTTAAATCAACTTGAATGCTTTCTACCCCATATATTGAAAACAAAATTTTGGAAACTGTAATACAGTAAGTTAAAAAGAGAGAAGAAAAAATTTCTTCTCACTCCACTGGAAAGAAGGTTGAAAAAAACCAAAAAGCAACACAACATAACAGAATCAGGACTTATGGATCTCTGAACGTACAAAGGGAACAAAGCTGAACAGTTGCAAGGTGCAGTTTCTCTTTACAGGTAATATTTTTCCAAACAAAATGATGCTTTGCACCTGTCCTGTAATTAGATGTCAGGCTTATGTATTATGCTGAAAGAAAAAGAAAGACTAAGAATGTGTCTTGATCATTTCAAAGTTCAGTGCCTCCCAAAGAGTGCCCATAGCTGTTCTATAGCACCTTTAGCTCCATTTATACAGGTATGTCACTTTTGTCCCTAACTACTCCATCTGCTGTGTTTCTATCAAATGAGATACCTCTATTGATGATACCTGAGTCCAAAAGACTACATCAATACCAAGCTGTAGGCAGGAAGCGGGGAGTGGGGAATAATGAATTCTTCCCTAAAAAATCTTCCCTAACAAATTGTTCCCAGGTACCAGAGCCTTCAAAATGTCTCTCACAGAACTATCTTCATGCATTTTAAGCATCCTTCATATTAAGGATCCATTTATTTTTATTTTAATATAAAGAACAAATGCTCAAAAAACAAATAATCGGCAACAGATTTCTACAGTGTCCCGCATTCTCAAGCACTGAAAAGAAAACCCTCAAGACTACTGAAGGCCTGACATGGTAGACTGTTACAAAGTTCTGTGAACCAGATTCCCTCTCAGATTTCACAGGCTGGTCACCAGTAGCTCTTGCACATAATCTGTAAACCACATTTTTAAAGCAACCAGGGACCCTTCGAAATGAAAAACCAGATATACATTTTTGACATACATCTCTCAATACTGAGAAAACTTAAAGCATTGACTTCTATTATAGAAGAGAAAAGGTACGTGCTTAGGGACAGAATTCCAAATTAAGATACCCTCAAGAGATGCTATACACTGTTTGAAATAAAACTTCCACCTCATAAAATGTTAATATTAGGGCTTTAGGCAGACATTAAGGTCAGGACAGATGTGCTGCCTCACATGTAAAAGACTCTGACTTTCCAGAAGGCCAATAAATGCCTTTCAGTAACAGTTACAGAAGATGGTGGTACTTTGTCCACAAGTATGCAGGTTGGCAAGTCAAGCAACAGAAAGAAGTTTCTCAGGGGAGAAGTTGACCTGGATATAAGTGGAAAAAAATTTCAGTGGGAGAAAAATTAAACACCGGAACAGACTGCTTAGAGTGATGTTAGAATCTCCCTTACTAGAAATATACAAGAATCAGCTTGACAGGGGCCTGCATAACCTGAACTGGGGCCCTGCTTTCAGTAGAAGGTTGGACCACACGCTCTCCCGCATCTCCTTTCATCCTAGACTTCGCTGAGATTCTAACATTTTGTTCTAAGATCTGAAACTCAGACTGCAAAAGACTGCCACTGAACTTCTCGGAGCAGCAGTCACTTGAACTACAGTTGCACGCACTGAAAAACTGGCAAATTGAAATTGCTATCCCACTGATGAGGAGGGGAAAAGAGATGCTTCTTCTCAGTAGCTAGATTTGACAAATTAGGAACATCCTCATCCTATCAATTGAGTATCTGCAGATCATAAAGCCTGTCTGATCTGTGTGACTTAATTTGGTAGTTATCTCTTCTAATCTGTTAACTACTGTCTTCCTTTAACAGCAGAAATATCTTCTTTAACACAAGAAATGACACAACAAATTCCAGTCTTTGCCATCACCATGACCTGCTTTTTTTTTTCCTACTGGAGTGTGAATTCCATACAAGAGTGCAAGAATGCATTTGTCAGAACGAAGGACCTTCCCGAAGGAAAGGAATGTAATTCATTTGCAAAAAGCAAGAATTAGTAATTATTTAAAGGCAATCCATCTGCCCCTGGAGATGTACTGGCTGCACAGATGAAGGGCTGGTTTAATCTCTTCAAGAGTAAATTTCTAAAAGATCCCAAATTAAACTATTTACCTGGGAGAAGAAAGCTTGATCCTTGAGCATAGAGATGGTAGAGTTTCTTTTGGTGTTGCCACTATGTCATGACAGTGGAAAGCTACTTAAACATACTGACCTGACAAGCCGGTACAGTTTAAGATGCATCCATCTAAACTAAAAAGGCAAAATGGTGCTACATTTGGCCATATACTGCAAAAATTGTTTTATTGTTAGAGGTTTTAATGGTTGTGGACAGTCTTGCCATGGGGCTGAGCCCCCCTAGATGTTTCATTCTGCATCATAGATACATCATGCATTATTTTCCTTGCGATTTTGAACGATTATTAGTCATATTGTCTCTAACCTTTTTGAAATGAACTGTTCTAATGGCAAACATTAGGATATGGAAACATTTCCTTGCATTGTTTTTCTTCCTTTGCTGTGCTATATCACAAGCAGCATAATATATAAAGAAGGCAAACAAATATGGTTTTGATCCTTGGGTGCTAATAATGCTGAAGAGCCCTTTTGATGGAACTGCTGAAAGAGCCAAAACATTTTTAACTTCCCTACTTCCAGTACTCATGCGACTATAAAACACAATTAATTTTGATGATGAAATTTAAGAATCCTAAGCACATACTTCGAAAGTGATGGACATTCCTTTCATTCTTACAGACTCTGAAGGATTTCTATACCCTGACATGATTTATCTTTTTGAGGCTCATCTGGGTAGCCATGCAGGTTGACAACAGGGTTTCTTCCCACAGCAAGTGACCATATTCTATGTTAAAAGTAGCATTGTCTGCTGTAACTCTAAGGAAAAAAACTTGCTACAGCCCGAAATACCCAGGATATCATTCCTATGGATTTAAAAAGTAATAAGCAATTCTACCACTCCTAACAGGATCAGATGCCCTTTAGAATTTTAGAAGTGTTACTTCTGTACAGTTAAGTAGACACATAAGGCTGCTGCAAGACTTAAAGGGGATGAACATAGAGAAAATTAGAAGAATTTTCTTTTTAAGCTCCAAAAGAAATAGGGACTCTGACAAACTTAAGTCATTCAGTGGTCGATTCCAGCTTATCCCAGTGGCCTCTCGGTCTCCACACTTACTAAAAAAAAAATTCTCTCTTAGCTATAAATGAAGTTGCAACATGGTAACAGTAACAGATCCTGGCAACACTTTCTTCCCCAAATCACTTAACTTATTCTCACTCTGGATTTCTAAGGAAGTAAGATTTATGCATCCAGACTGTCTTCAGTGAAACCTGAGGGAAGGGAGCAGGCAGGGTGCCGTACAAGCCCTGGAAACCCAAGCCAATGCTCAGCAGCATGTGTTTGGAGTATCAATAGCAGCAAGGCAGAACAGCGTGCGAGGCTGACCTGGCACTTCCACGAAGGAAGAATGGGCACAGACACAACTGCGTTCACATTCTGCACACTGCGCTTTCACCCTGCACAGCTCTACCACAGCGGCAGAGGGGAGACCTTGCAGTCTGAGCAGGGCAGAAGGTGAGGAAGGGAGAGCTCTGTAATGAGCTCGACCATCCAAAAGAAAATCAGAACTCATTCACTCTGCTCTTGGCAGAATTTTAAACAGTAACAGATAGAACTGGAGCTGGGCAGTCATACCTTCAGCTCTAACAGTGTGTGGAGTAGCCTCAAGAACACATCACAACAGCAGCAGAAAGTGAATATCTGCACAGTATACTCTGCCCTTCAAGCCCCAGGACGTGGACAAAGGCTTTAAAGTGGCCCTGCACAGAGGCAGGAACAAGGCCTGAGTGCCCTCCCTGCTCAAAAGGGTTTCTAGGACCACAGCTACCATTTTCAGCACCTCAGATTGGCCTCTCTTTTCAATACTTCTCTCTCCACTTTGGTTTAGGATATATGCTCCAAATAGCACACATTCTCCTGATTTAACAGCTCTCCAAGTTTAATTTCACTTTATTTTCTCTTTATGTGTCTAAACCCATCGCCCCCTTATTTTTCTGCTCTGAGGCTCACAATTCCCAGTTTGTTTTCAAAGCTCATTAGGAGAATTTTCTCTCTCCCTCTGTCATATCATTAACAGAAATGTTACACAACTCCAGTCTAACTCCCAACCTACATAACCACTGCGCTACTGCTGATAATCAGCTCCTGTTTATCTTTCACCCAACTTTTTCTTCCTACCCAAGCGAATTTCAATTAATCTTCATGTTAGAAAGCAAACATATACCTACTTCCCTCTTGGTTCCCTAAAATCATTAATTTTGCAATTCTATCAAAAAAAGCAATTACATTGTCTGGCAAGATTTATTCTTTATGAACTCATGTTGTTATTGCTTACAATTCTGTCACCCTGCAGACTCTGAGTTTGCATCCTCTTTTAATATCAGGCCCATTATTTTACCAGTGGTTATGCTTTCAGGACAGTAATTGCTAAGAAAAACCTTGGCTTTCTTTTGAAGGTCAACATTATAGTTTCCAGTCCTCACTCATACTGACATTTCATTTTAGCTACCATCTCACAAAAACAATCATCACACAATAGTGGCACAGCAAGAAGGCTCACCAAACACAAGCTATTTAAACTGAGGGGTAAGAAAGAGGGAAGAATCAACCTTTTTTTTTCACATGCTCCCTTAGTCACTCTTTAACATTAAATGAAATTTTAACAGTCAGCCTTCTGCTACAATAAAACATTCAGAGATACTGTTTGGACTTGCAGAATGATGCAGGGTAAAAGGGACCCCTTGAGATCACCTAGTCCAACCCCACGGTCAAAGCAGAGCAAGCTTCAAAGATGTATCATATTACTTAAGACCTTGTCCAGCAGAATTTGGAGAACTTCCAAGGCTGGTGATTCCACAGCTTACTAGAGCAACCTTTTCCCACAGCACCCCAGAAAAAACTTTCTCCTCACCTCCACTTGGGACCTACAGAGGCACCAACCATGACCACTGCCTCTTGTCCTCCCTGAGGATTTCTGAGAAGAACCTGTCTTCTCTACCACACTCCCTAAGTAAAGTAAGGCTATGAAAATCATCCTGTTCTTCAGGCTACATCAGTCCAGCTATCTACATCTTATAAACAGTATGTGCTCCAGATCCTTCAGAATCTCCTTGTGGCCCTTCACTGCATTTGCTTGTAAGCATCAACCTGGCCCTGGGTACAGTCTGGTGTGGCCTCATCAGCACTGAGCATCAGGAAACAAGAGATAATCTCTTCCCCATTGCTATTGTAAGGCATCTGACTGCATTTTCTCAATCTCAATTGTCCAGATTTTCGCATAGTGGTAACTTTTAATATTGACTGTCCTTGCACTCTGTGCAGAGGGTTTCTAATTGCACTGAAAATCCAACCTTTGATGCATTCAGTAAAGCTGGTGTTTAATAAACCAGATTACAGAATCTGCACTTGATCTCTACAAGCCTGTGTACACTTTTAACCAGTTTTCTGCCATCAACCAAGCAACAACTGAGCAGGGTGAAAAGCAGCTTGATAAAGCAGGTAACACATGGAGGGGAAGACATTTGACCAAAGCCTTGTATTTGTACCCCAGTATTAGAAAAGCAAAGGCAGGGCAGTTGCAGACGATCATCAGCATCCAGCGAGGAAAAGCTGACTTGCAAGTCTCAAAGGTGGAAACAGCTGCCAAGCAGAGTGACAAAGGGAAGGGCTGCAACAAACAGGCCAGGTAAGAGAAGACAGATAGGAATTGAGACCTGCAATTTCCTAGAAATGCAAATACCTGCAACATGACAAAAACCAATAGTGTAAGGTGCAAACAGTGTTGTTATGCCTGAGGAAAAGTAGCACAAGAGGGAGAAAACGGCAGGGCAGACAGCAGCACACAGCTGTAGCAATTCAGTCAGTTCAGAAGGTTCATATTTTACTAAGCCAGGAAGTGATAAAAACACAAAAACTGGAAGATCTTCTCATATGTATCCTTAAAGCCCAGCAAGACCAAGCTTTACCTTGGCTGAACTTTTAAACATTTTCTGTGCTGCTGTTCATATTAGATTGGGAAAGAGATTTCCCAATACTGGCCATATCACAAGGACTGTGGAAGGTATAGAAGACAAATGAGCGAAGATGATCTGTTTTTTCTGGTTTTCTATGCTCTTTCACGAACCAAGAAAAAACAAGGTTAATGCTGTCCTGGTACACAGCACAGACCAATGGCTCCAGTGGCAACAAAAAATAATAAATAAAGGGGCAGTGCTGGCCAGGAGACCATAAAGGGACATGCATTGTACAGATCTTTTGCTTTTCAATTTCAGTTCAGGGATTTGTCTTAAGATGTATCTATCAGCCTCTGCTTTCTATTCTACTTTAATAGTGATGTCCTGATGAACACAGAATAGTTCTGTTATAGTTTAGGAGTAACATGGACTAATTTTACTCTCAGGATATTTATTGCATTCATCTAGTGGCTTAATAGAGAAGCTGAAAAAACAAACAGTAAGAAAATAGAATGGCTTAAAACAATGTCTCTTTGCAAACATCTGAGGGCTATTGTGAAACAAAGGTCTATATGCTACACATATTACAAGTTAAAGAAGTTTGTCTCTTGCAAGAGGCCAGCTGGTTGGAGCAGTGTCTTGGGAAGCTGGGCAGAATGCTGGTTCTGGCTCCAGGAGAAACAGAAATACACAGTCTGACAGCTGAGAGGGGAGATCTTTGAGACCAAGAAGCAAAGAAAGTGGTATCTAGCCCTGTGACTATCTCATAAAAAAAAGTATAACCTAATGTAGTTTTGATTTTCTTCACTTCTGGTACTTTCAAAGTCCTCGGAAAAGAAAAAGGGCTCAGGCACTAAGAGACATCTGCAAATACTTCAAAAACATTTCCAGCATAGTTACGCAACATAAGAAATGCATTTCTATGGTCAGCAACACACTGAGTTTTTATTTTGGAAAAACTGTGCAAGGAATGTTTCTGTGCCAAACTTCACCTGGTGTGTCATCCATTGTTTTACATTCCAGCTTCACAGTTCAGGATCACCAGGTGAGTCAAAATGTAAGTGGATGACACAAAATCCACTAGAAGCTATTTTCAGATAAACACACTTTTATCACCTTTCAGCATTTGTAATGGCATTCTGCATGGTCAGCAGAACCAGCTGTGTACTTCTTTGCAGCCTGCATTCATAGTTAGATTAGCCAAGCCATTTTATTAGGATCATTTATCAGGCATCCATCCTAGAGTTCAGGCATCCTGTGTCCTCGAAAAGTTTACTGGGGACAGACCAAAGCTCTTATTCAACAGCAAGACGTCAGAGATGGAGAAAGGCCAATGAGAAGTGCCAAAAGAAGACCAAGACATGAAAGTGCAAGCCTAGTCCCAGTTCCTAGCACTGGAAAACCTCTAAGAATATTGTATTAATACTCATCTGTGTAGAAGATACCAAATTATTTGTCAAGTTCTTTGTTCTCAAATGCCCAAAACCAAAAAAACCCCATACACACCAAACCAACCCAATTTCCACCCCTCCTCCCATCAACAATATTTAAATTTCAGATTTCCAGCTATTCAGATAGAAAACGTAACTAGAATTTGCTAAAAGCTGCCAAATCTGATAGCCTCATTAAGGCAAGGCAATGCAGGTTCACGTCTCCACATCCAGGAAGTGGCAAACACATATATTCCAAGTGCACACACATACTTACATAGAATATCACAGAATCTCAGAATTTTTGAGGTTGAAAAAGACCCTGAAGATCATCAAGTCCAACCATTTACTTGCCACTGCCTAGTTCACCACTAAACCATGTCCCTAAGTGCCACATCTACACATCTTTTAGTTACCTTCAGGGATGGCGACTCAACCACTTTCCTGGGCAGCCTGTTCCCATGCTTGACAATCATTTCAGTGAAGAAATTTTTCCTCAAATCCAATCTAGACCCTATCAGGTGCAACTTCACATAGATACAGACAGGAGGCTTGATCCTGTGCTGCTTGCTGGCTGATCAAGAAGAAAGCTCATCCAAGTGAAATTTGTACTATTTGCACACATACACAACATGGATCCCTCCAATTGCTGGCCTTAGATGCTTGGTCTGTCCAGTATCAGGGCCCTGGTCTCCACTCTTGCTGCAAAACTCCTCCTGTGGTTTGTGCTGTAATCCCTTGCCATGGCTCTATTTGCTGGCACTTAGACTCAATGCATCCACAAAGAAAAGGGCGCACCTCACCCACAGTCAGAAACAGAGTAAGAATATAAGATGAACTGCAGTGATTAGACACCAGGCATGGCCAGGGAATGGAATGGAATGGAACGGAACGGAATGGAATGGAATGGAATGGAATGGAATGGAATGGAATAGTTTCAATCAGAAGGGACCTTTGGCAATCACCTAATCCAACTGCCTGACCTCTTCAGGGCTGACCAAAAGTTAAAGCATGTTACTGAGCTCATGGTCCAAATGCCCCTTAAACACTGAGAGGCTTAAGATATCAACCCCCTCTCTAGGAAGCCTGTTCCAGTGTCTGACCACTCTCTTGGGGAAGAAATGCTTCCTGATGTAAACTCTAAACCTCCTCTAATGCAGCTTTGAAACATTCCCTCTTGTACTATCACAGGATGCCAGGGAGAAGGGATCAGTACCTCTCTCTCCATTTCCCCTCCTCAGAGAGCTGTAGAGACAAGAGTCACCTCTTAGCCTCTCTTTTCTTCAAACTGGACAAACTCTCAGCCACTCCTCTCAGGACACACCCTCCAGCCCTTCCACCAGCTTTGTTTCCCTCCTCTGCAGACATCCAAAGACTTTCCCTCCACTCTGGTGGCGCCCAGAAGTGCTCCCAGCACTCTGGGTGAGGCTGCACCAGCACTGAGCACAGTGCATGATCTCCCCTCTGCCCCACTGTGCTGCCGTGTTTGATGCCCCCAGGGCACGGTTTGTGCCCTCTGGGCTGCCCAGGCACACCCTGCTGACTCACTGAGCTGCTGCCCACCAGCACCCCCAGGGCCCTCCCTGCAGGGTGCTCCCCAGACTCCTCTCCCAGTTTGTACTTGTGCCTGCAGTTACTCCATCCCAGGTGCAGGATCTGGCATTTGTTCCCGAGAAATTTCATGCCAGGGATGATTGCAAATGAACTGACCAGCCTCTCATGTTGACTCATCTTGAGAGGTTTTACACCCACACCATAGGCTGACCCCTCTCCTGTGACAGTCTGGGGAGAAGTCAGGTCAGGGTGTTGCTCCCTCTGCAGTACCTTGGGTTGGTTGGGTTCTCTCACCTTCTGCGCCTTTATGTTTACGACCCTTTTATCACATAACCTAAGAGTATCCTCTGAAATTTGGCATGAATGAATCCAAGGCTGCACTGCGCTTAACCACTGCACTTATTTCTCCCACATAATCAACCAAGGGAAACAGGGGCAGGGCATACAGGTTATTATGAACATCCTGCAACTTTTGATAAAAACAACCTAAGTCTTTTGTTAAACACAGACTTTAAAATTTAGAACTTGCTTGCAAAAATTCATATCCTGTCCTACACTGAAGTTATGGTGTGTGTATATATATACACGCATATATTACATATAAATGAATAACATTAGATACGAGTGGAAGTATTTTGCTGTCTGCTGCCAGCAGGGACACTAAAGAAACAAATGTACAACCCCAGAGTTATTTTTCCAGTAATTTGTTCCTTATGAGATATATTTTGGAACTACGTACTCTTCAGTGAGGCACTGCCTTATCAACACACCTTCCCGTGCTTTCGAAGGACTTGCTACAAAATTTCAAAGACCAAGTCAAATCAAGTATTTTCAATTCCTCCCTTCCTGTTGGGTTTTTTTGTTTGGTGATGGGGGTTGCACTTCACATAATCACAAAATGGTTTGGGTTGGAAGGGACATTAAAGACTATCTAGTTTCACCACCCTGTCATGAGCAGGGACACCTTGCACTAGACCAGGTTGCTCAAAACCCCATCCAACCTGGCCTTGAACAATTCCCGGGATTGGGCATTCATGGCTTTTCTGGGCAACCTACACCAGTGCCTCACCATCCTCACAGTAAAGAATATCATCTTTATATCTAATCTAAACCTACCCTCCCATAGTACCTTGGAAAAGAGAGAGGAGCAAGTGACCTCCTACATATTAAGAACAATGTGAAAGAGAATTGGCTTTGCCCTGCAAGAGAAAAGGCCTTAAGGCAAAGGAAGAACCAGTCTGGAGTTCACCAACAAACTCTATGAACTGCAGAACAGAGCCACTGGAAGAGACTTAGCACAGGGAGGTACATTCAAGAACAAGAAACACTGGGACTGAGTGAAGTATAGATTGAGGGTGGAGGATGAGCACTTCTCAACATAATCAGGGTAGACTGGAGAAAACTCTAGAATCTTTTTTTAAGACACCACTCTGTACCAGCTTTCAAGCAAAGACCCACACACCAACCCTGTGGAGAATAAGATGTCTCTGTCCTGTCCTGTACATAGCTATTTATTCAATATCTTATGTCTGCAGTCTCTTTCTAGGTTGCAGTGTTTTGGCAACTTAATGCCATTTTAAATACAAAGTCCCAAGTTCCTCTGGTCTCCTCACTCCCTGCAGCATCCTACCTTTCCCAGGTGTTGGTATTTGTACCTATTCAACGAGACCCTCCAAGAAATTGAGTTGACCACAAATCCCATGAAAAAAAAAGCACCAGGGCAGCTCCAGAAGGTACTAGCACACAGAGTAAAGAAAGCATGCTCAGGGAAAAAGGGCTGGATCACAGCAATCCCAATTTGAGGTCAGTTTCAAAAGCTATGCAACCACAACCTAAATGTGTCCATTCTGGAAGATACACCTCCTGGATAATTTGGGCAGCACGACACTGCCTATTATCCCTCCCATTTCATGGGTAGCAACTGAACTCTGTCCTTGAAGCTGTCTCTGCAGCAAAGAGCTGGAATGCTAAGGGACAAAGGAAGTGCTATTTTAAAGACTGGAAGCAGATACCCATATGAGAAAAGCAATTTTCCTAAAGTCAGCTATAGCTGTTGACAGAACCACAGGTAAAATTATTTCAGAACTACAGAAATTTGTGTTTACAAGGCAGTCCTTGCTTAATATGTAGAATCCTGAAATTGAGAGCAACCTTTTACCAAAAAAATTAACACTTGAAGTTCCTTTATTTTTTTGATGAGGAAGAAAACAACAGTTCAACAGACAACTGATGATTATTAGAACACATTCTGAGCAATATTTCACTTCTGCTGCTCAGGCCTTGAGAAGACATCTTTTGGCAAAATCAGAAGCAGAATTTGCTGAATAATTTCCTATTAAGGGCACAGAGGAGCATAAAGTGGCTATAAGTGCTTGTGCATTAAGTCACTCTCATAAAGTATTTAGGGTTTTTCTATGTCTGTATCTAATAAGAAAAAGATGGGTTCTGTTATTTAGTTTAAATAAAAATAATAATACAGTGAAGTTATCTCACAACCAACAGATGCTCTGAACTTCCGCCTCTGAGAACCCTAACAGCTTTTCCACTCTCCCTGTCACCTTTCTCAGCTTCTGATGATTCCCGTACTGCTCCATCTATGGTAGTGGAGACAGTGCTTCACCAGAGGCCTTAGATGCTAAAGGGTATAAGGAAGCAGGTTATGCAAAAAGTATCTATTTCCAGCACAGGAATGCAGCCTGTAACTATCCCATGACAGGGAGCTCAGCTCAAATAGAAAGTGTAAGCCCAAGCATATCAAAGCACCAGGAGCACTGCATCCTGAGATAGCAGTGGGAAACCGGGGCAGTGGGGGCAGGGAGGAAGGGGACAGAATGAACAAGCACTTTAGTCTAAAAGAGGAAAGGAAACACTAAGACAGGTCCTGAAATTTTATAAGGGAGTCTGGGAGGCACCTCACAGCCTTAGACCGAAAGATACAGCATATAAAATATCAGAAAAAAAGGTCACTGAGAAAACTAATTTTAAAAAAATAGCTACAGTGAAGAATGACCATTAATTCTTCAAGCTGGAAGAGCAAATAGCACTAAAGCTCCTGGTTTAGCCTCAGATTCTTAAGAGATCTTAGAGCTGAACAGCCTTACTTTCAGTATGCAAAGGCAATCAGCACTCTACAGCTCTTTCACAATGAGAACTTATCTCAATACACATTGACAGGAATTACAGATTTTGAGGTGATCACATTTTTAAAAACCTATTCCTATATGTAGCCCTCCTGCCAAACTAAAACGAAGCAAAACAAACCTTGCATAGTCAAGTGCAAAACTGTTTTGAAGGTCACATCCTTGAATGAGTTACGAGCATTCAGGCTGTACGTGCATCATAGGAACACTGACATATCTTCGTCTCAGTTCTCCCACTCTACTGACAACAGAACTGCAGGTTTCCATTTCCATTTGCAGAAAATGGGAATAATGCTGCCCATGTAAGGACCTGTTGTTCTCATAATTTGATATGATCTTTCACATTTGAAGCCTAGAGAGCTCAGCTCTGATCAGACCAGGATGTTAGAACATTAATGAATAACTCGCATTTTCTCCATATACTCTTGCCCATGTGTGTGCAAGAACACAAGTCCAGGTGAACACCACCAAGAAAAATGGGAAGTAATTAAGGAAATAATTCACAGTTAGAGGTTGCTTCTTTTCTGGAAGGACCTAATCATGTAACACTTGAGGATACAGGTCCTGTAAGAGAGAAGGCCAGGAACAATGCTCTGAATGTCAAGCCACTCAACTCCTGTCCTTGAAATCCAACATGATCCTTGCATTTACCACAGAGTTTTTTGCAATGCATAGCAAAATTCCTCACATAGTCATGCTCCTACTAATCACATTCCTTGGATCTTAGTTGTTTTTCTTCAGACCAAGGTTGCTCTGCAGGCAGAATGGCCATCCACTTAAAATTACAGTGGGACCTGCACCATGAACACAGGCTACAATTTAACACAAAGTGTCCTGAAAATATACAGGGTCTAAAACTGGGCAGCCAGAAATGAAAAGCTTTCTGAACTTCACTGTGTCCAACTCCCATGCATTATAAAGGAGAAATGGCAACCCTTCACTTCCCCTCAACCTGGTGCTCTGAAAAATTAAGTCCTAAATTTTATGAAGCACTCCAATATCATCACAGTAATGTCAGTGTAGGCTGTCTTCAGAGCAGTGTTTGAACAGCACACGTTAATTGCAACTGAATAATGAGGAAAAAGCAAAATAGGTGTTCCTTGGCTGTATGGTGCAGCACACTCCTCTTGAAACAATGGGATGGCATGTTAGGGAACTGGAAAAGTGGCTTCACACTGAATCCACATCAGGCAATAGACCAGTCATGCACCTTAATCCCATTGTTCCCTTAACTTTCATAGAATCAGACTCACAGCCAAGCAAAGCTCAACCACTCATTTGGTATACACATCCCTCCAAAAACAGTATCAACATATACAGACATCTGCTCAGCAGGAAGCTGTATTCCAGTTCCAGCTCTGCCAGATGCTTCATGCCACAGCCACAGCTGGGAAACAGAAGACATGGCCTGTAACTGCTTCCCAAGAGACCAGCAGAAGAAAAAAAAAAGAATACCTCTCACCGTTCTGTGGGAAACATTTCATGTCTGCCAGACCTCACAATAATTGCAGAAATACCTACTCACTGTCCAGGGCTGTGCTCTCCATCTAAGTATTTCGCACAATACCTGTTCCTAAAAGCGTTCATGGCTGGAAGCTCTGCACCTTTCTCAGCCTGTGCCAAGGCTGTCTTTTCCCTGGTGTCACAGCAACCACCACAAGCTCCCTTTGCTTTTAGCTTCTTGTCAGTGCTAAAATTTGGCAGCCTCAGCATTACTCTTTCTTTCCTACTTAGTATGTAAACCCAGTATAGTTTATTCTTATTACTATATTTGATTTTAACACCTTGTTATGTAAAAACAAAATTGTACTGTTTGTACAAAGTCTATTTGTAATCCATTACAGTCCTCCCTGAAACACACACGGTTATTTTTGGGCCACATAAGTCCAAAGCAATTCAGTCTCCTGGGTCTCTTTCTGCATCAGCACCTCTGCTGACACTGCAAATAGGTACTAGGCAGCAAAACTGCACTTCTCCTCCACAGCGAGTCTCTACTCTCTAAGTCCTGGTTGGGAGCTCGCTTCTCACAGCCCACCAGAGTTATCAGCTGGCAATAGCTTTCAGACCTTACCACCTCAGCTTGGTGCAAACAACAATATGGACATGGAGAAACTTATAGATTATTACATATATGTCATCTGTCCTCCTGGAATTTTTTCCCTTGAACACTGTGGACTTAGCATTGCTCATAATCAGCATTACTTCTACATCTATTTTATCACAGCAGTCTCTTACTTCAGTACACGGCCAACAAGATCACATGGGATACAGCTGAAGCAAGGTTTAAATACAACAATCTTACCACAAAATATATTAAAATAGAAAGTTGGTTTATCCCGTAGGACCTTATCTAAATGCTCACCAGACTGCTTGCATGAGCAAGGCGTGGGGAGAGGGGGGAGAGACTGAGAGAGAGATTCCCTGATGGAGAGACCACCCATCCAGTATTCCCTTTCACAGCTGCTCTTGTGCAGAGGTTCCTTAGGTTTATTTCATGATGACAAAGTTTTGGGTTTATTTCAATTTTTTTCCAAAAGACAGATAGATGATATTTACGCTTTTAGCTACAGCTTCTTACAAAATGATGTAATCAAAACCTTCCCCACCATCATTTATATCATGTAACAATGAAAATTAAGTTCCACATTCAGAAACTGTACTGACTGTTGCTGAAAAAACCCCACATTGACTCCAAGGATGGGATATCATGGCAATTGTAACTGAGATGGATCAAAGCAGCTTGTCTTTTATGGTCTTCATTTGCAAAGGCCCGAACATAACCAGATTACTGAGAAGGCAGTACAGCTCAGTGTAGAAAGACATTAATTTTCTTTGCCTGGAAAAGGCTCTTAGCATTTTTCATGTAATTACACCAAAGAGCAAGTCAACTGTACGGCTAAAAGGGAGCAAATGTGAGGAGAAAAACAGGAATAAACCTTGAGTGGGACTTGAACCTGGAAAACAATTCTAGCATGTTCAGAATGAGCAACACCACTTTCACCTCCTCTGATGAAAGTTCACACTGCTCAGCTCTATGAAAGCATTTGAAACAAGAGGGAGGAAGGGAATCACAGCAGGATTGAGAGGGAATGTGTATTGCCTCTGATGAATGGCACAATGCCCAGGCAGCTGCTGCACAAATGCCAAAAGTGGGACCTTTGTTGCTTCAGCTGGATCCCTCTTGAAGTTTTGAATTACAGGCAGATACCTCATGTTATGGGATTCTGCTGCAGCACAGCAATGCAGAGACTGCTTGCTACACGTGTCTTTTCCATTCTGAAACTGAAACCCTAATGGGAAACCAGCCTCTCCAAAAGCCTCACAGAGCAGCTAAGAAGTATATTTCAGCACGTTTACACCAGACCTTGCAAGAATTAACATTATCCTGAATCTTTGTTCATCTTTCAAATGCAAAAGGCTGAATGCAGACAGCTACATTTTAAAATCAAAACCCAAAAAAAGCAAAGGTGTGCACAGTAACGAAAGGCAAATGAATTCTTTAAAATTCTGTGAACAACTTGACAGGTACTTCCTGCATTTTAAACAAGAGCCATGTAATTTTCCACACAGTAGGAAAAAGAATGAATCATAGAATCACAGAATTTCTCAAGTTGGAAGGGACTCATAAGGATCAGCAAGTCCAACACCCTGCTCCTCACAGGAGTGCCTAAAACTAGACCCTATGACTAAGAGCCTTGGCCAGATGCTGCTTAACTCTGACAAGTCTGATGCTGTGACCACTTTCCTGGGGAGTCTCCTGGGGAGTTCCTGTGACTGACCACCTTCTCAGTGAAGAACCTTTTCCTAATGTCCAAGCTGAACTTCCCTGATGCAGCTTCATTTCATTTCATTTCATTTCATTTCATTTCATTTCATTTCATTTCATTTCACTTCGTGTCCTGTCACTAGTGACCAAAAGACAACCAGCATTGTCCCATTCCAGGGAAGAATGTGGCACTTTCTCTTGCTAAATTTCATATGGTTGCTGACTGTCCAGCTCTCCAGGTTATCCAGATCTCTCTGTAAAGCTTCTCTGCCCTTGAAGGTGCCCACAGCTCCTCCTCACCAGCAAACTTTCTGAAGGTACATTTGATTCCAGTGTCCAGATAATTTATGAAGACATTAAAGAGCACTGGGCCTAAAACTGAGTCATGGGGAAGTCTACTGGTGACTGACTGCCAGGCTGATTTAACTCCATTTACTATAACCCCTTGAGCCCCATCCAACAACCCTTTGCTCACTCCGTGTCCCATGAACTTGTCTACATGTGTGATGAACAGTTTATCCAGAAAGACACTGTGACAGACAGTACCTAAAGCTTTGACAAAATTACAAAAAAAAGCTTACTTTGGTGAACTACGTGGGTGACCTTGTCATAAAAGGAAGTTAAGTTGGTTAAGTAGGACTTTCCCCATGTGAACCCATGCTGATTATGAACAATGACTACCTTGTCTCTCAATGCTTAAAGTAAATCAGACAACCAGATATATCTGGAAGTTTAAGGTATATTTTCACCTCAAATGAAATTATTAAAAATTCCAAGTTATGACAACTTCTAAGATCTAAAAATTGCCACGCTATTAAAATACTTTTAATTAGACAGACATACTCAAGTATTCTAGGTTTGCTGTTAAATAAAGTGTAGAATAGAACTAGGTGATATCACCTTTGACAGCAGCAGTATTTTCTGAGAAGCTACTGTTCTCACTGCAGCTTAAACAACTAGTTCTGTTTCATCACCCCCTGTGCTGATTTTGACTGGGGTACAGTTAATTTTCTTCACAGTAGCTGGTGTGGGGCTGGTATGGGATTTGTGCTGGAAACAGTGCTGATAACACAGAGTTTTTTGTTGCTTTTAATTGCTAAGCAGTGCTTGCACAGCATTAAGGCTTTTTCTGCTCCTCACCTCACTCCACCAGCGAGGAGGCTGTGGGTACACAAGAAATTGGGAGGGGACACAGCCAGGACAGCTGACCTCAACTGACCCAAGGGATCTCCCAGACCATATGATGTCCTGCTTAGCATGTAGAGCTCAGGGAAGAAGACAGGAATATTCAGAGTGATGGCATTTGTCTTCCCAGGTGCCCGTTACCTGTGATGGAGCCTCACTGTCCTGGGAATGGCTGAAGACCTGCCTGCCCATGGGAAGTGGTGGCTGATTGCTTGTTTTGCTTCGCTTGAGTGCTCAGATTTTGCTTTCCCTATTAAAGTGTCTTTATGTCAACCCATGAGTTTTCTGTCTTTTACACTTCTCTTCACCATCCCACGGGGAGGAAGCTGCTGTGTGGGAGCTAGTTGATGGTTGGGGCTAAACCCCAACACAACCTCACATGAAGTTGTAGACTAACAAAGGAAAAAGAAAACGAAAGAAAAAATAGCTTGGTTTCTTCCCAACTAAAAATACCCCAGACCTCGAAACACAGTGATAAGTTTCATTTTTATACTTCAACACGGTGACTAACAAATAAACTTTGATATGTAATAGATTCTTTGCCCTAATGCTATTTTAAATGCAAAGCATGCTTTTAGAACCATTATTCTTTAAGCCTCCAGCACAATCAATGTAGCCTTATATAACCATATAACAAATTTTTACAGTTTTAATTCATTTCCAGATTTCAAACCACATCTGATTTTACATAATCCTAAATTAAATATTACACCAGCTAATAAGTAGTTTTTGAGGTTTTAACATAATGCAAAACACATGGAAATTGAAATTCTTAATCAGTGGACCATTCATTATATGATGAGAAGCAGTAAAACCATTTTCCTATTTCCCACTCTCCCAGCCAAAACTAACACCAAAGCTAAGACCAAATCTATTTCCCCCCAGAGAATAACAACTAAATTAATGATGGGGAAAAAAAGAATAATCCAGATAATTTCCATTTTATTTAACTTATCGTAAAATTGGGAATTAAAACCACACTACAAAAAAAAAAGCATTTTTCTCAACAGGTTTTGGACTTTTGGATGTGTTTAATATAGCAGAACGATAAAATTTTCTTTTCACTGTATTATGAAAGTAGGCAATTCTGCTGTGGACTTGTGGTTCTTCCATCCTTAAAAATTCTCGATGAATTCAGAAAGTGCTTGAATTACACTTAAAAAAAAATATGGATGTTCGAGTAATAATTTATTTCAAAATTAATTTGAAAGCTGTGATGCCACTACTCTCCAATTACTGAAAACATCTTTTGATGTTTAGCCAGGTCTGAGTTTCTATTGTTATAAATGGCAAAAACATGGAAATAATCTTCCAAGCTTTCTTTAAGCAGCACAGATGAGAGGAAAAAAAGTGAAGCTGGTGATTCTTCCTTCTTTAGAGGTCACTCTCGCAACCGCCAAGCTTGCAAGAACTTTTTGCAGTTCTTTCACTTGTTTTATCAGAGTTGGAATTAAATTTATCTTGGGAAAATCCAGCACAGTTCCACAAAAGCCTTTAAGTCCACACACCTCACTTACATCACCTGAAGACTATATATTTCACGGTAGGTATTGCTGACCAGCAATTTTCTGGAAGGCTGGGAAAACAGAGCACCAGTGTATCAGTTTGTATCAACACCACTCTGCTCTGGCAGATAAATACTGCTACAGATAAATTCTTTAGGTTTACTTAAAAAAAATAGAGTTCTCAGAATCTGAAGTATGATAAATAAACCAGGGGATTGATGTGAAGCAAAAAAAAAAATATAAAAATTGTTAAGATACACATATCACAACTTAAACTAGGAAGGTCACCTCAAATATTAAATGTCTGAGCTCTTATCAAAAATTTCTAGCACAACTGGGACTTGAATTATCAGTGTCACACTGATCTGGAAAAAATTGCTAGCAAATAGCATCAGCTATTTATTATTCCTCTCCCACTGCACTTTCTCCCATTTCAATGTTGATGGTGAGTGAGAAGCAGCTGAAGGGGCAACTGCTTGTGATGCACTGTAGACTTGTCTTGTTAACACTGAATTTGCTCTCAGGGTCCTTATGTAAGGGAGCTATACAGTGGGTCAAGAAATAGTACAACAAAACATCTGTACATCCACCCTGCCCTACACTTCTTCTCTCCAGCTCCATTGCTTCCACTTGGGATACCAAACCCAGCCTCATACCAAAGTGCCACACAGCTGTAGGCTACTAATAGGTAAATAATGAGGATTAGGACCTGGCGAGCCACAGCACTGCTGAGTGATGGCTGCTACTTCTCAGTCTGTCACATCTGGGCTTGACATGGGCCATTTCTCAGCATCATTTCTTTGTCCTGTTACTGCCTATCCAAGCTCTTTGGTTCAGTTACCTCTTCAGCCTGTTCTTAAAAGCAGATGCAACTTGCGGAATTTTTAATCTTTTTTTCCTTAAGTCTTTTCCATAGTTTACTCATATTTTTCATCTGGTCTGTCACATAAGGAAAACCAAGTACTATGCTGGAAAAGCCAACCTGTTTGTAAGGGTGAGGACAAGAGAAGTGACTGTTTCTGTGCCAACAGCCTGTCAAGTTCTTCCTTCCCCTGCAGGCCTCACAAACCCCATGCCTCAGTGGACGGACCAGCCCTCCTACAGTCAACCAGAAGATAGTCTGGATTCCTACAGCACAAACAATGCCCACACACACAGAGGAAGCTGGTTTCCAAATAGCATATGGTCAAGCAAACAGTCTTGGGTTCGGCTTGATGCTGGAGGTGCACACACCCAAGTGCCAACCACCAGGTGATACCATTGTGGTACTCTGCGTACACACAAGACCTAGTAATTTTCTACTTCTGAGCATCTTTGTGCCAGAAATAATGATATCCCCACCCCCACTCACAGACAATGATTATAAATAATTACAGCAGGTTTAGCCATGAGTCAGTTCAGATCCAACTGCTAGCTATGCTTTTAGTCAGTCAATATGAAAGGTTAACAGTGAGACAGAGGTCTCACCAAATTTTAACATTTGTATGAATTGTTTGATCATGTAAGGATACTTTAAAATAAAGGATGTAAAACCAATACAATTCCTCTACAGAGAGCAACTCCCAGTTGCAGTGTTATGATCTATGACTTGACAGCACTTCATCATCTTGTGCAGGGTTTTTCTTCTCTTTTTTTTTTTAATACAGTAGCATGGTTTTATCTTTAACAATAGACTTAAGAAAAATTAAGTAATTCATTTTCTTAAATGGTGCTGCATCATCAGCACCCTATAATTATTTCAGTGTATGAATGCAATAGTTGAGAATAAAAGTCTTAAATTTATGCAATCTTACAGCACCTTTGGCATAAATCATATGCTCTCAGACATTTTGCATGATAATTTGGCCTGAACAAAGCCTGCCAGCTTTTGAAAATGCCTTGTATTATAGACTACCCAGCAGAAGATCTGCTACATTTAATATACTCCTATCAGCCAGCACAATGCCTTTAAATTCAATATAAATTATCAGAATAATAAAGTAAGTTCCAATTAAGTCCAAACTGACAGCCAATGAGAGCAAAAAGATCTTACCTTAAAACAGCTCATGCTTGTAGTCCTTATTACTGTGTCATTCTTGCATATAATTGCCTACCTGCTACAGGAGAGTGTACAACTGCAACACATTCCCTTCCACATAGAGCAGACTAACCTTTAGGCTTGTCTACTGAGAGCAGAAAACCTAAAATCCTGACATTCCCGAGGTGGTGTTTGTAAGAAGACCATGGCTTTCCATGCTTGGGGCTTCCATCAGCTACAGGTATCCCACCCTTTCAACACAGAAAGGTCCACTCTTAAGAGCTGAGGAATGTGGTAAAGCTTTCATCCAGCTCAGGCACTCAGCTGTGGGGAAAGAGGAGACTCCTCACATGCTCAGAGCACAGATAATGCACAGCTTCCTATACTTGTGCTCCAACCACACTCCTGACACAAGCCAGAACGCTGCCACACTGCAACTAAAACCTGGAGAAACAGAATTCTCTCAAACCAAGGCATTGCTTAACCCTGTTTAACTCGTTTTGTCCTCGCCCCAGCACAGTGCTGTAGAAGGTCCTCACCAGTTTTCTGACCGATTCCCACAGCAATCCTTAGAAGGATTGAAAAGTCACAAAAAGACAGCAGGTATTCAAGATAATAACCCTGAAGAATGTGAACTATCTAACACTTCTCAGATGTTCTATCGAGTTTTTGAAACTGGATAACAAATAGATGATTTGGGGCTTTTTGA
This sequence comes from Rhabdornis inornatus, assembly GCA_013397075.1. Classification (NCBI taxonomy): domain Eukaryota; kingdom Metazoa; phylum Chordata; class Aves; order Passeriformes; family Rhabdornithidae; genus Rhabdornis; species Rhabdornis inornatus. The sequence goes on along the minus strand of VWZS01005303.1, from coordinate 254,635 downwards.
GAGAAAGTGTCAAAAGAACTCTTCAGAAAAACATAGAAACCTCTCCCCCCAAGTAGAACAAGGATTGGCAGTGGTCCAAGCAGAGAATACTGACTAACTTTTTAAATTTGACTGCTTTAAAGTTCTGAAATTCACACTTAAGATTAATTTGTAAAACTGTCAATTATCCACAATCTTCTTACAAAATCTTTTAATATAAAAAAAGGGAAATATATTCAAGTCTTTATTTTGTAAGTGCCAAAGTTCAAAAACGGTTGCCTAAACGTAGCTCTATTGATAGAGTTCATTAGTGCATCTATTTTGAATCAAAAGAAAATTAAAAAAGAGTGGTTTGGGGATGTGACAAAAGACTAGAAATTAGACTAAATAAATTTGCGCAATTGTCTTGAAGGGGAAGAAAACTTTAAATTCAATTTCAAGGTTACAACTAGCTTTTATACTCAGTAACAGCTCTGCAATTTTTTTCCTAGTTAAACTGGACTCCTTGCTCTTGATACAACAAATGTAATTTTTGAAACTGGCTTTTGTGGTTGAAAAACTAGAATTGGGGAGGCTGGGAGGTGGGGATAAAGGCTTTTGGGTGAGATTCAATCACTAAACCTTAACAGAACCAATGACTCATGCAGGACACAAAGGAAGAAACTAGTGTAACAATAATCCTACTTTAAGATTAAAACACAGAAATAAAAATCTCCCTTAATACACGCAAGGATAAAGTGATACTATGTACCTTTAAAACAAGGTAGGAATAGCACATTTCAACATATGCTTCTTTACCCAAATGGCACTGATCCATCATCATACCCTCAGCTGGTTATTCTTGGAGATATACTAACACTCGAAATAAAGAAGGCACTAAAGTTCCTGAGAGTGACAGGAAACCCAGAAGAGTAAGAAATTTTAGACAGAGTTATTTACAGATATTTTCCTGTGAGAAAAGAATGGTAAGAATGTAGCTTGAACATTAACAAATCCACTAAAACATCAGTCTGCCTGGTGGAGTCAGCAGATTTGGTGAGGGATTCAGTGGGGCTGGAAATTCAAACTTTAGCTTGTAATCAGAAAAATCCTACTTTAGAAATTTGAACCAACAGCTAGAAACATGTAATATAATATAGAGCTCTCCTAAAACGGTACCCAGATAGAGGGACCTTATACTATGTGAAGCCTGTGACTATTTAGCTAAAAAAAAAAAGTCAATGACACTGAAGCTCTTTATTATTCTGCAGGGACCTATTTGTAAGTGAGTGACATGGACAAAATCTGCAAATCTGCATTTCCTTCCTTTCCTTTCCTTGGGAAAGGTGCTGCAGATTGTGTGTGCAATTCCTCCATTAGAATGCTGACAGAACAGAAGTTTGTCGAAAGAAATTTCCAACTGAAATAGTCTAGTCTATTCAATTCTAAAGATACACTCGTGGAAAATAAATTAGATCAACTGAACTTTAAAACAACATCATTCAAAATGTTTATTCAGATTGTTTATGAAGCAATTATGCAGAATGCTTAGGTAACAGTTTAAATCACTATGTAGCCCTGATTTTCTGGAGTACCAGCAGTTCTTCAGAGAACACTGACAAATACAGCACACCATACAGCAACTGCTACGTGGTTCAGCCAAGAAGTAGCTCATATGTAAGTCAGTTTAGACTTCTGGGAGAAAAAAAATTTATTTATTAAACAAGCAAATAAATAATGAAGATGAAGGAAGAGATTTGGGGATTATTAGGGAATATTTATTTGGCAGGAGAAAGCAGAGAGGACTTGATGAGACTTGTAAGAGATAAGTCTATTAAAAACATTGTTAGCAGAATGAACCAATTAAGTCCACATCCCCAAAGCAAGTTGGCAATCAGTTTTCAACACCTGTTTTCAGAACAAGGCTTGCAGAGTTTAAACACGTTGTTTAAAGCATCTGCCTAGAACCTCTAGGTCAATAAACACAAGGTAAAAATGCACTTTCAGGACTGCTTACTGTGAGCATTAGCCATAGCAGATGAGATTTTCAAGCAGCACCATTCAACACCAGGTGGAGAAGAGCTGGGCGTTCTGTCCTGCATGGAGCATATCAAAGCCACGTGGCCAACAAGTCGCAGACTGCTGAAGAGAGCAGGTCCCTCCTGACTAGTAAAAGTAAGAAACAGAAAGGTCCATCCAAGATAGTCATGAATCTACATTTATTTACAAAAAAATCACATTTCCTTTAACTCAAAATGTACTGAGCATTACTTATGTATTGGGAGATAACACCTGCAGCCCCTCAGGGCTTCCTAGAGTCTCATAAGGATTTCCAACTAGGATCTCTTTGACTTACAGGATCTAAAGAACGCATCAAAAGTAGTCATTTGAAGCATTTATTTCAGACTTTTTATTAGCAGGCACTCTCTAGCGTAGAACATCCTTTGTGAATAATTAAAATATAGAAAGGTCACATACAGTCCTCATCAGCAGAGAAATCCAAGAGCCCTGAGGTGGAGGAAAACTTTTAAAGCTTTACACAATGGAGTTAAACTATATCCAGCAAGCACTCTTTCTCCCTAGGCCACCTGCAAGATCCTGCTTTCACTCTGAGCTACCAAAGTAAATGAGAATTTTGTGAAGCTGTATTTACCACTGTCACTGTCTCCCCTTGACAAATTTGCAGATGATACAAAACCAAGAAGATTGGCTGATACACCAGATGGTTATGCCGCCATTCACAGGCTGGAGATATGGGCTCACAGGAATCTCATGAGAAGTGACAAAAGGAAATGCAAAGTCTTGCACCTGAAGAGGAATAACCCTATGCACCAGGATGTGCTGGGGGCAAAAAGACTAGAAAGTGTCCTAAGCCCATGCATCATACAGAGAACTAACACTGCAGAAGGAGTTGCACCTACTATCTCTTTACAAAGGATTTAATTAAACAAACATGACAGAAAAAAAGAAAAATATCCAGAACTGCCAAAGTATTGTGCAAGTGCCCTTGACATTTTTTGAGAGGGAAGAATAGAAGATGACAAGTCCAACGAGAAGTATTTTGCTTTGAACTGTCTTAATCTGTACAAAATAAGGTTGTATTTGCACAATAGAATTCACAATATGCATCCAATGTGGAAATGAGGCAATGTACAACAGCATGATGTTTTCAGTGCTCGGGTGTGCAAACAGAAGCTTTGCATCTGTGAGCAGAGATGTCCCACAACTTCATCCTATACATCCAAGGTCACATGGTTTATTTTTACACATAGATACACACACGTGGACTACATGCAGCTACAAACTAATTCGGACTTGAAGGCTTATTCTGTTCCCTGGAATAAGTTTCTCCTCCCAGTGGTCCAGTAAGTTAAACTTACAGGCATTGTAGCCTAAGGAGAGTTAACACCTCTCTTAAAGAGAACCAGAGGGTAGCAAAGAAACACTGTAATTAACATTTATTTTAGGCCATTTTGTGGCAGCAAGATAGAACCACGATATGAGTAACTTACAACTCCAAGCTGACCCTCAAGTCCAAATTAAGATGCCCTGCCATGCCCTGCAGGAGTCCATCAGAGACTCTAATCATGGAAGACTGTAAGGAAAGAGCAAGGGCACTACCAGAGTTTTTTTGCAACACCAAAGTAAATGCAAAATGGGTATCAGGCAGAAATGAAGATAGTGAGCAGAAAGAAATTCACAAAAGCCACTGATTCAAAATGCACACAAACCTAAAAATCAGCTGAAACCCCCCAACAGATATATAGATAAAGTATATTAGAATGAGCAGTGATTTCATACCTGAAATAGTTTTCTAGGATAAGCCATCTAATATATGATACAACTGTGACAGTCAGCGAGTGATATGGCACTAAAACTGCCAAAAGGAATAAATGCCCTGGCATCCAGTGTTAAATCAAATGCTGATAAGGCTAACTATAGTGCAAAAGCATCTGAAAAGCAGACCATGAGAACAAAAAGGCTTAACCGCCTTCTACCAGCAAGTCTGCAAACCTCATCCTTCAATATTTATGCATTTTATGTGTGCCTCTTACCGAGGAATTGACCCTTGCTGCAATCAAAGGTGTAAGTACTGCTTTGGCTGCAGACCATCTAACAATAATACACATGCAAAGCACACAAATGACATTCCCCTTAACACAGAAAGGGCTGTGCTGCTAATGGGAAATGTGGTATTTGGAGATGATGAAATTCTAACAGCTGCAGCAGATTGAAGGGTGGAGGGGGGGGAAAAAAGAGAGAAAGCAGATAGAGATGGGGGAAGCCAAAGGACTGGAGCCAAACTAACAGCTGGGTAAAAACAGCCTAAGAGAGAGGTATTTTTGGAGTTCCCACATCATTTTCATCCCTCTTATATTTTACCAATTACAGCAAAAAAAGTAGTAGCTCATAAATAAACTAATCAGAATTGTTATCATCAACCCTGTCATTCATGATGTGATCATTCATCACATCATGAATCTTCTTTATATAAGCACACAAATACACTGATGATAAGCACTACAGAAAACACCTTAACAGAAAAATAAATGCAAAGATGACCAGAAAGCCAAGGATCCATCACTGTCATAACCAACACAAAGAGGTTTTGCAGCTACCTAATAGTTTAAAATTATTGAATAAAAGTAATTTAAAAAGAAGATAAATGAGGAGAAAAAGTAATTTTTTCCACTCTGTGTGGGAATGATTGGTATCCAAAGGTCAGTGAGTCTACTTACTCACCTTTCTGTAGATTGTGATGATTTTGGAGTGGGACTACAGGTCTTAAAGTCCACATATGTGTGGTGTCAGCAACTGCAGTGGGTGTGTAATTGCTAGGAACTATAAAGCCAGCAGCTAGCCAGCAGCTGCTTACTGGCTAAACAGGTAGCTAGGCTAGGTGGCTTGGCAGACAGGTACGTACGTGTCTCTGGGAGTCAGGCTACTAGTGGAATTGGATTCTGGAGAGATCAGGGTGGCCCTGGCCACCTTCTGGAGAGACTCAAATTTGGAAGTCACCTGCAAGACACGCACCTACATCCAAGGCTAACAAGTGGAGGATCCACAATGCAGGGGATGCAGGAGTGGAGGGCTGTCCATGCTTACCTGGGAGAGATGGGGTCTCTACCAGAAACAGGAGTGGGGCTGCAGTCCTGGGGACTAGTATGTTCAGGTCATCAAGAAATCCCAGGCAAATGGCAATTTTCTCTTTTTCTGCCTCACGAAAACAAAAACAAAAAGCCAGCTCCTACCTTTACAAGGAGACAAATTAAATGCTCATGTCACCTACAAATTCCAGCATGTTCCTACTATGTCAGTTTGACAACTTACTTAAGTACAAACAGAGGAAACCATCATCTACTGATGGGAGGGTAGGAATGGGTAGAAGATGGAGGAGTTAACTCCATGGCCACTTCCACACAATCAAGTGTTCAATACTAGGTAGCATCAGTGAAATTACCTCAATTCCTTAGATGCACCAGTACACATACCCTGTGCTGGCAACTTCAGTTTGGCTGTACGTTCTGAAATTGCAGGGTTTTTATTTAATTCTAGTTTGTACTAGTAAACTTAGAGGGGTGGGAAGGGAGTGGAGATTCTGATTTTGGTATCCAGGGATGTGAAAAATAAGCTTGAAAGTCTGAGCTTTAATGGGAAATAAAACAAAGGCAAAATTGCTTTAAAATCAAAAAGGACGAGTGGCAGAGAGAAAGGACAAAGCTTTACTGGGCCCCCATCCCCTTATTTCCTGTTTCCCTCATTTCATACAAACACCAATCTTTCTTTCACCATACTGCTGATGCATCTAAATTTGTGTGCAGAGGAACAAATAATCTAAGTAAACAACACACATATATTTAAAAAAAAAAAAACAACTTTGAAAGCATTCTTCACATGGCTCAAAAGCAAAAAGGAAACTGGCTTGGGTTTTCTCCTCCATCCCTTATATTCACTTTATATTTTTTATGTGAGCTTTGGAGCAGACAAAGAAAGAGCAAAAAAAGCAAGCTTAGAGGAGGCCATCCTTAAACACATTACCCATAATTATTTTGTGATTTTACACTTACTTTCTATTGAATTGATTCTTCTCATGCATGCTTATAGGATAAGAAGAACAGGCTGCAACTAGAGTAGCAGCAGCACATTTGTTCTTTGTTCTAAAGGGAGCAGGATTAGAATAATGCATGCATGTTTTTCACCACCACTCCTTTTTTTTTATTACATTTAATTACATTTTCAGACTATGCTGCCCTGTCCTATATATATACTTATGCTACATGAACAGACACAACCTCTCTTTGTGTTGCTCTAAATCTTGGGCACTTGCACGCTCCTGATCAAACAATGAGCTGGCGGGAAAGGGAGCTGATCTTAACTCACTGAAGAAAGAGTTCAGTGAGACATGAAGATGCACAGTAGGATTTTTTTTCCCAATCTAAGGTTATCAAAACAAGGCTCCAAAGGAGCCACTGTCTCACACAACACAGTTTGTTTCAGTGCTTGTTTGTGTTTTTGTGGGGCAATTTTTGTTTTCATCTTATTAATGCAAATTGTACAACAAAATGCTTTATGTCATTAGTTAGGAGGAGACAAAAGCAGGAGGCACAGGCGGAGGGTACCTCTCAGCTGAGCCTGGAAATGAGAGAAAAACTCACTGGAATGAACAGACACAGATTTCAGCAGCGCAGAGGCAGCAGCTGTTGCACTGACAGTAATTAGATTGAGGACCGGAGGAAGGGAAAGGATAGAGCCATGAAGGAACACAATGCCAAGGGATACATTCATTTCTGAATCAGCAGGTTGTTACAAGTTTTGAAGATAGGGGAAATAGAGTAATTCCCACAAGAATAACAGCATCTGAGTTGTAGAGACAAAAACTTGTTCAAAAGCTTTTAAACAAGTAGTGGTGATGATATATTATGTGAAACAAAAGCACAAAGTGTTGAGGTTACTATCTTTTTACTCATTTTTTGTGCCAACACTCTTTTTCTGCATAGAGGCTGCACAAAGTTATAATAGAAATATACAATCCCTAGTAACTGCCTGCATGAGAGGAACTTCATTTTGTTGAGCTGCGTATGTCTCACAAGCAGCATCCCATCTAGCAGATGGAAATACTGAAGCAGAGGCTGACATAACTACTGTACCATCACCACCAAGCAGTTCCAAGAACCAGGAACAGACTTCCCCACCCCCGAATACAACCTTTTGTATTAACTGCTGCCTTAGACAGCCAACACATTCCTCCTGGTAAAACGCTCTTTGATGCTGAGAAATGCTCTCCCTCTTCCTTCACTCCCAGTTCCTGAAGTTTCCTGATGTAACAGACACTTCTCAAGACACCCAAGCAAGATTTCGTTGACCACCATCTGGAAGGCAATCATAAGCTCCCTCTAGCAAATGAATATGAATCAGAACATGAATCCCACTCCTGTTCTGCAGCAGGATAGGAATGCACAGCTGTTACTACATCTCATTTCAGAGAGGCATCAGAAACTTGACATTCATGACCACCCCAAGCACATTCTGAAACTCTGCCCTGCTCAGGTCCTCACTGGCAAGAGGCCAGGCCTTGGTGGTTGGGACCACTGTGCATGAAATGTATCAGATGGCATACCGCCTTTTGTCATTTCTGGGAACTGGATTAAGCATGAGGACTACTGCAGCACTTCATCTTGCTCCCACTGCCCTCCTACCTCAAATGGAGATGGAGCATTAGTCTCTAGTCTTACAGAGATGTAGCCAACAGATAAAACATCCCAGCCTGCTCCGTAGGTCTCTGATGCAAGCAACACTGAGTTATGGAATATGGGATGACATTCCACAGTAGGCATATAAATGTAGTGCAGCATGTTGAATATAAAGAAACACCCTAAACTAACTCCTTGCTGCCTCATCTTTCAAATCAAAGAGGTGTTGTTTAGCACTTACACATTAGTAAAAGTCTTGGGAGAAGCTGCAATAACCCAGGTTATTAAAAAAGAGACTACAAAAAATCCCAGGAAGACAAGAGTAGCAACGTGAATAGCAAATAAGTTTTTAATTAGAAGTTATACCTTCAAATAAAGGTTTGTGGTTTCACAGGTCAAGTCAAAAACCATGGCATATTGGCTGCAGGAGATTTTTGGCTTCTCTATTGCAACAGGGACTTCAAAAGTACCTACATCAGGTCGCTCAGTGCTACCAATGCTTTGGGATCCCACATCTAGACAGGGAATTGTAATAAACACTCTTCTTTATGACACACTTCAGTTCTACACACCAGCAAAGCTGCTGTCCTTGCTGCATCTATGAATTAAAGCTCAGGTAGTTTATAGGAAAGAGTGAGAAAAGAAAGGAGAAAATGGGGAAGCAAAGGGGAAAGAAAGGTTTAGGTGGCTTTTTCATTCTTAGCTGTTTGATCACCACATTTGCATTGGCGTTTTGGTTTTTATTTTCAATAATATTTCGGCAGTTCCCTGATCAGCTGTAGTGAACAAGAAGCTGATGCAACATCTCTGTTGCAGACAAACACTAGGAAGTTTTGAGCCAATGAAAAGAGCAAGGTGCATGTACACTGCGTGGTGGAGAACCAGCCACATAGTGACTATGGAAATGATCCCTTTGGCCAGAGGCAGGATTTACATAAGGAAGAGAAACACTACAGTTTAAATCAAAAGCTCAACAATTTTCACAGCTGAATGCTGGAGACTATTCTAACTAAAGACATTTTCCATTTCTGCATCTACCTCTTAAGTTATTGCATCTCATATCTGAGCCTGAGTTCAGTTCTGGTTACAATTCAAAAGAAAATTCATTTATGATGTGAATCTTGAAGACCTTAGTGTCAACAATTTAATTCTTTGTTGTTTTGCTTTTTTTTTACATGATGGAAGTCCCATAAGGGTGTAAGGGTATCTCCTGAAGCTCTGCATTTTGACACAGGATTGGAATGCTGGACTATAGCTGACACACATCAAAGCAAGTGACTGCACCAACCCATGTCACACAGTCTGAAACTGCAGTCTCTGGCTCTCCACTGCCTCAAGGATCTCCACTTAGAGCTGTATTCTGCAGCACAGATCTAGCCTCACACATACCAACAATTTCCAAGCCACAGCCTTTGCCTGCAATGCCCCTCAACAATACTTACAGAAAGAAATCCAAGAAGCTAAAAGCAAGGCTAGAGTTCTAATGAGCACTAGTGACTGCATGGGCAGAGCACACTGACCACAAAGCACTACTTAGGCAAGTACTGCCATCAATAGGCCAGTGAAGACTTGGGCTTATTTGTCTACACCTCGGTTTAGACAATGCAGACATGCTGTCTGCCTCAATCCCACACTTAAATTGGCACAGACTGGAAATTTTTACTGTATCATCACATCAGCAAAATTCAGCCTGCCACTGTATATCTTTCCACTTAAAGAACTGCTTTAAACTGCAGCTCCAACAAGAAACTTACTGATATACCTCTACAAATAAAAAGGCTTACAGTATAATAAATAAGCTGCAATACTGAGCTCCTGTATGGCTATTACTGCATATCCACAGTGCACTTACAGCATTATGCTTTTTTTCCCCAACTCTTACAGTTCCAATTTGTTTTCCATGATACTGAATGGCTCCTATTCCTGAGTTTGCTTTTTGCAAAGCAGCTCCTGAAATGTAATTCACGTGGTTGACGCAGTTACACTGAAGTAGCTTACTGACATTCCAACAAATTACTTATTTGAAGTCTGCACAAGCCTCCTGCTTTCTATGTTTCCATGATATGGAAATGTCAAGTTTTTCTACCACAAAGAAATTCCTTTTTTTACAATCTCATCTTTCCTGAGAAGTTCCGACTTTGAATTTTCTCTCAGGCTGCCTTCTACCATCTACCAGCTGAACCATTAGCATTCCCCATCTTCTTTTATCATCTACACAACCTTGAGTGTTACTTACCTATTTTAAAGTTAATTCATCTGCCCTGTGAACTTTAAAAACGTGAACTTTGAACATTCAAGAAAGAAAATGGTGAAGAATGGCAAGACTGCAATCTAATTGTGAAGAAAATCCAAGGAAACTACTATTAGTGACATGTAACATCTGTAACAAGATCTGGGCCATCCACAGAAAATCTTGCTAACAGCCAGCCACTCCTTTTCCCTGACCTAGACACGGCAGTATTAAGAAGTTTAGTTAATGGCTTTCAATTTAATACTAAAAGAGCTGATGTTCAGTCACTGCAGAGCCACTCTAAATAAAACCACTGGCAAAATAAACCAGTACTGGGCACAACAGCTGGCCATCAGCAGGGCAAGTGGGCAAAAATCGAACCTTTCCAGCAGAAGTGAGGACTTTTCATGTTCCTATTAAAAGGGTTAAACATGTCTCCAGGTATTCTGCTTTTCCCATGTATCTGATAGAATTTAGAAGTATCAGCTGCAGCTCACTGGTCCACCTTCAAATTTACATGGTTGTTAATGGGGCAACTCTGCTTTATATTAGTAACATTAATTGCCATTAATACTGTATAGGCAGAAGTGAAGCAGCAACTCCAACACTACCTACTGGCTGATTAAATTAATTTTTCCTAAAGTCTCTTCTTCCCACAAACTGGTCCTGGTTCTTGTGTTTGCTCTCAAATCCAATGAAGCCTGTATTCTGTGACTCAGAGGTGCTTTTATCTGCTGAGCATTTCTTTCACTCTTCTGTTACACCTAAAAGCCTGCAAGGTAGCATTGCCTTCCTATTTAGACAAGCTACTACAGCCTTAACTATTGACAAATAAACCCTTTTCTTGCATACCGCATTACGATGCAATTAGAAAGAGTCCTGACAGATCGACAGGTAGGAAATAGAAGGACACAAATTAATTTATGGGTTTGCTCCGGGAAACCTCAATACATCAATCAAATATCGATAGTAAAGGCAGGCACTTTCTAATCATTTGGGAAGCTCACAAAACACAATGGCTGCAGGTTTAACATTTCTCATGCAGATGTCTGTGTTACTGCTGGCCCTGAGGAGCACATCAGCCACAGCCACTAAATACAAGGCATTAAAATAGGGAACACATCCATCTTAAATTTCTAATAAAGGAAAACAAATAACAGAATTGTCCCTAATCTGCTTTCCCCAGCTTTTCATCCAGAAAGCCAAGACTTCCACAAAGCTGTTGCACTTTACATTGAGGTTTACCTTCTCTCTATAATGGTTCTCAAGCTTTTAAGGCTTGTCTAGCTGGATACAAGAATTCCCAGTGAGCTACCTATCTGTTTTGAAGCACAAGACTTCCGGATTCTCTCCTTCTGATTTTGGGGTGGTAAAGGGTTTAAATCTATACAAATCAGGGTGCTACAGTTCTGCACATGTACGCAGTTTAAGAAAGATTCCCAGCAGTCAGGGAGAGGAAAGAACAGGGACACAGCAAGGTATGCTTCAAGTTCAGTTTACACCCGCTCAAGGTGAATAATGCAGAGATCACTGGAAAGCAGAGGGAAAAGTGTCTGCACTGAATCAGCTATTCCTCTGTATGCTGTTTACTCTTGATAATCAGACACAAAAAAAAAATTTTTCTGTAAAATCCCACTTAAATAATCAGTCTCTTTCTCATCAAAAGTCAAAATCACCCTGCTACCAAGAACACGCCTTTTTATTAAGACACAAGTTTAGTTTTCAATAAATTCATCTATGAATAGAGAGTAACTGTTTGGGATTTGAGGAATTTCTATACTGTCAGTCTTCGTGACCGCACTGAAATACCATAATTTCTCCTCAAGGCTCAGCTTATGCAGTCCTGCAGTGGCATAGGTTCAGATTTGTTTTGTCAAGTGTTTCCGCATCAAGACATTATTGTTTCAAAGCCCTCCCTGCGAGCTCAAACTTCAACAGAAAATAACCCCCTGTGATCTCACTACAGAAACAAAAAGAAACACTAATTTTAAGTTGTTCCATCACATCAGGGAGGGATGACTTATGCTTTAAAAAATAAGTAGCAAAGAGTATTAAAAAACCATTTTCATCTTCCAAGCAAAGACATGTTTTAAGTGAGAAAATCTATTATCTAGATGATAAGTTGAAGAGTAATATAAAGTGAGTCTGAGATGTTGTCTATACAAAACCTATTTCCTGACCAAACCTTCCAACATATATCTCAAATACATGCAGCCTAATAGCATGGTCAAGGAACACACTGATGAGACTGTATGTCCCAGGACATCAGAATTACTGTGGCTGGAAGCTGCAGGGGATTTCTTAATGAGCTGAAATCAGACTGTTAACAAATTACAGCTGAAGCTGTGGATGCTCTATTATACCCTGGCAGCCAGTACACACTCTCTCTCAGTAGGGACTATAAAAATATGTGGGAACTGGGTGGAAATTTCTTCTATTAGCTCCAGTATCTCTGCTCTGTACCTGCCTCCAAATATGCTATGAAACTACAAACTACTGGAATTATAGATACCACCAATTACTGCTACTTGTCTTGACCCAGTAAAAAGCCAGATGGAGGTCTAAGCAAGAAACAAACAAAAGATAAGAGCAGCTGAGAATGAGATTATTCCCAGCAATGTGTAATTTAGGTGAAGCCTATGAGTTCCTGGCAAACTGCCCATGAGAATACTGCTTAAGCCAAATTGAATATCTCTGACCTATGGATGTTTACAGAAAGGCAGCAGTCATAGAGCGCTGCAGGGATAAATGAATGGGACTTAAAAAATTAAGAGAAGAAAAAGCCACGACCAAACTTAAAATTTTACAAATACTGTGGGTTTTCCTAGCTATGGCTGAGTTATCCATGACCCTGGAGACAGTTTGAATACTTAAGTATTTACTGATTGTTGAGTCAATCATTCATTCAGCCTAATTTCTGGTTAAAAGAAATTTTAAAAACCAGAAATTTTAAAATAGTGGAGATTAATATAGTGGAAATTTAAATAGTGGAAATTAAGCTGTTTTGATTTCTTTTTGATAGCCTCAGACATACAGACTAATAAGAGTTTACATAGATTTGAGTAAATGCCCATCAATCTGGCATGTCCTACATCTTAATTTTAAGTAGGTGGTCAATATTACAGAAAGGGAGGGGGAAAAACCCACACAAAACAGTGTCTGTTGTACTTATAAAAGCTAACTGTACTTATAGAAAGCTATTTTTTTCTTTTGTGTCCTTTCTTTTTTTTCCACTCTCATTTTTTTCCCATTCCTATCCTGTGGCCACACTGCTGATAGCCTAAGAGAATCTATGATTTGTATGCAGACAGAAAGAAAAAGATGTAGAGCTTGGGAGAGATCTCAGCACAGTTTAGTTTGAATAGCTTCTACATGAACACTGTAGGGTTCTGTAAGGTGTTAATCCAATCTTTGGTGTGTTAGCTGTTTCAGGATTTTAGTAAGGCTTTGGATACTGTCCCTCACAGCACCCTTCTGGACAAGTTGTCCCAGCTGTGATCTGAGCAGGTTCACATTGTGCTGGGTGAAGAACTGGCTGAAGGGCAGGGCTCAAAGGGGTGCAGTGAATGGGGGGGCTACATCTGGCTGGTGACTGGTGACTGGTCACCAGTGGTGTTTTGCAGGGCTCAATTCTAGGGACAGTTCTGTGCAATGTGTTTATCAGCTACCTGGATCACTTATCACTCTGGATCACTCAGCAGGAGCTGAGAGCACTATCAGGAAGTTTGCTGTGGATGCTAAACCAGGAGGTGCTGTTGATTCTCTGGAGGGACAAGAGGCCTTGAAGAGGAATCTGCCTAGAGCACTGGGCAATCATCCCTGGCACGAAATTTAACAAGAACAAGTACCAGATCCTGCACCTGGGATGGAGTAACTGCAGGCACAAGTACAAACTGGGAGAGGAGTCTGGGGAGCACCCTGCAGGGAGGGCCCTGGGGGTGCTGGTGGGCAGCAGCTCAGTGAGTCAGCAGGGTGTGCCTGGGCAGCCCAGAGGGCACAAACCGTGCCCTGGGGGCATCAAACACGGCAGCACAGTGGGGCAGAGGGGAGATCATGCACTGTGCTCAGTGCTGGTGCAGCCTCACGCAGAGTGCTGGGAGCACTTCTGGGCACCACCACTTCAGAGGGGTGGGAAAGTCTTTGGATGTCTGAAGAGGAGACAAAAAAAACTGGGAATGGTTCAAAGCTGCACAAGAGAAGGCTCAGATTTGACAATGGAAAGCACATCTTTACTGAGAGGGTGGTCAGACACTGGAACTCCCAGACTTCCTGGATAAGTGATTGATGCCCCATCCCTGTCTGCTTAAGAAGCATTTGGGAAATGCCCTTATTAACATGCTTTAACTTTTGGTCAGCCCTCAAGCTGTTAGTTATTCCAGGTCATAATTTTAGGTCCCTTTGAACTGAAATACTCTATTCTATTCTGTTTCTTTTTTAACTTTCGTCTTCAAAGTTTCTTCCAAGGCTCCTGAAATCCTACATCCCTGTCCAGTTATAATTAATACAGCATAAAGCTGTACTATCCCCATTTTAGATCCTTGCCACACCATTAGCTAGAATTCCTTATAAGCTGTCAGCTCCAGAGTAATTTTCAGATCAACCAGTTCTGTAAGAACACTATTAGAACAATATATTGGATACTTAAACAAAACCAAAGTAAGAATTTGTCAGGAACATGTGTCAACTAGAGGCTATAGTGGACAGAATTATTTTTCATTTTCATCTCATTGTACTGCACTGCCTGTCATTGCTGGCCCCTGTCACAGCTCGCCACAATGATGCACGAACTTGTCACCTCAAAATTGGACTGCTGTGACCTACATGGAGTGATGCTGCACAGGCCCTGCAGCTGGCACAGAATGCTGAGGCTCATTTATGAGGAGACATGGTGCTACTTCAGCAGATTGTGCTCATGTCTCAATGGTCTGTACATGTAAGTTTAAAAATTAAAGGTTCTGATTTTAATAATTACAGCCAAACTACATGAGAGAGAATTATCCAAGAAACCAAGCCCTGCTGACAACTGCTGCTGTAACAACTCGGCATTGGAGATAAACTAAACTACCAAAGAGGGGATTCTCAAAGACAGGCTCTAGATTTGGTTTGTTTATGTCCACTGAGGGTTCAGCACAGTTCAAATTCATTTTGGCATGCTTTCTTATTCATCCCAACTCTAGCAAAAGGAGGGGTTAGAGATAGGGGTGACTGACTTATAAACAGTCCTCTTATCTGAATTTGATTTGCAGATACAGGAATTATACCGTAAAATATGCTCTTACAGACTTTCAGTAAACACATTGCTGTTAATAACAAAATCAACCAACCAACAAAAAAAAACCCCCAAATATCCAACAAATAAAAAATGCTTATCAAGCAAAACTTCTTAAACAAATCCCTTCACTGTGCAGATATTCTGGACATCTCATTTGACCACTGAAGTAACTGAGAGCACAAGATTTCACTTAATTGTTTCTCTCACACAATCATCATTTGTAGTTCTTTTTTCTTCAAAATGTGTTTTGCAAAGTCTTGCCAATTTTGCTTTAGTTACTTCCAGTTAAGAATGTTCAAATCCATTTTGAACCAATGTGCTTACCAGAAATTCATGAAATTACTAAACGAATCATTAGGACATAAATCACACACTGCCCATCCCTGTCATATATGCATTTCTTGGTTTATATATAAGAACATAGTGACCTCCTTCAACACAAAATACAATTTACATACCCAGAAAAAAACAAAGAGGTGCCACAGCCAATCCTGTTCTGCTCCGCTAAAAACATGCAATTTATGTGTATTGCCAAAATGCAATAACCTACCTCCTGATAAATCTTCAAATGTTTCTACACTCAAAGCTTCTAATACCATCTTTTTAGGAACCACTGAAAACAACATCCATTATTAAAAAAAACTGATTTAAAAACTATCCCAGATATTTCTTGCAGTCTAAGGTACCTCCTACAAGTAAGAAGACATGCGAGTCAGACTTAAGCAACTAAATAAATACATTTCAAGCAGGTTTAGCTTCAAACAGAAGGAAGAAGCTACAGGACTACTTTAGGAGCACAGTTGCATAGTGCACATGTGCTGATCCACAGCACTCTATGTCACTGAGAAGCAGGTAATATCTGAGTGACTTAGATACCAGCATTTCTACTAAAGATTTCCCTTAAGATTATGATGAGCTCATCTGTGAGAAGTTCATGAACTGTATGATTCACGTCAGAAATAAATCTTCTTGCAAACACATTTCTTCTTAGGGTTTGTTTTGTTTTGTGGTTTTTTGCTGGTTGTTTTTATTTTCATATGGTTTACAATCACTGTTTATGACCCAGAATAAAATGACAGCATTGGTTGTGGGAAGCTGTATCTAATCACAAGTCAAAGCTGATCAGAAATAAAACACTTGTAGTTTTGCCTCATTCTTAAAGAATGGTCTTATTGTGCAACAAATAAACTTTTTGTGCACTGTTCTCTCTGCCCTGCAAAATCCTCTATAAAAATGAAACATAATATTATGCCACTTGGCAATGTATCAAGACTTATGGCCTATAAAGGGACAGACAGTACCAGATGCTTCTTCATCAGAAAACTAAAGAGAAACTGGATCAAGACAGAAGAGGCTTTTGTTATTGCTAATGCTTCTGTGTTTGCTCTTAGGAGTTTTCCACCCTCAGGGAGGAAGAGACCATTACATTAGTGCCTCACAGACTTAACTAACTTACAAGGAGAATTTAAGTTCCAGACAAAGAATTTAGACCACCAGTCAAACCAATGCAGTGATACTACTGCAGACACCAGCCCAATTAATTTCATACTGAAAGAAGCACAGGAAAATAAGTAGTACCTACTGGCTGCTGCAGCTCTTCCACTGGGAGAGTATTTCTCTACTGATCTTCCAGAGGCAGTGGAATTATGCAGGAAAGTTCTTCTGTTTTCCTCCTGTGACTTCCTCATACACAGCAACACCACGCTGTGTAAAAGAGGAAAAAATGCTCCACTGTCCTCATCCCACCCACACAGATTGCAGCGGAGAACAGGAAGATATCCAACACCTTCCTCATACAGCACAGAGAAGAGATGTGAGATGGAAGAGAACAACACTTATGTCTTACCACGTGATTTTTCCACCACCTTGATTTGTTTCACTCTCTCATGCAGTGTGTTGATCAGCACAGCTCAGACAAGATCAAAAATAAAGCTGATGGTGCAGGAGAGGTAAATAGTAATAAATGGTAGCACAATTTTATGTCAAAAACATCAAAGCTTTACATTTTTATAAAAGGATTGTTTCCTTTAAGTTCTCACACACTAGAGGAAGCTATGATGGACTAGCAAAATCTAAACTTCCGTAAGAAATTTTCTCCTGAGAGCATAAAATAACTGCTGCCAAGACATTGCATAACCAGGCATAAAAATGAAGTAAGCTACCGAAAAAGGCTAGTCTTCCAATCACTCATATCTAAAATAGGAAAGCAGAAAGGGGAAAATACCAAAGCAAAGCTTAGTTATCTACCAGGACCTTAAAATATGAAACCTTAATATTACAATATAGAGTGACTACTACAAAGCAATTTCTTTTACGAGAGCCACATCCAAAGAAGGATGGCCTATTAAGCAGTCAAGCTCAAATAGAATCTGCTCTCAAATGTCATCACAAGAGCAGTGTCTTTCCACCAGGTCTACTTCCTAATGTGCAGCCACAGTTTCATCTATTAAATATAATGATAAAAATAGCCAATGAAGGTTTATTGGTCCTTTTTGTCCTGTGAAGGCAATGCAGTTCAGAGAGAGGGAGCAGACATTTACTCTTGACTGTAAATCATCAAAACAATTTACAGCTGGCTTAATTTCTCCACACTTCCAAACAAGGAGATTGCACAGTGAAAGACTGGCGCATAACCACACACAACCCCACAACTAAGCCTCACAGGGAGAAAATATGGCCCTTGGCAACTTCTCTTCAGTTTTCATTTATAAGTGAAGCCTACTTATAATCTCTCAATTTGCAGGACTGGCAGCTAGGGATAAAATAAAAATGCTAAGTTTGGCTCCTTCTTGTGACCCAGAACCAATAACAGAAAGAAAAATGTCTTACTATTGCATTTGTTTTAATCCCTTCTATGAAAATACAGCTTTTGCTACAGCAGTTGTCTGGCATGTCCAAAAGCCAAGCAGCCCTGCACTTTGCAGAATTCCATATGAAAAAACTACGCAAGCATCAATCATTTTCAAAATCTGCCCTATCAGTCAGTACAGGCTGGTGAGAACGTTTGTGGTATGTCCAAAATTGCCAAAGAAGTGTCAGAGATAACAGATACACTCTGCAACATAAGAAAGAAATCATGGCAGAAACCAAGCAAAGTCACAAAACCTCCGGCACTTTCAGGATACCACAACAAAAAGAGATAAAGCTGTCCTGTTCTCAGCTCAGGCCTTTTTCTCCTCACGCCTTGGAGAAGTACAATCCATAGTTTGGCATCAGAGTCAGCATCACAAGCCAAACCACAAAGTCCACTGTCTGAAATCAATCTTTTTTTTTCTTCAAAATAATAAACTGTATCTTTTTAAAAATCTTATTGCTTGAGCCTACTGCTTTAGTATTGTAATTCTTCTCTCCACCTCTGAAGCGAAAGAAAAGCTTTTGACAAAAACAGACAAGATTTCCTTGTAACTGCACAGTTCCAGAAGCTTAGCTTGAAAGAGGAAACACTATGTCCTTATAGTCACTGAAAAGTTGCAAAGGTGCAAAATTTCCTTAAGAGAGGCACAGGCTAATTTTCAGACCACATCACCCATAAATATGGAAAAAATATCTGATCCCAAGTCAGAAAAATCAGCTTGAATCTCTAACACTCTTAAGCGTAAGAGATTAAACTCTTAAGAGACAGAGTTCCTTTCTCAAAAGCTTAATGATACTATTTTATTACTGTTCCAGACACTATTCAAAGTTTTAGTGCAAATAAACATTTGATCACTTAGCTGCTGACAAATATTGTTCAACACTTGCAATAAGTGTAATGGATTCAAAACAGGAAGAGAGGAAATTAAACTCAAAAAGATACAAAAGCAACCAACTCACAAGACAGAATACATTCTTACTTTAGAGCTAGAACAGATTAATATCCCATCTCTGACAGTACACCCTTAATACAACTTACATGTTTCACCACGTACTTCACCATACTTTTTAAATAAAAATAAGTTATGTTTCCAATTTCAGGTTTAAGTGAAGAACTTTTTTGGCAATTTTCACATGAGCTGTGAAAACAGTAATTTTTAATTGGTTTGACCTTTCATTTCTAAAGTCTTCATATTGGATTGTTTCCTGATTGCTGAGAGAATAGAATAGTATCTGGAGGGACAGAAGCAGCCATTTTGAAGCTCTTCTACAAAAAAAAAGATGTCTTTAAAGCAAAGCAGAGAATAAGAAAAGATCAACTCAAGTGTTTTGGAAACTAATTTAAAATTACATACCAACAAAACCTATGAAATAAATTGTAAGTGCTTTAAGACAAACTTCTACTTTCTTGAGAAAATTTAAGAGAAGATCTTTAACTTTGCCATCTCTGGCATCTCTCTGTTCCAGAAACAAGGTTTTCAAAATACCCATCACACAGGAGGCACAAGCAGTACATCTTCACAGCTACTAAAATGTGAAACTATTCTCCCTCTTCAACTGCTGATCAGTTTAATTGCATGACACAGCTACAGAGGCACAAAGAAAGCTAGAAAGTTAGAAGCTAGATTTTAAAGTTTTAAAAAAACTGAAATAATTAAAGCAAATTAATTGCTAAATAAACACCACATAATAGGCAGCTAACAAAACTCCTTTCTTCGGGTAAGGAAGAATGAAAGCTGTTCTCCTAAAGCTGGTTTTCTGAAACAACTGAAATGTTTCAGCCGCCCTCTAGTGTTAAAATTAATGCACTGGTAAGCCAAGACCGAGGCTGAAAAGATGCCTGAGTTAAGAAATTAATTATTATGCTTTATTTTTAACCACTGTAAAACTAAAAATTAAAAACTAAATTTTAAAATACCACTTGGCCAATTTTGTCTTTAAAATTAAGGTATTAAAACCTTTCCTGTAATGTACAATTCTGCCCTACAGCAACTAACTACATGAAATTATGGGAGATCTTTTACTCAACTTCAACCCTATATTTCAGCCTAAGGAAAAGTTCTGCTTGATGCTAAAAAAACGAAATTATTAGAATTTTAAAAGAGAAAAGAATCAATCATCTATTTCCATAACCCAAGTTTAAAGATAAGCAAATATTAAAATTTTAAAAATACTGGCTTTTACAATTCACTCTACTTAAAACAAACTGTTTATATATAAGCATGGCTGGAAAATTTTCCTTTTCTTCCTCAGGCTCCACATATAAATTTTAACTTGAGTTTAATTAGCATTCAAAAAAAAGAAAGCTCAGAGGCAAACCTTCTCTGGAGGGTTCTTTACCAGCAAATTCAACGAAATCTTGAGCACCAATAACAAAACAAAGTTTATATGACAAAAAGTGAAACTCCTAAAAACATTAGGTACTGATAGAAGAAGAAGAAATGTTCTAATAAGCTAAGTATTAAGTTGTGTGTACTGCTGGCTCATGGTCAGCTTGTCATCAACCAGACAGAGCTGTCTTCCAGACGGTCAGCATGAACTGGAGCATGAACCAGGTATTCTTGGAATACATCCCTGTGCATATGCACATGCTGTGGATGAATGGGACCAGTCAACACAAGTTAGTCAGAGACAAGGCCTGACCAACTGGATTTGTGGACAATGGCAGAGCAGTGGATGTGATTTACTTCAGCAAGCCTTTTAACAGTGAGGATTGGTGGGCACCTAGACAGATAAAAAATTGCTTGGAAGGTTGGGCTCGAAGAACAGTGGTTGAAGTGTTATAATCTATGCTGGGGGCCAGCAGTGAGGAGAGTATTGCCTGCGTCTGTCTGGAGGCTTGTCCTGTTTAACACCTTTATCAGTGACCTGGAGAAGGCAACACAGTCCACTCTCATCAGGCTTGCAGATGACAGCAAACTAGGGGATGCAAACAATAAGCTCCAGGGCAGAGCCACCATTTTGAGGAACCCAGACAGGCCAGAGAAACAGGCTGCCAGGAAAGGACCTCTGGTGAAAAGCATTTGTGGGTACCAGTGGAAACTGGGCTAAACGGGACTCAGAACTGCAATGAAGGCTAAAAGCTTACTGCACTGTATCCACAAGACAATACACAGTAGATAATAGAAATTATTGTTTTCCTTTACTCAACACTGAACTAAAACCAGTCCTGAGCCTCCAGTAAAAGAAAGTGTTGATCAAGGTTGTGGAACTGTTGGAGTGAGGCCAGAGGAGGCACATGAAGGTGATCAGAGGGCTGGAGCATCTCTCTGATGAAGACGTGCTGAAAGTTGGGGCTGCTCTGCCTGGAAAAGGCTCCAGGGAGAGGGAGACCTTATAGCACATTCCAATACCTAAAGGGGGCCTGAAAGTTGGAGAGGGACATTTTACAAGGGCATGCACTGATAGAACAAAGAGGGAAGGTTTCAAACTAAAGAAGAACCAACTTAGGTTAGATACAATAAGTTTTTTATAATGAGGGTGATAAAACACTGGCACAGGTTGCCCAGAGAAGTGATAGATGCCCCATCCCTGGAAACATTCAAGCCAGGTTGGATCGGGTTCTGAGCAACCTGGCCTGGTTGAAGATGTCCCTGCTCATTGCATGGGGCTGGATTAGATGGCCTTTAAAAGGTCCCTTCCAACCCAAACTATTCCATGAGAAACCAGAGCAAGTCCTGCCAAAGTTCACCAGGTTTCTCAGGGAATTAGAGCTCTGGGCCTGTGAGGAAGGGCTGATAAAAATGGGCTTGCTTCACTTATGACAGCTTTGGAGGAACACAGTAGCAGACTTTCAGTTCCCAAGAAAAGGTTACCAAGAACACAAGCCAGCCTTTTTATGAAAGTATGTGGTAGGAGAACAAGAGACAACTGAAGCTGCTACGTGACATTAAAAAAAATCACTGTTCTGAAGTACTGGAACAGGTATCTGAGAGACTGTGGAATCTACATCCATGTAGATATTCAAGAACCATCTGGACAACGTCCGAGCAACCTAGTCTGAAGTCAGCATTGATCTTGCTTTGAGTAGGAGCTGGGCTACATGGCCCCTGGAGGTCCTTTCCAACCTGAATGAGCCTGCAAGTGACATCACCTTATAAACCTAAGCACATAGGAGTCTGGGGTATCATAGATTCAATGTCCTTTCTGACAGTAACATCACAAGCTCCAATATTTATTTATTTATTTGTTTATTTATCGTTGTGTGCTCACTACTCTGAAGCTACTGAATTTATAAATGTAGCTTTATAAAATGGTATTTGAAATGGCTTTAACATCTGACATGTGCCTATCCCAGAGCTTCCTGCACCATACAATGCACAAGGAGTGTTGGCATATGTTTGTAGCATTGAGGAATGTTTGAGCTGCTCCACCTACAACTTACCTGTTTAGTCAGCAGCATTTGTTTCAAGAAAATTTAAAACAGTGTCCCCACTCCCTCCATATGCCTCTCTCAGTACAAACATATTGATAAGGGTACCAAGATGCACATGGTCATATAGACACAGGCTTTTAATCAGGCTGGAGGTTTCCACGACACAGATGGTGAACCCTGGCCTGTGTATCACATCTGTAGTGCCATTGTCCTTACCACGTCTGCTCCACAAGACCCACCACTGGCATGAAGGCTGCCAATTGTAGAGTAGTGTCAAGTATCTGATCACAGTAGTCAATGATGGGGCCTACACTTAATACCATTAATCCGGGCTAAAAATGCATGTCAATCATGAGTAAACTTGCTGACACAAACTCTGAGAGCAGCAATAATCCAGCAGGGCCAAACCAAATCACTGCCTGGAATGCAGAGTCTGATGTAATGCTTGGCTTCAAGTTGCTCCCATGACTCTCAGTTACACATACAGATACAGTCACCCACATTACACAGCTACTTTTGTTCAGCAGTTTTGTGAAATCTGTCAAAAAATTCAACACTGTCCACACCAGTATCAGCAGAAGGCATTACATCACAGTAAGCACACTGGATCTCTGAAGCCTAGTTAGATCTTTAGGAAGACAAAGACAAATACAGTTTTAAAACATAGAATGATATTTATAAATATTTTATACCAACGTCAAGGTCTCTAAAGTTGACCAGAGCTCATCAAGCACAGAAGTTTCAAAATCACTTTGGTCAGCTACATACTTTTCTGGCAGTGCTGCTGCTGTACACACATTCTCAGCATGGTAATACAGTTCTTCAGCATGGGCACGCTCAGGTACCACAACTAGCACACGTGCCATCCTTTGGGAATCTCTGAGTTAATACAGCATCTAGTCTGGCATCCATCCACTTCTGCAAAACAACTCATCTAACCCAATTTCCCATCATCTTTGTTAACTGTCCCACAGCTGTGGGCAGAAAAATTCCCCAGGGGCCTGCAGCCTGTTTCTGTTCTCTCTCTTTCCTGACACTCCCATAAAATACACTCTGGTTTCACAACAGAAGGTACTGAAACAGGAGAAAAATGCCTCAATTTTTGCTGACTAATAAGCACGCCTCCGATCAGATGTGACCACCTTCCCATGACATGGTGACGCAGTCATGAGCTGTGCTCCTACAGTGCCAGAAGTTCACCGGTGCCCACAAATTTCCTGTTCGTGGGCACTGTGGTCAGATCAGAGCAGATGCACCACGACACACAGTCTGAGGGTGCTGCACTGAAGAAAAGATTAAATCATGCGCCACCTTGAAATGCCGAGTGCTGTCTTCAAACAGGGCAAGAACCTCACAGCCGCCAGTAAAAAGAAAAATGTTTCATACTTGAAAATCCCTAATTGAACTTAATAGGTGGAAAATAGACTTAAGAGCTGAAACCAAGTTTTAATATCCTATGCCAATTAGGAATTCTTGTGTACTATACTTGGTATTCACTACCTAACTATAACCCCAAACTATTTTAAATGCACTAAACTCACAGCCTCACCATCAGCCTTGATGACGACTTCTACAATCTATAAAAAGGATATGATATATGAAAAGAACTACGCAATTTTCTTGGCTTTACCATCTTTGCATTTCAGAGAACCTCCCCTTCTTTCTTTTAAGACTCTTGGGAGACTACTAAATTAAAAGATAGAATGGCATGCATAATAATACTGTATATTTTCAATTTTAAGTATTTCATATATTTCTTCCATTTAGGTATTCATGGAATTATGATAATGTAAATAGAAGAGCCTAAAGTGAATCAGCAGATGTTATTTTGAAACAAGGGTACACAAACAGATCTGCAGCTTCATTTAAACTGTGCGCAAATAACAAAAATTGGACAAAGTCACTACAGTATTTTAACCTGTACGAGTGCTGAAGATTAGACTTTTTGTCTTTACATACCTTCCCTCAAAAAAGAAAAAAATTCCATGTCCAAACTACTTTATTTCTTTCCACATTCTGCTACATCTTCTCATTCAAAGGTTTATCAGCCTAATTTAATATATTTCAAGTTGGGTAGCTCAGGATGCCATAACAAACAAGAATTTGTCTGAGCTTGGCTGGATTCCCTCAACTGCATCCTCATCCACCAGTTGTGGATGACTGGTACTAGCCAACTGTAAAGCACTGTTCCTGAACAAGTAACAATTGTTAAAATAAAAGAATTAGAGTTTAGGCTATGTATTGTTCTGGGCAACTATCAAAGGAAGCACTTGCATGAAAATACAAAAGCAGGAAACAGTAAAAAAGCACATTCCATGGCACCAGCTCCTTGCCAGCTTCAGTCTTCACTGTGTACTGTATCACACCAATAAATAAAAGGTGCACTGTGAGCAACTTTAAAGCAAAAACAAATGACAAAAAAACAAAACAAAACCGAAACCAGTCACCCCTACCTTAAAAAAAAAAACAAAAAAACAAAGAAACCAAACCCCAAAAAACATAAACCAACCAACCAAACAAACAAAACAAAACAAAAAAACAACCAAGCAGACTGAAGACTAAAGCACTAAACAATTGTGACAAGAAAAAAATCTTAACAAAGGTCAATGTTGTCCCCAAGACAACATTTTTATTTCAGCTGTCAGCTTCGAAAGCAGATACATACAAATGTCAGTAAATGCAAAAGGCAAAAATTAATACTCTTATACATACTCACTGGCTTTTCAGAGATTCTCCTCTTTTTTTTTTCTTTAAATTATGTACCAAGGTTATAATAAAAAATCACAAGGAAGAATACCAGTTTTAATAGCATGCTGATTTACTTACACAAAACTGCAAATTAGCAATTTCCAGTTCACTCCTGGAGTCTTCCTCCCATCTTGCATGTCTCTGGAATGACCCAAACAGCACCAAGGTGTGCCTGGACAAAGAGCACACTTGACACCTCCTGTGTGAGGCTCCCAGACAAAAATCAGCCCTTGGCAAATCAGTAGGTGAAGAGAACTTAAAATCAGAAGCCACAAGAGAAAAACAAACAGGCTTAAAGATGCCTATGTCAAGCAACACTGTTCACAGGGCAGTAAGTTGAAATTGCATAGCAACCATTAAAAATTTTAACATCAAAACAGTTGAGAGGAAAGCTAATGTCTTTACAAACAATTTGATGGGTGAAGGTATGGGTGTCTTTGAAATGGGTCTTCATGTCTCTACTGACTTCGGGCAGCAGGTTTGTGGCAGAGCCCTGACACCCTGGCTTCTGAACAGACAAGGCTCTGCACAGCCTGAACTTCTGAGCTTTGGGATAAAACAGTAGGTTCAAGGGGGGAATATGTGGTAGGTGGTTCAGGAAGGCTGCACTTTGCCAGTGCCTCAGCCATGGGAAAAGAAAGAAGGCAACATGAGGCTGGGAGTTTAGGATAAAAGGAGGCTGCGACTTCCGAAACCTTGAGAGAGAAAACCCTGTGTGCCCCAGGGGACTCTCTCCCTTTATTCAAATAAAGCTGAAGGATTCCTCTGTCTCCTTTTTGGACATAAATCTCTGGCATTTGTGGATTTTCCTGACACAGTGAACAAAACATACACGACACAACATGCAGTCTTTACTAATTTCTTCCTGACTGTTTCTATATTCTTTTTGATATGCACCAAGCATGTAAGAAATAAGCAGGCAATGCTGTCAAAGAAGCATATAACATTTGAACATAAATTAGACACATAAACACTATTTAGGCTAAGAATAAACCCTTGGAGATAAGATAAACTAATTGTAGACATTATGTTTTTTTAAATACGCTTTTCAAAAAGAAAACACATTTTAAAATCAAACCACGACATCTAAAACTACCTAGTTTTCTGTTTTCACCTCAAATTGCACGAATGCTTTCAAAAGATGACAAAAATTATTTTGACAAAAAGATACTCATCATGATACAAATTCTGCTGACTAGTTGGTATTAACATACCTATTTTCAGCAGTTTTATGTGACAAATCCATCACCTTTCAGCTTTTTTAGGCTGAGAACAATCCAAAATGACTACACTGTCAACACTCTGTCTGTGAATGCTCATTTCAGAGACAGAGTCCTTTGCAAAGCCTGACTGTGCTTTAAGCTTACCTTCTTCCAAAATTCAAACTTATTTTTCTAATAATTTTTCTGTAAGGAAGTCTGTGCTTTTGCAACTGCTCCACACAAGTCTGTGTTATCTGTCCTGCTCACAGTCACAGCCACTGAATTCCATCTCTGTTCTTAGTCATGCATGGCTCACTCTCCATGCCCACAGCATCTCCCGCCACACTCAGCACTGCTAGCAATGTACAGTCAAGCCTGACCTCGTGTGCTCCCCTGGAACAGAAGGCAAAAATAAACACACGAAGATGGGACAAATGCTAGCAATCCTGGGCTCAAATTTTACCCGTCTTACACAGCATCAAATAGACCACTTCAAAATGTTTGCAGCTTCATCTCCTCCTGGTCGATGTGACAGGCTCTTGACAGTTCACGTGTCTTTCAATTTCCATCTGACTTTATTGTCTGGCTTTGTTACTGAATACCTTATCAAGCCCCAAATAGGTTTCATCAACTCTCAATTCAATCAAATAATTGAATCAGGTAAGGTTCTGGGATTTGCTTGATGCAGACCATTTAGAAAAAGAAGTTTCCTGATGAGTTACTTCAGGAGATCTGTGCATGAGCCTCTGAAACCCACTACTCAGGGCAAACTGAGGAAATACAATAAGCTTTCCATCTCTCTCATCCTGGGCTCTGTATAGCAATAGTGCATTTATGCCATAGTTTTCCCATTAATAATACTGCTTTGTGTTAGCTGTCCTCAGATGTTGCACTCCAAATCCTAGCTAGCCAACTATTTGTTTCCAAACTCCCCCGTTTTCCTTCTTAAACATTGCTGGAGAGAGGACTTTAAAAGAGGAAACATCCTAGAATACTAGGTCAATTAATCTCCATGTCAGCCTAAGGGCAATACAGAGGCAGGCAGAGAAGGAACTGGCAGGATGGCAAAGCTAAAGCAGCTGCATAGCACAGTTTCGCCAGGAACAGCACAGGGCTGAGCACGAGCTGACAGCCTCACAGTACTGCCATGGCAGGAACACAAAGCAGGAGAGAGATTAATTAGCTTGACAAAAAGGAAAAAAAACAGGATTAACAGCTTTTGTTGATACCTACATGGATCCCCAACTTTTTTTTTCAAACACACTGAACTTGGCTGGGAAAATGAGCTTGGAAAAAACCTTGGCAATGACTTCTACAATCAATAATGAAGTACCAATTGTATTAGGAATACACTTCTGTGCCTCTGCTAGGGGGAAACCTACCTGCCTGAGGGGCACTCAGCTGCTGGAAAATCCGCAGCAACTGAACCAAAGTGCCAAAAACCACATTAGTACAGAGAAATTTGATATTGGTTCTGCAGAGGCCTGGCTGAAAAGTGTAACATTTTTTCCTCACTGGCATCTCTAACCTCTGTGATACTACAAATGCTTCTGCTGAGTGACAGCAGTATCCCTTTGTAAATGATGGGGTAGATTCCAGGGCTACTAACAAGGAAAGCAATGCAGTTCCTGAAATTCCCACCTATGCCCACATGAAGCCACAGATTTTTCTCCTACGCTGAAAGAAACTGTTCAGAGATTACAAGAGCAGTAATTTTATGCGAAAAAAAAATAAAGAGCAAGAAAGAATCCACTGGCAATCCAAGCTTTGGTACACTGGTAAGATCAGTTTCTTGGTTCCTTAAGAGAAACACTCCTAATCATTCACAGCCTCTCTAAAGCTCAGCTGCATGAGTGTGATATACACCAAGCAGAAATGAATAGTTGGGTCAACAATTTAAATAAAGCAGTCAATAAATCAGAAATCAAAGTGGATTTGAATTGACTATACAGAGACTCTCCAGAAAATGCTTAAGGTCTGATAATAGTAAAAATGAAAACTATTGCTTTAAGAAATTTAGTTTAGTTCACAGCTGTCCAATAGGCTACCACAGGAACATGTACAAATCATTATTTAAAATGAGGCTTTTTTATTCCATCACAGAGAAGCAGACAATACACTGCATGCAACAAAACAGGTTCCACGAACCAGCTCAGCCCAGAGAGACAGACCCCACAGGCTCTTTCAGAGGCTGCCATGTCCAAGAACTGCCCTGTGGAAGGAAGCTCTGTGGGAGCCTGGTGACAATGCAATGGGGACAACAAGCTGAATAAGAGCAGAAAACTGTGCTCCAACACATTCTTCCATGCCTTCTTTCATATGACAAACAAGTAAGAGACAGCCTCACACTATCATTCCTAAGGAAATTTGGTTATATATGTGACTCAATACTCAAGTGAAAATCTTTCTCCGTATTAAAAAACTTAAATAAAAATTCACCCATGGGAAAGTGCCGCAAATCTGATATTCCACGGGAGCTGAGGTAATAATAAAACATGTTAATTAATGATGGGGACAAATATTCCAGGTTCAAGCAACCTGAGAAGAACCAGCGATTAACTCAACAGTATCTCTGGGACAAATAATCTTCCTTTCCCCATAACTAATTTATCTTTTGCCAGTGGGGTGCTCTCATACATGGAGATTTAACTTTATGGCACATTAAAGTTTAGCTGTATCATATTACTTAGTAACTTACAGGACAGGATCATTTACAATTTTGCCTCAAGGCCTCAGAATCCAGTTTAAAACAGAGATTCTGAAAACTAAATTACCCTGACCTGGCCAAATGCCAATCCCACGGCCACTGCCCACAGCAACTTTTGTTTCCTCAGGCTACCTTAGCAAAACTTGTAACAATGTTCCTGAAGATGTGGTCTATCATTATCCACTTAATTGGAGAAGCTCTTTTTATGACAAAGAACAGAGACTGATGCCAAGCAGTCATTCAAACCAGACATGAACAACGTGGTGGCCTGACTGAGGAATATCTGAGCACATTTCACACATTTTACAAATACGTGCCTTTGGCACGACAGGGTCATCAAGTTATTTCTATGACTGTAAGACAGCCAAGATAAGTTAACAAAACCTCTTCTCATACTTCTCTTTCTTGCCTTGCTTGCCTGATCTCATTTTGGATTAAATTTTACAGCCTGGATTTGTTCAGTAGGTCCTAGGTCCTCCCTTCTGTGCCTCACTCTGCTGGGCACAGTATGAAGAACTTGAGAGCAATGACCCTGCTCACAGTCCAAAATAAACCACACAAACGAAGAACAGCCCTGTCCCAATGAGGTATCCAGGGTCACCCAAAAGACCTCACAGTCCACCACACGGGTAGGGCACAGACAAAACTTGCTCCCACACGACAGCACCTTAAACATTTAAAACCCATTATTCAATACATCCTTTATGTTAAAATGTACATCTTATCTAGAATGGCTGCCAAAACCAAACCATCACAAAGCATCTCACACATTCTTTCTGATTTCATTACACAACAGTGTTTTCCAGACATTTAAAAATCCCGACAGTATGTGCTGGTTTTAAAATATAGCTGAAGATTGTCTTCACTATTCAGTCTGGGTCTGAGCTCTCTACTGAGCAGCTTCCTACAATAGCTTTTGTAATACACTGTATTTAATTTTGAGTGATGAGTAGCAGCATTTCACTCAACTTCAATACCACATATCAGCAAGACATTCAATCACTTTATTTTAACAACAATTTGTTGTTCAGATTCTAGAAATTCAAGTCTGGCAAACTTTTTAATATGCATGAGTACGTTTCATAGAAAGCAAAAAGTACATCTCCCATTATGCTCAGCATGTTCAAGTCCTATCTTCTTTGCATTAATGGACCACTTTGAAAGGAAAATCCTTAAATTAATACTAAAGGGTATCTGAAATCCAGTAGCTAACACTGACAAGCAAGGTAAAGAAAGTGGGGTAATTTCTAAACCTCCATTAGAGATGGGATACTAATTTTTCAATTTGCTGTGAAACAGATTTCAGAAACATAATGGAAAGGGGGAAAATTGCATATTACCATGCATGCAAGAAAAATGTTTGAAATATCCTATTTATCTTCCCTTGCTAAGGGATGTGGATTCTTTTGTACTCCTTCATGATGTGAATCACAGATCAGCATTCTGGGAATCAAGCCTATTCCCATTTACCAGTGTAATATGATCATTTAGCATAATTAACACATGGTATTTCTTTACTGCCATGGACTTGGACCAGATCTGAAATGTAAATATTTGCCAAACTGCACATCCTGGTGCCCAGTGCTACACAATGGTGTAATTTAAGACACTCATTTGATTTGCTTTCTCTTCTGGGGGCAGAGTTAAGGTTGCCGTGGGAATTCTCACTTTCATAACAGGAGGCAGCTTAAACATTATAGATGATGTTACATTAATTTCTGAAGTATCAAATTTTAAAGGTGTGGAAACAAGATGAAAGAGCTCACAACACAGCAATCATTTCAAGTGGCACAAGAATGAACATAAAGAAAACTCTTGGAACAAATAACAACCATTTCAATCTTCCCCAACTATCTTTTCCCTAGTGTACTCCATCAACCAGCTCTCCTAGGACACAGTAATCAACAAACCACCATTCCATGTGATTCAGAGCACGGCACACATGCAAAAGGTAATCAGAAAAATCACTGCAAGATGTAAATACACAGCAGCCTTACAGAGAGACATTTTATGACCAAGCCAAGACTCTTTATAACAATCTTAAATTCTACAGCATGAAATTTCATAGGTTCTTTATCGTACATACTGTAACATTGTGTCTGTGTCTCATCTACTACAAATACAGACGTTACCTGTGTCAATGCCTGACACCCCCCACCTATCTTTTCATTCTTTGTCTTGAAACAGAAATATCAGGAAGCTATGCACATCTGTGCTGGTTTTGTGTTTTGGGGTCAGTTTTCTTCACAGTGGCTGGTATGGGCTGTGTTTTGGATTTGTGCTGAACAGAGGGCTGATAATATAGAGATGATTTTGGTGGTGGTGAGCAGGGCTTACAAAGGGCCAAGGCCTTTTCTGCTTCTTATATTGCCATGGTGAGGAGATTGGAAGTATGTGGGAAATTGGGAAGAGACACAGCTGGGACAGCTGACCCCAACTGACCAAAGGGATATTTCATATCATGTAACATCATGCTCAGCGTATCAAGTGAAGGAAGGAGAAAGGGACAAAGATTGCAGAGATGGCTTTGGTCTTCCCAAGTCACCATTACATGTGATGGGCCCTGCTCTCCTGGAGATGGCAGAACACCTGCCTGTCCATGGGAAGCAGTGATTTAATTCCTTGCTTTGCTTGTGCTTGTGGCTTCACCCATGAGTTTTCCAGCTTTTACCCTTCCAGTTCTCTCCCCAATCCAATTGATGGGGGAGTAAGCAAGCAGCCATGTGGAGCTTGGCTGTTGGCTGGGGTTAAACCACAACCATGTCCAGTATCAAATGTACAGATTTTAAGCTAGTTGTATACCTCATATTACTGATTTTTCTCTTGGGAACACTCAAGTCCTAAAAGTGAAATTTTCCACAGCAGTTAGACAACAGACCCTCTCAGGATATCCCCCAGTTCTCTCTTAAATAAACAGTATCCCTAAGTCAATGCATCTTTGCAGCAGCATCACCTCTAATTATGACTTACACAAGAGTAAAGGAAAGCTCCAGCATTCCTTTTTCCTAGCCTCACCCAACACGTTCTCAGCTTTTCCCAGTTGCAAAGAGCTTCTTTCCCTTCACAGACCACAATCTCTCATCACTCATCCCAAAATGTACAACAGTAGATGTTCTTTGCCTGCAGCTGTCATGACAAGTTTTACACAGCAGCACGGAAGTATGAAACAGTTCTTGGCAAGCCAAGTACAAGAGTGGACTATTAGCTCTCTGTTGCTCTCACTGCTTGGATTTATGAAACTGCACTCCCTGCAGCCTTTGGCAGAACACATGGTATTCAGCAGAAAGGTGGATCACCTTGCTTTTCCTAAAGGAGCAGAAGTTGCTTCTTCTGTTGTGTCAGAAATTTAATGAAAGGTAAGCAGTGCCACATCTTCCACTCGCTCCAGGGCAAATCCCTGAAGAAAACAGGGGATGTAAAAATACAAAGCAATGGGCCTGCAGCTGTACTAAGATACCTAACCCTGGGGTAGCCCTGGGTTCCTCCAAGAGGAGTCTATTTTCCTAAGCCTGTTTATAGAACAACCCTTGCACAAAAGGATAAAACTTATATGGACTAAAAAAAGTACTCTCAGTAGGAACCTTGTTTCATTCTTCCCTGCTTCTTTTCCCTACAAATGTCATAGACAGGCAACAGAACAGAGGAAGAGGAATATTTGCATATAATGAAGAGGATTATCATCCTCCTCTATTACATTTCTTTCAGTACTTATAGCAGCACTTGGAGACAATCCCAATAACAATCATGTTACTCTGGACTCTCTCAGCATTTGCAGCAAGAAAATAACAGATTACAAAAAGGTTTTGTAAGGGCTCAGTGTACAACCAACTTGTCTTCCCTTAATGTCAATGTGAGCAGTATTAAAGATAAGGCTTAATGACTCCAAGAATCCTTCACAGAGATCTTACTTACTGAGGTAACTGGATGTACACCAAGGAAAGAGTCACAGACCAAACCTGAAAAGAAGAAGAGCAATAAAATGAATTTTTTTTGTCTTTTGGACCCACTTCCCACCACAAACATAATTCGCTTAGGAGGACAGAAAGGAGAGATTTAGGGAGATTTTAAAAAAGGAAAAGGTATATCAAATTCCACCCACTTCTGAACAAAAGGAGTAACATACTCCAGAGCATAATATACTGACTTGATCTGGACTCAAGTTTAAATAATTAAAACAGATTTACAGAAACTAAAGGGAAAACAGAGATCACAGGGAAAAGCAAAAGCTGTGTGCCTATTAAATCAGAAATACTAGTCAGGAAACTCCAGTGGCTCTATCCCTTGGCATTTAGGTCCCCCATTATCACCATGACTCCTGATGACCTGCTTACAGCAGCCAAACTAGAAAACAAGCAAGAACCTTCCTGATGAACTCTCCTCCAGTAGCCTTGCTTTCTGACTGGTGTCACCTTTGCTTCTAGTACAACAGAGTCCTTTGCTTCTAGGACAATTGTTGAAGTCAAAACCACACAAAACCGTGCAACAGAAAGCACCCCACCTTCTCCAATTCACACTGGAGTTTTCAAGCCTGTAACAGCACCAACCCAATGTTAGAACGGCGCTACAGTTAGCAAAGTGAGACTAGGATTTCCTTCAACCACATGGAGGAAAGACATGGAACAGTGCCATCTCCACTGTTTAAAAGCCCATCAATATTATTGCTGGGCTTTATTATTGCAGCTGCAAACAAAAAAAGAAGTACAGACTAATTTTTTTTTTAATTGTGATTATTCACCAAAATTGGTCAATGGGCATGCTTCCATTATTCCACTGTTGTTGATTTTTAAATTAATGTTTTCCCTTTGCCTTCTTCACTGTATCAAGTAAGACAATGACACATTGCTGTTGATTTCACACAGTCTGTTTACTTACCTACTTCAGCACATGCACACTTCAACAGATCATACACATCACTTCTATACACCTTCCTTAAAGTGAACTAAATACTATATGAACTCATCACTGATGTCAAGCACCACAGCAAGCACTTGCACACATCCACCCAACCTAACTAGATTCCCAGTGACACAGGTGACAACAGTTTCATCCACTGAAGTACTCATATTGAAGTCAAGGATAGCTAAGCCATAACTAATAAGTAAATAACTAAATAAATTTTTTAAAATATCAGTAATTAAATTAGCCAAGATTCCCACAGTTCCACTGTGTAGATGTGGTCTAGTTAGTCAAACTGCTGTCACACACAATATGCTGTCAGCTACACTTATAGATGAACTAACTTTACCACTGCTGTAAGCCAGTTATGAACACAGCACAATCTGTAGCAAAGACACAAATAGCCTGAGAGGAGCACTTCAAGTCATGGAATCCTGTAAAACAGGTAGTAGTCCCAGCCATGTCAGAGGTACACTGACTGGCTGACAAAAGCTCTACACAGTAAAACTAAGAAAGGAAGATGAAATGCCTGCAAGAAATGTGTTGAAGAGGTCTTGCTGTTGGCCAAGGTAAACATTAATAATAAACTCAGAGAAACAACACTCATCTGACAGACCAGAACTGGTGAGATGAAAACTCATGGGCAGATGCAACTGAAGAGCTCAGTCCATGCCCCCCACAGATTCACTACATGGCTTGGGTAGGTACAAGACTGTTGCAAAAATTATGATGCAAGGAACAGCCACTCTGCACATCCTTCAGAAACTTGAATCTTTCACTATGTTTTCTACAAGAGTAGGGAACTGTACTCAGCAGCCAGACAGCCTGTTCAATCCACAGTTCACAGCAAAACAAAGTAAGGAGCAAAGTCTGCCTTCCAAAGCAGAAGTCCTATAACATGACGGCTAACTAACCTAGAAGAAAACGCAGATCTTTTCTCTTCTAGAAAGCTCAGTGACTGGTATGCACTTATCTCCTGGTAACCATTAGGTACATCACCACACCTCATCCTCCAGACTAAAGCATACTTGTCTTTCAGTTCCTCAAACCATGTCCCAAGGGCAAGCTGTTTGCTTTTGTAAATGGATGCCTTGGACCAATGTCATCATCACAGGTAAGTACCTACTTTGGTTGTCCTTGACAGTTTCCAGCTTGCCATGGGGATATTTTGTACCTGAAGTATGAGTACATTTTATTAATAAAATTAAAACCTACAGCTCTAACCACATACAGATCTTTGAAACAGAAACTGGGCTGTCCAGTGATACAAGCAGAAATAATCTGGTAGTGATCTTCTACTAAAGACTTAAGAAGAACATGGAGCAATGAACATCACTTCTCAGTATCTCTTAAAAGTAAAGGAGGGGGATGA
This sequence comes from Rhabdornis inornatus, assembly GCA_013397075.1. NCBI lineage: Eukaryota > Metazoa > Chordata > Aves > Passeriformes > Rhabdornithidae > Rhabdornis > Rhabdornis inornatus. The sequence goes on along the minus strand of VWZS01005303.1, from coordinate 219,331 downwards.
CTTAGCACCTTCAAAAACAAACAAAGGCCTTGAGAAGATTTTGATGAACTACTTTCAAATTTTAAAAACAGAGGAACTAAATAGTACTTGCTAAAGCAGGGAGAAAGAAAGAGATTCCTAAATGAAGCAACATTTCTCCTTAGAGAGCTCTTTAAAAAGTAGTTCAGAAAAAAACAGCAACCTATCTAAATTACTTGGACCGGCTTTGTTTCCTTTGCGTGGTTTAATGTAGGAACAGCAAGGAAGAAATGGACTAAAGATAGCAAAATTGTTCTGTTCTTACCATAGAGTGAACTTCCTCAGCTCTTCAAAGAGGAACTGATGGAGAATAGAATAAGAAGGAAGAACTCAAGACAGAGACTAAATAGCTGTGAAAACCAAGCTATGATAAAACACAAGCAAAACTTTTTTTTTTTCATAAAAGAAAGCAAGATGCAATAGAGATTTCTTGCGTGTCCCGGAAGAGTAGGAAACTGAAGCTGGATTTTTCAGGGCAAACTGACTGCTTTAAGAAAGATGTCTTAACAAATTATTTTTAAAAAACAGAATTAAAAAGAGAGAGTTTCTTGTATAAGTCTTGGGAGGTACTTTGTGGTAACCATTCACCAGGAAAATGGTGTGCCAACATGGAACTTGGAAAACTGAAAGCCATCCAGATGAATTTACATTTGTGTGGGAACTTAAGACTCTGTTCTCATTTCCTCCTCCTGGTTCTCCCTAGAAAACCCCTTCTCTACTTCACGGTCCTTTTTACTTTGACTTCTGTATAACTAGAATAGAGCACACATCCAAAAAACTCCTGTTCTACATGAAGTCTCTTCCCCTGCAGATACTCAAATCACTCTACGGATCATTGGTCCTAGCAATTACTTTTAACACAGCCTTCATATTCTAATCTCTGACCATATTCAGAGAAATACTGAAATACTGTCCTGAGTCTTCCTCCACGTGAAACAGAAGAAGCTTCATTGTGTAGGATTTAGCTATCTTCCATTCTGAGTAGGTGAGAGGGGAATATGCTGGGAATTTTCCCAGAGTTGCAGTTCTTCCCCCTCGCTCTTCATTGATGGCACCTAATAGCTCAACATTAGGTGAGAAATTAGCTATTTATATCCTCCTCATAGATGCCTTTGCTGCTGTCCACTGTGTCCCAGGTGTAATGAATGCAAAGCCTTGCCAGTCCTGCTGCTTTCTCCACTGCTGGGGCAAGAGCTTTTCTAAAACTCAGAGTAGCGGTTACTTGGCAAAACTTTATGAGACAGCACAGCAGCACTGGAGAGATCCAAATGCTCTGATGTATGAAAGAAAATCACTTAATTTATACTTGGAAGGTTTCTTTTACAGGCTTTTAGGCCAGTCATTTAGATTTTTATTTTACAAGGAGACATGCTCCCATCTGCATGTTAGTACAGGTCTCTTCTACTGCCAGAACCATTATCCCATTCCCCTAATGGTATTTTGTCCACATGTATATAAATACATATAAACAATACTGTGCAGACTGTCCTCCAGCAGAAACAACGTACTAGACATTGCCAGAACATTGCTTTCAATCCTTCACAACTTCAGCTGCACTTTCTTCAAACGAAGTCAGGTAACAACCTTCATTCCCATATGGTAACAGTCATAAAATAAAATGGAATGCAAAGCTGATTTTGGGATAAGTATATATTTACAAAATCAAGGAACTGTTTAAAATAAAGCTAGGTGAACATACTGGGCAGAACCACCTTACACTGAACTGTACACAGAGTTGTGAGTAAAAAAACAGCAGCAAAGAAACAGAAAGCAAAGTGTACTTTCAAAAGCATTCTTGAATTATTTAACCTCTAGAAATGTGCAAATGAAGACAGAAGGTCTCCTTGCCTATTCTCAACATGAGTTTGGAGTACAGCTGCAATCACCATAAATGTGATTGTCACTGTACTGCCATAAGGCACTTGAGGAGACAGCACTGACTACCCAATTGCACAAGAGAAGTCACTTGGGGTCTTCCCCCCAGTGGCCTAAACCGAGGATTCCTCCAACTTCAAGCTTTGCCTCCCTCAATCATTCAGGTCAAATGAATTTAAATAAGAGTGACATTAAAGAACACCAAATACAGGAGAGTTCACAGAGGCCTCTGCTCTCTAAAATTTGTACTGATCCCTGTTCCCCAGCACAGAGTCTCAAAATTTTGAGCTAAGTCTCCTTCAAACTTGCTGACAGGGTGTGACATTTCAGCTCTCTCTTCAGTGTACCACCTCATCCTTCCTTTTCAGCCCTTCCTCCCAGGGGAGAGCTGCAGACTTCCTCTCCCTTAGCCGAGTGCCTTCTCAAGGCTCCTGCCTTCCCACCCACTCCAGTGTGGCCATGCCTCCTGCCCAGACACACCACACATGGATAATGCAGCTCCTGTAGTCTCATGTTTGCATGAGGTTGATATATTCCATCATACCCTCACTGTGAGCTGACACAGACCAATCCAAGTACTCGTAAATCAGTGAGGACGGCCCCAGGGCGAAGGCAGCTCTACTTGAGCAATATCAAAGTAGAAACTAAAGCCCAGTTAACACAGTCCAGCTGATTCCAGAGAAAGACATACAGTGACTCAGCCTCAAAAATATCATCAGCTTTTCATTAGTTAATGCAGTTTGTTTCCCCTTTTGCACTTGTAACAGGGATCATGGAAATAAACACCCAGCTAGCTATTAGTCACTTCCACCTTCAGAAATACTGGGCGTTAGAACAGCATGACAGCATTTACATTAGAAAGGAGAACTCTGACAGCAAAAGGGAAAAGTGCTTCCAAAAAAACTTTAATAAATTTTCCTGTTATACCTTTTGAAACAAAGATTAATGTAAACTTAAAATCTTTTAAATGTATGTCACTACTTCAGTGTTTTCATAATATTACAACATCATATTCACATCACTGCAAAGAAATGCTAAGCTTAATTAATACCTTTTCCCACTTAAATGCTTATTGGAGCATATGTTTAAGATTTAGTCTGCCCCATTTGCCTGGAGCTATCCCCACAACATGCCTTCTATTTTATACTCTTGATTTTAAAAGATTTTCAACAATAGAATTTTTCCACCCCTCAACAGGCAGACTAATACATCTCACAGGCATCAAAACACAGCTCATTACTTACTCAGGATCCCATATTTCCTATCTGTTCTTTCTTCCATGTGAAGCACAGTCAGATGTCTCCTTTTTACTGGGCTTGCAGACAGTAACAACTTGCAGCAGCTAGGCTTTGCCCAAGGATCATGTCTCATTCTACAAACTCTAGCCTTCAAGGTTTATTTTTTGACAGCAATAAATGTAAGTGCTTGGAATATCATCAGAAAACAGAGGGAAAGGTGAGGTAGGGCTTGAAAGCCATTTAAGCAACAGTGCTGTCCAGCTGTATTAACACTTAACTCACAGGGACATCACCTTCCCAGAAACACCTGTCCAATGAGGAAAGCATCTTTCACCGGAGAACAGAGTCCAGCCTCATGACAAACACACCACAGAAAACATGTCACTGAACCACAGAAAGCGACCCACAGGACAGATTTGATGATTTTTTTCCCCAGGAAACACAGCACTGATATTCAGCAATGCATGTTTCATTTAGAGAGGCTACAAGGAGCAGTAGAAACAGCCTCCGGAAGTCAGTTTGAGGAGATCAGGAGAGATGAAGAGGAAGTGCAGAGTGCACTAGTAACACCTGTAGTCTCCAAGAAAGTATCTTGTTAACCCCTGAGTAAAATATACAAAAGTTTGTATCTTCCCAACAAGTACTTCCCCTCAAAATTAAATTCTAACATGCATTGCACTGAGCAAAGAGATGGCACTTCCTGAGCACATCTCTACTTTTCCATGTAGAGAAGAAAAGACAAATATCTATTTCTGATCCACTCACATTCTCTGGGTATTGCTAAGATGGCCTAAGGAGGACTGACTCAATCCTAAGGCCTGTTAACCACCACAGCACAAACAGGGAAATGATCTTCTGGTCCTGGCAGACCTTATTATTATTACTTTATTCTATTTTCTAGAGAGTCAAAGAAGACAACCCTCAGATAAGAGCTATTCCCTGGTTATACACTATCTTTCCTCAAGCTCAGCACCATACTTTATTGTCATCACACTTCCTACATTAAATTTGAAAGAATATGGTTTGATCTATTCCAGAATGCATCTTGAAGTGATGTTACACCAACAAGGCACTTTGTACTTTGAGAATCACAAAAGGAAAGTGAGTTTACAAATACAAACCGTTCCCCTACCCACACACCTTCCCAGCATAAGCTGCGAGCTTAATGAGGACAGTTTTTAATTTGATTTCTTTTAGCATCTTAGCAACACATCAGTATCCCAAAAACCTTCCTTCATTTCTTCATCTGGGGTATTTACAAGTATTGCCATTGTTTTACACACCTCTGCCTTCTCAGACCAAATGGCTGCTTGATCTCAGGATCAGAGAATTCATGTTGGAGCAGGCCTGTGAGGGTTCCATCATGCTCTACCTTACACAGGGCAAGCTATGAGGTCCCAGTAAGACTTTATCTGCTTTGGCCTTGAAAACTTCTGAGGTCAGACATTGCACAACCCCTCTGGGCAACTGGTTCCAGCATCTGACTGTCCTCATTGCTGGAAACGACATCTATCTTGAACCTCATTACAACTCTCCTTTGCTGTCTCTCAAGCAGTCACCATATACCAGAGTGAAGAAGCTCTGTCTCCTCGAGAACCTCCTCTAAAGTACCAGAAGGTCACTACAGATCTCGTCAAAGTTTTCTCCAGGCTGAACAAGCCTTGTACCCTCAGCATACGATCCTCTTGTACCAGGGGTCTGGGAGCACTGAAAGGCCTTTAAATGCTCTCTAAGCCTCACATCCACCCCTGCTCTCTGCTCATGGCACCAGGGACCCCATTCTAGCTCTGCCTGTGGTCTCTAGTGCCTGCCCAACCTGTGTTGTAGCCGTCCCCTGCCTCCAGCCACATGTGTGAATCCTGGTCCTGGACCCTGCTGATGCAGACCCTGACCTGAGATAATCACTCCCTTGGGTACTGGCTGCAGTCTTACTAAAATAGTCCTGAGTATTGTCAGCTGCCTTCACTTCCAGAGCACAACACTGGCTCATGCTCAGCTTCCCTAATGCATTCTCATCTCTTTTTGTCATGCATCAATAAATCTAGTGACATTCAACACAGAAACCTAACAGGGCATCAGTCACTTGTGAACAGCACAGTCCTGAAACAAATAAAAGGGAAAAACTGAGATGGGTTTTCAATTGTAAAACCTAAGTACTTCAGGAATGTCAACATACTTCTTCTAAAATAAGCAGTCACTTGTATAGCAGTCACAAAGGATTCTCTAGAGCAAACTTGTTAGTTTCACTTATGACACAAATGTGAAAGTAACTCCTCCAATCAGTGCTGCCGCCTCAGTGTTGGTTTGCTATTTTAATCTGTGCTCTTCCTGTGTTTCATTTTTCTATTGCAGTTTTTTTAGTTTGTTTGTTTGGGGAGACAGGGGTTAAACACTAAAAATACACAGTTGTGATGGAAATACCCCCATGGACAGGCTGAGGTTTGGCATGCTTTGGAAGAAAATATCTTAAAATAGCACAGAAAGCAAAGACTGTGGGATATGCATCTCTGATAGCTACTTTCTGCTAAAATAACCAAAATAGCTGAGATAACACTGACATTCACAGTTAACCCTCTATCCTGCTTAACAGAGATGAACAGGGCCATTCCAACCTCAGAGCTTTGCCTGAATAATGCAAATGACATTGCATTTGTTATGTTCTGACCCCAAGGTCTTCTTATGCAGCTTTATTAATGAGAATTAGGTTTAAAGAAAGTGCAAGTATCCAAAACCAAGTTTACCACAGGTCTTACAGCCTCATTATAGAAAAGGCTTTTTCTGTAGGATTTGCAATTTGATCATCACAGGTCTAAAAATATGAAAGGGAGAGATCTGGAGGCAGAAGCTATATTAGCTCCATCAGTTTTCATACTTGGAGCTCAGGAAAAATGCAAAATGGAAGCAAAGGGCATAAACTGTAAAGACTGACTTTTTTTCTTGGTGTTCTCAACATTGATAATTTATCTTTTGACATTCTAAAAGTTTTTGGGCGCTAACTTTGGCCCCACATTCCATGCCAACACAACTCATACAAATGCACACTTCAGTGGCTGCTATCCTTTGCAATTATACACCCTGGCTACAAAGAACTCCACTACCGGCTTAACAAACAAACCATTAAAACAATTTGTGGCACCTGTTACTAACAACTTTGCTACAGGAACATGTTGAGTTTTGGCTTCCATAGGCAACATTTAGGCCCATCTAGGAATGGGCCAAGAGCCCAAACAAACCGTGTGATTTGACTCTCATGGCTGTTCTAGAGAATATTTAACTTTTACCGAGATGTATCCCAGGTGACTTATGCCCAAGTATTAAAGTAAGTTCAGTGCAGTCGGGTAGGAAAATCAGGTGCCCCCATTCCCACGGTTCAAACCACAGATCTATACACAGCAAAAGCACGGAACAAAAGAGTTGATAAAAGGATTAAGTAGAGAAATGCAGCTCACCCTTGTAGTCTAATTTTCTCCTTAACACAGCATCCCCATACCACTACGACCATCAGAAATCCCTGGAGCTGAAGGCCTTCCCTAGAGGCAGACCTCACAGAGCTCCCACCTCCCACCAGGAGCACGGTGACAGGCGGATATCCCAAGATTCAGCAAGAAAAGTTTCCAAAAGCTCGAACAGGAAAAAGCCACGCTGGAGTCAAGTTTTACATAAGAAGGGGGAAGGCAGAACCGCTGGCTCCACGTCCGCGGGCGGCTGCCGAGCGGAGCTGTCAGCCCAGGGCGGGCTCGCTACCACCCCGGCCAGGATGCAGCCTCCCCTCAAGCCCTGCCCGCCCCCAGCCCCTCATGGCAGAGGCAGCCCCGCCTGCCAGCAGCGCTGACCCAGAGCTGTTCTCCGCGGCGGCGGGGACAAATCCATCCCCAGCCGAAGCCACCCGCTCCCGTGCGGGATGGGCACCCTGGCCATCTCTCCCCGGCCGAGAGCAGGACCGCGCACGCAGACGCCGCTGGGTTCGTCTCATCCCTCTGAACTAACTTTCCTGTTTCCGCAAAAATCACACAGGCACCGGAGGGGGTGGGGGGTTATTGTTTCCAGTAAACACTCCTCACCCCTACGGGCCACCCGCACCCCTCCCGCACCCCCATCCCGCCGGGACCCCGCGGCTCCCCAGCATCTCCAGCAGCCGCGCCGGCATCCCGCGACCCCGGCGACGGGCAGCCCCCGGTACCCCCGCCCCGGGCCGCCCCGCTCCTGCCACCTCCCTTCTCCCAGGGCCGGGAATCGCCCGCAGGTCCCCGCCGCCCCTCGCCCTCCGCGGCGCCGGGTCTCACCCGCGCGTCCCTGGGCCGGGCCTGATGGGGCCGAGCGCTGGGGGAGCGGCGGAGGTAGGGCAGGACACGGCCCCAGCTCCTGCCAGCGGAAACGGGAGGAGGGGCTCGACCGGCGTTACCGAGGGGGGAGGAGCTGGGGGCGCTGCCCAGGGGAGGCTCCAGCCCCGCGGAGGAGGGAAGGGAGGGATGGAGGGAGGGAGCGTTGCCGGCCCGCTCCATCCCGCTCCATCCCGCGCCCGCCGGAGCCGCTTTGGCAGAGCTCTGCCTGCAGCTTGCCCCGCTCCCTCTGCCGCCCGCGGCGCCCTCCGGGAAGCCCCTGGGGTGGGCGCCAGGAGCATCTCCCGGCGATTCCTCCCGGAGCTGGCGGGATGCGCCGGGGCGGGGGGCACCGACCGCCCCGCTCAGCTGCCCGTGTCCCGAGGGAGCCGCGGCTGGACCGAGCTGGGCTCAGGTAGGCAGGGGTGGCGGCCGTGCCCGCAGGCGGCCCGGAGTGCAGCCCTGACCCCCGCTGCGAACAGCAAACCCAGGCTGAGATGCTCGGTGGTCCGAAGCCCACCACGACTGCCAGTGTGTTGCTGTGGCTTCTAGCACAGGGGGAGAGCGTGTCTGAGTGCTCCTCTGAGCTTTCTGCGGTCGCAGCCGGAGTTGTAGACAGGCACGGGTCGGTCTCTTCTCCCAGGTAACAAGTAATAGCACGAGAGGACAGAGCATCAAACTGTGCCTGGTGACGTTTAGATTGGATATTAGGAAATCTTTCTTCACTGAAACGGTGTTCAAACATTGGAACAGGTTGCTTAGGGAAGTGGTGGAGTCATCGTTCATGGAAGCATTCAGGAATTGAGTATACATGGTGCTTATAGACTTGTTTTAGCGGTGGACACAGCAGCTCTGGGTTTATGGCAGGACTCTTGGAGGTCTTTTCCAATCTTAATTATTCTTATCTGTGGTGCTATGAGAGACAGGGCCAATAGGGAGATCTTCTGACATCATACAGAAAGTCCCTACCTGCTTTCTGGGTGTCAGTGGAAGTGCAACAAAAACTTAATGAAGTCAACTTTAAACACTGTCTCCAGTGGAAGACTCTCTTGAGTTGTCTTAGCAGAGCTGGGGAAGATTCTGGCATGAACCACTAAGTGAAGTATTTTGTGCTGGGGAAATAACCTAGAGCTGGGGCAGAGATGCCTACAGAAGTAGAGCAGTGCAGTTGTGGACATGGGCCTCCTGAGAGGAACTATATTTTAGTTTATGAAGAGAAACTCAAGGCTTTACCATAAATGTTTTTGCAGAAGGAGGATCTGTTTCATATTCCTAGGTCCCCTATGTATTCTCATTTCCTTCTCTGGTACTGCTGCTGCTGTCACACTTCTCAGTTCAAGGGGATGTCCACATCAAATATATTCTTTTGTACCTTCCATCGTGTCCTAAGTGGATTTTTATAAACTTCTTGGTTCAACAGACTCGAAGCATCCTGGTGGCAGTGCTGCCAGCAACACAATTGTCATTTGAGCATGTTTGTTTCTCTCCCTCCCAGAAGAAAAGCATGTGCAGCAGCTCTCTGTTAGTCTTTTATTTACCTGCAGAAGTACACAAACATTGCTGTGTGTTTACATTAACGCAAGCAATAAAGGAAATATGTCTTGCAATGCACCAAGAGATGAAGAGATCTGTGGAGAGAACTTCTTTTGGTTCTTTGGTTCCAGGCTCCAAGAAGGGTCCATCTCCTGGATGCTGTAGCTCTAATGCAGCAAATCCCCTTGTACCTCAGGGCTGAACGATCTTCATTCCAGAATTGATGCCAATCTTTAATTAACTTAAACTTTGGAAATAAACAACCACTTCCTTAAAGACAAGTGGCCCAGGAAGTCAGCAGACAATGAGAACACATTTGACACTTGGTGGTGGTGTTATCGTTGGTTGGTTATTCACTCTAAAAGAAACAGTGTGATGTTGTGTTCTTTACCTGTTGCCTAAGCAAAGCAGCTTTATGCCCACGTATATGGGATTTCCATAGTTCAAGTCAAAGTGAAAAATCAATATGTGAAATCAAGTCATCATTTGGTGTCTACCTTGAAAAAGAGGTAAAATGTGCACAGGAAACAAATAAAACATATATGGGAGCTTTGTATGAACCTGATCATTTAGGGTAGAACTTGAAGATCACTGTGAAACTGAGTACTGGAGTGGCTGATACTGTACATATACTTTGTACCAAGTAAACTGCATTTATCTGCAGGTCTCTTCTCAATTAGCCAGTAAATTTAGAGAAGTAATCTGTTAGACCTGTGTTTCAGCTTCAAGTAGCTATTTTCCATATGCAACCAAATCTAACATGGGGGCACTCTGATGTTGTCCATACAGTGAGGAACAGAAGGAATTGCACCTCATCAGCATCTTCTCCCAGGCAACCAGCAACAGGACGAGAGGCCACAGTCTTAAGCTGCACAAGCAGAAGCTTAAGCTAGGCATTAGAAAAATGTTTTTCACAGAAAGAGTGGATCAGCATTGTAATGGGCTGCCCAGGGAGGTGGTGGAGTCACCATCCCTGGAGGTGTTTAAAAAAATAATGGATGTGGCACTTAATGCCATGGTTTAGTTGATAAGGTGGTGTTAGGCCATAGGTTGAACTTGACTATCTCAATGTCTTTTCCAACCTTATTAATTCTGTGATTCTGTGTACCTGAATCCATGGCATCTGACCAGCAAACCTGAAGGCTACATGCAGCTTCTGAGAACAGCTTTGAGTAGCTGCATTTGAGGCATCTAGAAAAGGATGCTTTTCAGTGTAATTCAAAGGATGTACCTCTTCTACTGTAATAGCAAGTCTGTGGCTTTGGTCCCAGCCACCAATTTCAGATGAAATCATAACATGGCAAAGAGTTGAGTGCTGTGGGGAAATTAAGGAGGTTGAAAATCAAAGTCTTTGCTTCTCTTTTTGACAGAAAGAGATAATCCATCTAGACTTTATAACTTCGCTTATATTCAGGTTCTTTCAATTATTATTGCTGTATTTTGCACCAGGAGATGAGGGGGGTGCTTTTCCCTAAAGATTAGTTTTCCTCAGAATGAGCACCAGTACTTTTTTGTGGCTCATTTAAGAGGCCAAAGTTGTATGAATCACAGATTTGGAGACTTGACTAATTGCTGAACCAGCATGTTAAATGCAGGCAAACATGGCTTCCAGTGTAGATCTGGATCTGGTGTCCAAGAGGATTGGGACTGCACCAGCGTCTGTGAGGTTATGGACAGAGCTGTGGTCAACCTAAGCTTCTGGCTAGTCTTCCCTCATAGAGAGTAGCCCTGATCTTGATGTTTCATTACAAGCATGCAAGTTGTCTGCTACCTTCCTGCTTGGTTTTGATGTAGACTCTGCTTGCAGGATTGGTGAATCAGCATGACCCCCAGCAGCTTCTTTAAGGCTCAGCATGTGTTCTTCCTTCCCCTTCTACAGCTCTAGAGCAAGTTTGAGGGTGTTCTCACCTGTCTGAATTAGTTCTTATTCTTTGCTGTGACCACACAAGATCTTCAACTCCTTCATCTGATCCAAGATGTCAAAGAAGCAAGACAAAAATGAGCTGGGTAATGAGGAAGAAAAGATCACTGGGAAACCATTGCACCAAAGGCTAAAGCATGTATGTAATACTCAAGGAAATGATCCTTGAGTCTAGATATTGAAGTAAAAAGAGATTTAAATTCAGTCCCTCCTTTGCCGCTAGGCCTACTTACGTGTTTTCTTCATTGGCAATATCAGGTTAAGAAGTTCCCACCCCTTCACCACAGATACATGAATGAATTAAAATTAACTTGTCTTACCTGAAGTGTTCCTTTTAGCTTTGAAGTTAAGATGAAGGGAGGGCTCCTGTTTTGCCTAGCTCTGTGTTGCTCAGACCCATGGTCTGTCTTATCTCAGAAGACTATCAGTAAGTGGAATCATTTTAGTAATTCAGTTTTACATGATTCCACAAGCAGATGTAGCTGCACAAATTAGGCCTGATAAACTGAAGTATGAACATTAGAAAAAAAATTAATCAGTTAAATGGAAACTTTTAAAGTGCTTTGTTATAAAGAAAACATGGATATTTAGATCTCTGTTTTGTCACTTTACCTTCTAAGGTCTCAGTGTTGTGGCTGTAAAGTGACCAGGGGAATCAGCTTTTAATGTTTTGTCCCTTGATTTTACAGCAAGTTCTTATAAGTTAAGTTAAAAATTCTGGTATTTCTGCCCCAACAGAAATTAAACTTGTAAGACGCTCTGATACCCTCATTGGTTGTCAGTTCTTTAGAGTTTAATTTAGCCTTTCCATTTGAAACTAAGCTATCTCTTTTTTTACATATGCTATTTTGTGTTTGCTTTGCTTTATTTTTAGCAAAATTGCAGCTGGCTCTTAGTTTGATGCACTGTGGTTTCTTCTGGTGAAATTCCAAGAAAGGAAGCCTTGGGAGAGAGCTACAGTCCTTCCAGTCTTTGAAGTGTTTTTGCATGGATCTCACCCATTCTGCAACGGGACTGAAGCCTTTTAGTCCAGATCTAAATTACCAGTACTTGTTTTGCCTCTTAGCTTTACTAAATCTTCTTTATCTCTTGGCCTACATAAAAGTGAGCTCTCCCAGACATATGAATTTTCTTTTCCTTTCTCCACTGAGTTTCAAAGTCAGGTAGATGTCTCTTGCTGACCCTGGTTGTTGACACCAGGGAGCTGTGAACTCCAAGAACAAGCACAGAAAGGAATAGTGCCAGAGAAGAATCTTGCACTGCTGTTAAGTTAAAATAAAATCCCTGTATAAGTGTCCCAAAATCAACTGTGCAAAGACTTCATCTGTTCCTCAGCCAGTTGGTTTGTGCTTTCTGCCTTGATAACATCTTAAAACTTGGCTCAGTGTGGTTTTATTAATGATCAGCTAATGTACTAAGTGGACTTCTAGGACTCATCTTCTTCAGGGAATGATTTCAGTAGGGTATGCTGCTGTGGTGTAATCCTGCAGTAAACACATGAAAGGCACCAAGCCCATGTTTGCAGGAGAGTACTAATACACATCATAAGGAATTTTCCATTGCTGGGGACTTTCTCTGCCCTTTCTCTGTACAGGCTTCATTTTAAAACATTGTTGTTGCATTGGCCAAAAATACTTTTCCCAAGGGTCAGTCTTTTTTCTTATTAGCAGGGTTTTATTTGATTTGTTGCCTGCTCCACGCATGGTTCAGAGATCAGGAAGGAAATTGCACAGGGCTGAAACAGGTAGGTTCATGCATCAGCAATGGACTGTAGACAGTTGGTGCCATTCATACCTATGTGGCCAGGTGGAGGGGCTACCTGGTTTGCAGAGATGTTAATTCAGTCCTGGGTGGCTTGGTCACCTGGCTGGGACTAGCAATAACACCCCATGGATGGGTGAGGGCAGCCTGTGCTCACATACATTTTTCATGTGTAGCACAGAACAGCAAGTATTTCAAGACACTTTGTTTTCTAGGTGTTTAAAGTACTTGGCTCATCTTTCTCCAAGCTTGACTGATTCTGGTTACCAGCCATGCAGATCTTAAGGAAAGCTGTTGGCATCTGTGTGTCTGTATTACTGTTTGGAAGTCTGTTCCTGAAGGTATTTCTTTGTCTTGGAGAGAGCAGGCAGAGCAGAAACTTGGTGTAGATTTTGTTGCAAATTTTTTGCAATTTTTTGCAAATTTTCAGTTCTTGACCATCCACTTTTGGCTCCTGCACAGAGAAGTTTAAGAGCACTAGCCCTGCAAGGTCCTTAAAAGCAGCCTCTGAGAATGCAGGGTCTGCAAGATTGGGAGGAAAAATATATGGAGCACTTTTCCCATAACAAGAAACTATCCTTCTCCAGCTCTGACTTCATGGCATCATCTTTGCTATCCTCCTTACCCTTGTCCTTTCCTTCCCATGCTTCAAAGCATAGGGTATACCTGGTGAAGACTGATCCCTGTCAGGGACCTCCCACATGCAAATGGAAACCCACACTTTTACAGTTACAATGGATCAGCTGGCATGCAGATGCTTAATGAAGAAGTAAGTCAATTAGTCCCCTTTCCACATTAAATTGATTGTCCAAGCCGTGCAACTCTGCCTGGCCACCCAATAAATTTCCTGTTCAACAGCTGCCAGAGCATCATGCAAACCACCTCTTCTCTCAGAGCAATATGAATGGCTGCATCTTCCCCCCACATCAGCAGCATTGTGGGGACCATGATTATTGCCTCTCAGTGACTCCTGAATAGACAACCTCAGTTTACAAGTAAAGCAGAGGCTGTGTTTGATTGCCTTGGAAACACAGAAAGCGAAGCTGTTTTCACTCTTCTCTCTTTCTTTTCCTCCAGTTTGCTCAACAAATGACATCCTGTGCAATACTTGTGCACTTCACTGTCTGCAGCTAACAGGTCGAATAATTTGAACTCTGTAAACAATTATTTTGCTGGTGCACAAGAGCACAGACTGGCTCACTGAGCATTGGTAGCTGTGCAGGGAGAACAGAAGCAAAAGCAGCAAGAATTATTTTAGTCTGTCAAGTTATCAGACTTGATACATAGAGGAAATCTGCTGGGCAAGACAACATGATTTAACATACCCAATTTTCTAAGCATAACTTCATTTAAAACATAAAAGAAAGATTGGTCTCTCACTATCATGCATGGAAGAGAGGGAAAAAGAAACAAGCCCCTAACAGAGCAAGACTGAATTAGCCTGTGACTGCACAACTGCTGATGTGGACAGGTGTGCAGGAAGTATGTGTAACCTCTATATACAGGCACAAGACCATATATGTCTAACTGACACCTATATAAACGTATGGTAACCACGCCTGTGCATGTGTTGACTTTCAAATGAATGTATATGAGTGCACACACTCAGACTAGGTGTAGCATGAACATTTTCAACCTGTTCATATGTGATCAGAATTGTGGAAGCTGCTGCCATTGCCACTGCCCCACCTGTATGCTCAGGTGCATACACTTCTTTTATGTTTGTGATCACACCCTGAGTGTGCACTATGAGAAATGCTTTTCACAGGATGCTGATTGTGCTAAGACCCTAAAGCAGTGACTTACTTGCCTGTTTCCTTGACTCCAAGTCTTTTTCCCATTTGCACAAACCTGGAGATGGAAACTTCACTCTATCAATCACAAACCAGAGGTACTTTTCTGAAAATACACAATATCTGCAGTTTATTTTTCAGTTTGGTATGGGGGCAGGGGTCAGGGGTTGTTCAAGCACAGGCTTTTTTCTTAGACATGCATTCCATGGACAACTCAGGGCAGAGAGTCTCTAGTCCTTCACCAGCCGGTAGATGTGATGTTGGGCACCGTGGTCACTAGTTGACACTTCAAAAACATATGCTATGCACAGCAAGGTCTCCTGTGTGTCCCTGTTTGTCACAACCTAGACAGAAAACGAGAAGAAGCTGAAATGGCAACTGCTATTTCTCTGCTTACATATTCCAACACACTTAACATAAAGCAGAAGGTCAGTAATAGACAAAGATCAGAGAAGTGCAAGATTGATACACAGCTTGGCCCACACACCAAAGCACTTTTGCAGCCTCAGAACTACAATGCAGTGAAGAGACAGGGAGGTGAGCAGAGACCACTGTGAGGAAAAGCCCACTGTGACCAAGCAGTGATCACATCAGTGGAAGCAGGTCCACCAGGTTCTCTACTTCCCACCCCTGGTGTTGCAGAGGGAAAGCGTTTCACAAAAAAAAAGCTCTTTTTGCTCTGTTTGTTGGGTATAGAGAGGCCCCCTCCTGTGGCACACCCACTCCTGTTCACACATACATTGATGTATCACAACCACAGACTGTTGTTTTCCTTCATCTGCTCCTGCTTGTCAATGGTAGACACAGAACACGAGGATTAGAGAGTATAATTCCTTTTACAGGAGACTTACAGATTTTACTCCATTACACCTCCCATTCCATACACTGTAGATGTTGGGAGAAGGATGGTTGCTACACTCATGCGTTCTTACAGAAGCTCCTTTTTTCCCTTTTTTTCCTATGGCCCCTCAGGACCCTTAGTGTCTCTACAACGTGACTCTGTCAGCAGCATTGTGAAGGAGCAGTATTGTCCTAGTTTCTGCAGCATGCACTATGTGGCAGAGGCAAGAGAGATATTGCTCTCAGAACTCCTAGCTCAGCTTCCCTCTCTCTGTCACTGCACAACTTTGCATATTCTTGTCACCTGAGTTTGTGCCATAGCTAAAGTTCTCTCCTGATGGAGGAGACAGATTTTTATCAGCAGTAGCACAAACTCAACTGCAGAAGAAAACCATTCCAGCTGGAGGCTTGTACTGTACCAAAGCCCAATTGTTCTTGTGAAAACAGGAAGAAAATAGCTGTTTTCAAACTTGCTTATTAATTTTAGCAGTCTGATTTTGGTCTATTCTGTTTTCTTTTCTTACTTCATGATTGGATTTGCAGTCGAAGTCCTTTCTTCTGCAAGATGTGGTGAGTTATACACATCGAGGTGTGCTAAGACACCAGGCCCTTTTCTGAAAAATGGGCTCTGAAATCTTGGGAGTTCTATATCCAGAGAAATGTGCAAAGCAAGACAAATTATGCTTGTGGGATTTAGGGGTATCTAAGCTCATTAAAGGGTCTAGAAAAAAAAAATTAGACTTGCCTCAAAGGTGGTAGCAGGGACTAAGGACTACCAACATGCCTTACATTATGCATTTTTCAGCTCCCCAGTGGGGAGTGGGAAATGCTCAGGCTGCTGCTCAGGGAGCAGCACTTTCATCTTGCACAGGACTTCAAGGTAGTGTGTACCAGCACCCACATGGGACATGCCTTCAGTGCCAGAAGATAAGGGAAGGACATGAGATTTCTCAAAACACAAAGCCCTGAGGAAGTATAACTATGTGACAGCTTTTTTCTTAGAATTTATAGGAAATGCTGGCCTGACGGAGGAATGAAACATGAAGAAGGCAGCTCCAATGTTCCCCAGTATGGACTACAGCACACAGATCTCCCTGTCTCTGCTCCTCTCATGCTTTTGCTCATCTAAAAGAACTCTCAGGATTTATACTCCTTATTTCTTCCAGATGTTTAAGATCTTAATACAAACATGAAAGAGTAAACTTCTTAATGCCCTGTGACGTATTTCATTAACCTTGTGTTTTATAGCTGATGTGTCTGAGCGACAGAGCAGTGAAATGAGTTGCCTGCAGTTACCCCAAGATCTTCAGAGAATGGAATGAAAACCACTTTGACTTCCAGTCTTTCATACAACCACCAGCATCTCTTCTACTTACCCAGCCTCACGTTCTCTGGGCAAAGATCTGTGATGCCTCTTACAGAGATGAACACAGAATTCAGTCCATTAGAAAAATGCACCTTTTAAGCTGTCTGCCCTCTTCCCAAATTTAGGCTGCAGCTGAGCCTGGAAAGGCTCCTGTTATAAAAAAACACTAATGCAAATCTAATTGCTGTAGCCTTGTAATCCTGACCTATCTAGAGGTTGCAGTGATTCAGAGCTTCCCCACAACATCCCCCTTCCTTTGCATGTCTCTATATTCTGCACAGGTCCTGAGGAAACTGCCTGCTTTCCCCCCTAATATGGTCAGTGAAGAACTCTTCCCACAGAAAAATTTTATAGCCACTCAACAGTGCCCTTGTGGGTTTTTTTTACCTTGCAAAAAGGGCCAGGGCACAGAAAGGACCTCAATATTTGTGAAATAGTGGAATGAGCATTTCCTTCACTGACTTTTTCATCATTTCCCCTCCTTTGTCTCTCTGCCTCATGAACTCTCCCTTTATTTTTTGTTTTATCTTTCTCTTACCCAGGTCTCTCAAATTCTTTTGCCGCTCCTCTGCATGAGTTACTATCTCTAGAGCTCCATAAATGGTCTTGAAGTGCAATACACATGAAAAGCACTAAGTTCAATTAGATGCTGAGCTATAAAAGGAAATCTGCTTTGACTCTCAAAAGTGAACTCCTGCATGGTGTTTACATGCTGCCAAGTTGCAACGAAAACAGCTGAAATTCCCACCTGTAAGATAGTGAAGTTCTCCAGCACACTGTTCATCATGTACTTCTCGGGAAGGTGCTTGAGTTTATGGATGAAGTTGATCATGTATTCGCAGAGAGGGGAGCGGTGGATGCGGTAGGAATAGTGTCCATTTTCATAGCGTGCATACTCTGTCTGCAAGGCAGAACACAAAAGGGGCACATGAGGCTACGCTGGCACACCATATGTGATAGTGACACTATCACAAAAAGGGACTCGGAACAGAAAAACTACAGTGGCACTTCTAAATAATTTTATGAACAGTGACCACAGTACTTTGCACCAAGGTCAGTCCCCTTGAGTCCTCCAATTTCTCTGGCTTGATTTTTTGTTTTCTTTAGAATGGTGTGTTCCAGCTTCTGAGCAGCAAACCCTCAAGGCACTGTGAAAGTAGCTAAGAGGAACAGACCAATTGACACCTACGCTACAGTCTGCATCTCTACTGGACAAATATTAGGTGTGAATAAACCAAACAAGTTAATAACTACTGTCTTAGCAACAGCAGGAAATAATGATAGTAATACTATGCTCAGGATGCTTGATAGCTAAAAAAGACTAAAGTCTTCTGGTACCTGTGTAAGAGAACATAGAATTTCTGCCCTCCCCTTAGGAAAGGGTCTGGCCAATGATATACAGAGGGATTTTTTTGCTCACATTCACACCTTAGCTCTTGTATATTTTATCTGCCTTTGAAGAGAAACTGAGGCCATATTCTATGATTTCACAGCAGACCCTTAAATGCCTGTAACCCTCCTTCACCCCAGAAGCCTGGTCTTCTTCCATGTGCACCCTGACACCTTCCCTTAGCCCCTCTATCCCATCTGCAAATACTTAACCCAACTTCAGACATGCCTATCATGTGACTGTAGATGGCTTGTGGGAAGGATGCACCTTGAACTGACTGCTGACATGAGAACAGCTGTGTTCTGCACATAGACGCTTCTGGTTCCTTGAGAAACAGGGCAGCAGGAGGCATGTCAAAGTAGCTCTCTTAGCAGCTGAATGTGGCATCAAAAAGCATTTCTTCAATGCCAGTTACATGTATAACCCAGTTATTTGCAGTTCCTGTGTTGCTGAAGCTGTAAGTGTATAACCTCTAGGTCTAATAAAACCATAAGACTATAGTCTGTAAATTATTACAGTCAAATTAATAGCTATAGTCTATAAATGATTTGTTTAAAAACACTGATGAGAGTGAGGTGTTGCTTATATGTTTTCACATTTCTCGACTACAAAACACATCTAAGTTACCTATCTTTCCTTTGCTTCCCAAAAAACCCAGAGAACTGGCAGAGCTAAGAGTCATATGTATTTACATCTCCTCAGAAACTGAGATTTAAGGGAAAAGTAGCAAACACTAGCAGATCTTCAGTGAAATCCTATGACAAGGCCATTTTGCAGGCTGAGTGATCTTATATCTATGGCATCCATCTCCCTGACAAGAAGCATGAAATATATTTTGCCTTGAGATACAAAGGCAGGATGCAAATACTTGAAGTGACAAAACAGGAGCCAGAGGGAACCTCGCATCCAGGTGTCTGCTCCTTACCTCTACTTTCTCTACCACCTGCTTTCCAAAGGAACACACTTTGGTAGAACAGGTAATGACCATGTTTTCTGGGCTCTCATACTGGCTGGAAACACCATAGAAAGATCTGGATTCATCTTCAATATTGGTATTCAAATCAGCCTGCCAAAAAAAAGAACAAAAAAATTCAGATGGTTATCAATAGATGGTTGTGGCATTTTCTCACCATTAACTTGCATAGCCAAGATAGTAAAGTATTGGGAGTATCCCCAGCTCCTTAAGCAGACCACTGTGCATTGAGCAAGCGGGAAAAATCTGAAAAGTATTGAATAAAATCCTATTTCCACTTCAGAAAATGGTGTGGATTTGCATACACATTGGGGAAATCTGGTGGAATATCCTCCTAACATTAAAAACATATGACACAACTTGGAGGTACTCACAAAGCATGTGGAGAGCAGACTGCAGAGACAGAGAAGTGCAACAGATGGGCTAGACTGGGCTGACTCACCAAGGAAGGAAAATAATGGTAAAGCAACAGTAATAAAGTTTTTCCACCCTAGGAATGTAGGTAAGGGAAAAGATACAGCAGGGAAAAGGAATGTGTGAGTACACACACATCAGGCTCAGGTACTATGATGTAAAGAATGTAAATAGACAGGATACAACATAAGGAATGTAGGTTACTGATGGATCCAGCCCAGTTTCACCTGAATTCAAACCCGTCTCCAGTAGCAGACACAGTTTTCAAATGTGGGTGCCTAAGGCTGGCCAACTAAAGCCTCCTGTTGGGACACAACTCCTAAAAATCCTGGCTGCTGAAGCTTCCACCAGGGGTCATTCCAACCACAGTTATGAAACAAGTGGTGGTTTCCTTAAGCTCTAGAAACACTACGGGTGTGATGGAATGCCCAGCTCAGCCTCCTCCCCTTCAAAACTGAAAGGGCAGAGCTTCTCTGTGCTCCATAAGCCCAGGTGCTAATTTACATCAGTGTAAAAGCAAGATCAGTTCCCATAGGCTCCTCCAGAGCATTTTATTCTTCCAGCTGAGCCAAGGGAAAAGGAAACTGAAGAGTCTTCCTGCTACAGTGAACACAGTGTGACTAGGACAGCATTAGATGCCATTCTAGCAGGGTTTTCTTAACCAATGTCAGTGAAGAGTTTTTTATTTGAGCTCTAGAGCAGCACTAACACAAGCAATGTGGTAGAATTGGACCACCACAATAATGAATGCCCCTCTTTTTTTGCCATGCAAAATACCTGTCTCTTATCTGCCATGAGATAATAAATACAGTTAGTTTAGTTGTCTTAAGGAGCAACTTAACAAAAGGTTTAGGTCAGTCTAGAAAGTGACAGTCAAGTTTTCTCCCCTTCTGTAAACACATGAGCTTGCTGCTGCCTTTGTGGCACCACAAAAGATGAGGGCACAAAGACTGCCTATTTTCATAGCAACACATAATCAAGTTGAGTCTCTTGAGAAACTGCACCTCAGAGCTGTACTTTGATGATGCCAGGCTGGTCCTGACCCCAAGAGAGAACAGTCTCACTCTTCCAGAGCAGTTTCTGCTTTCCCATTCCTGCTGTACTGACACACATTTCTGTAGCTGCATTACAAGGCTCTCTGAGGAATTGCTCAGTTAGTTCTCAGTGGGATCAGTTCCCTGGTCTGATTCAGAAACACTTGTGTGTGCTCAAACAAAGAATGTGTGTTGGGAGGATAGGTGGCAACAGGGATAGCAGAAGGCAGGACAGCTTATTCTAGTGCATTATTATGGCCATGCTGAAGACCTCGGTATTAAATAATTGTATCTATGCAGCTACTTTCTTTGTACCACAAAAGTGCCTGTATTAGAGAACAGCAGTACCACTCCATTCTGGTTTAGGTTTTTATTAAGTTACTGTAATACTGTACTTTAATACTGTAATACTCACTTCCATGTCAATGCAACTAACTTTTGTTTATTTCACCCACACTCCAATGTCTCAATAAAGATTAATTTCCTGCCTTGTCCAGAGAGGAACTAGACTAGGAGTCCTTCACAATATTTTTCAGCTATTTCCCTTGGGGATGATAAACACAATGTATGGACTTGATTCCGCTCTTCCAAAGAGATTGTCCCACTGAGTCAAAAAGAACAAAGGTCAAGGCTAGAGAGGCTTGGTCAGGCCACTGCTACATAAACACAGCAGAGATTCTCACTGCAGCACCAGACAAACATTTTCAGGGTCTCACTAGTAAAGGTTACATTCTCCAAAAGACTCACTGGTAGAATTAAAAAATAAAAGCACTCAATACGAGGCAAAGCAGAAAGGTGCTAGTTCCATTTCATGAGAAAAGCTTCACTAGCCCTAAGAAGCCACTCTAGGTGCATCCACAGTTTGACAAGCCTCCCATTAGAAGGCCAGACTAGAATTTCACAGCCAATTAACATCCAATTAATCAACATTAATGGCAAAACTATGATAATACTGTTTGAATTAAGGAGTCATCACCATTCACTGACATTATGTACAATCAGGTTCCTGGAAGCCCTGGGATCATGTTGGAACTCCCTCACATTTACACTGCACTTTTAATTTTAAAGCTTGTCCCATATTGTGGGCTAGGACAGTCAGACATGAAGTGAAAAATCACCAAGAGCTGCGTACCCACCTCCTGTCACCTTTGCAGGTCTCATAAACATACATACGTGGAATTTCAGCAACTCAGGGAATGACAGTAGCAGCTTTGCTGGGGACTTCATGTTTGCAGGAGAATGGAGCTGGAGCACACCAGACACTGCTGGCCTTACAGCTTTTTCACTTATTTACAGCTGCTGGTTCCCACCTTCTCAAGGCACGGTCCCTGTACCAGAGATTATTTAACACGCACGTATCTGCTCTTGAATTATTTGCAACCTGGTTTATAGATGTGAACTGAAAATGGCAATGGTGTACATGTATACAAGACAAGGAACAACTCAGGAGTGGAACTCCAAGCTCTTAGCTTTCCCTGCTGTGGAGATGATTACCTCCTGAAGGAAGACAAGGCAGAAGATTGAGGAAGAACTGTAATCTGCCATAGCCAAATTAACTTCTAAATGTGAACTGGACACTGGGGTAATTCAGAAAGGATGCAGTTAAACTTCCCAGGATTGCATGAGGACAAAACCATAATGACCAGAAGAGCGACTGCATTTAGCTTGACATCTAAAAACACTATGGCTAGATTCCTATGCCTAGATTCATGCCTAGATTCCTATAAGCTCCTCACAACACCTAGACCATCGGGACTACATTGCTTCTCTAAAGAAAACCTTGGGTCAAAGCACATCCAGTGCTGGAGCAAGTACCCGAGGTGAGCAGAGACAGGTCTGACTTACTGTGTCCAGTATACTCCACCCTGAAAAGATGCACGGGAATAATAGTGACTATGATTCAAAGGCAATTCATCTTCCCAGAACTCCATCAAGCAGGAGGCCTAATCTTCACTTTATAGTCTGGGAATGAATAGAATTTTTAAATATGTAACTGGATGTGACTAGAACCCAGGTGCCTCAACTCCTCTCTGGCAAACACCCTAGTATGTCCAACAACAAATGAGTCCTAAATACATTCCTTACCCCAACCTAGGCAGCCAAAGGAGACATAGGCAGGATTTAGGAAAGTCTCACTGAGGGGGCTGAGCTGCCTGGCCCCCCAGGCTGCTGTGGGTGGGACTGTGGGGGCAGCAGCAGCATTCAGGCTGTTGGGTGGTGTCCAGCATTCAACAGCTGTTCTCAGTCTCTTTTACAGGCAAAGGTAGAAGATCAAATAAATGAGGCATATTACAAGCTAAATCTGAGTTATGAGCCACCAACTGGACCGTGCTACTTTATCTGACTAAGTCAGGGTTCTTGCTTTTTGTCCAAGTTCCAGATGCAAAAACCTGTGTGCACTCTGGCATAGCAGAAATCTGATGTGTCTCGGATGTGTTCAACTTGCTGTGCAAGCTCAGCACAGATGACACACTTATCCATAGCTTGTCTGATGCCTTCCAAACATGCTGAAACTACAATCACTGAGATATCTGTGATACAGCATATCTCAGATACTCACATACTGCATTCAAGAGTGAATCTGTCTGCTTGGGGTGAAATATCTGAGATTTCCTCCTTTCCAGAGAAGTAAGCAGAATGTTTAATTACCTAGAAGACAAGATTTCTAGTTGGAAGAGATTTGTTCTGGGAAAAGCATAGTAGCCCTCCACAAGCTTATATGCTGCTCTCTCCCCTCCATCTCTGGAAAAGATTCTTTGAAAATTCCTCAGCAATTCAGTCGTTCAATCTGCCTTTCTCTGACAATAATCTCTACACTGTTGAACACTGTGGGGGACAACTTTGGTGGAAGAAGTGTCATTGGCAGAGTTCCCTTACATAAGGCAGCAACTGGAGGTGGTGCTGGTTATGGCAGGTGAAATTAATGTGTGCAAAAGTCATAAAACTCCCTGTTTCTAGCTGCTGTCTGATTTGCTGCCTCAGGAGTACCAAGAACAGAATGGATGTGGAGACCTAATTGCTATTCCTTGCTCTCCAGGCAGTTTCAGGATTGAAAGCATCCAGTGGGCAAAGAAGGGTGCTGAGAGCAATTTGCACTGCTGCTGTTTTGACTGGATTTGCTTGTGACAGGAGAGAAGCCAAGTGCAGGACAGCAGTTTCCAGCCCACCCCCCTTCAGCACTTTCCCACAAAAGTATATTCCATTTAGCTGAAAGAAGATGCTCAGTGATTTGACTGCCTATCACTAAGAAGAAATTACTACATACATTCTGCACAGGCAGGACAGGGATGCCAAGAAATTCCTCTGATTCATGTCTCTGCAGAGGGTTGCTCTGTGCAAAGTACTACCTGTCCTGAATTCCTGGTTTGTCACTTTCCTTCTGTCTTCCATGCAGAGTCTCACAACTTCTGAAAGCTCCAAGATGCAAGTGCACCATTCTACTAGCGTGCAAAGCCCTGAGAACGCCTCTTCCCCAAACTATTAATAACGATCCATATAGGAGGAGTTCACAGGGAGAAGCAAGGAACAGGTGGCAGAGATAATATTAGCCTGGAAAAGAGCAGGGCTGCCACTGCCCATGTGTTGGGAGGCTGATGTCTCACATTCATTGTCGTGTGCTAGAATGCACTTGGAGCACAGAGAAATGTCACACAGATGTCATACACAATTTGCCAACCCAAGTGCAAAAAATCAGTTCATTATACCAAATTCCCAATGCCAAAATCAAGGAAGAACTGCCAACACTGCAACACTGCTTATGTTTCAAACTCATCAGCTGTTAACTCTTAGCTACTGTATAGATCATTTAAAGCACCTATGAACAAACATGAACATCTCTTTCTCAGTCATACTAGATCCTCAGTGCTACCACTGAGGTCAAGAAATCTCAACGCTGGTGTTTAGAACTAGGCTTCTGGTATACAACAGATCATCTAGAATATTCAGTGGTTACTGTAGCAATGGCAGGTTCATGCCTCAGGTTTTTCAAGCCTAAAACTGCAGAAAAACAACCACAACTTACTAATTTCCTTGGTTTTTTAAAAGTCTTTGTCACCTCCAACCACAACTCCAACTCAGAACCTCTGAAAAATCAATCATATCTTCATGTCTCAAAACATCCCTTGAAGTATTTAATTCTACTCACCATTTTATCCTAAAATTATACTATAAATTCAACGGTGTAATAATTGCTTTATCCAATACATCTTTGAACATCAACGGTATATTTGTATATTTATCCAGAGCTATCAGGCAGCAAAATGAAAAAGCACACACTGCTACAAAAGTATGAAAATGCAGAGGAATATAAAAATTTCTGCTGAAATCTAATTTTCTTCCTTTTTTGTTTTTAATCATATTGCCTTATCTGTGAGAAGTGTCTGTTTCTTTGTTTGTTTGCTTCTTTAAAGTCTTAGAAGCTTTCATTTAACTAATTACTTGACTTGTAACTTTGCCTATTTCTAAGTGGCAAGCTGTAATGTTGCAACCAGTAAACCAATAAAACCTGATGTTAACTCCAGATAGGATTCAGCAATGCAAGGGTACCAAAAAAAGAATCAGACAGTCAAAATATTAAACCAAGCCCAGAAATATTTCTGTCTTTGTAAGTATAGAGTTGCAGAGCCCCACCACATTGTGCACACATTGGAGTAAAGATGTTTCAATCCTATGTCACATCTCTTTAATCAAGCCAAATTCCAGTGAGCTGATACCCTCTGAACACTGGACACCTCACATGGGAACAGAAAGACCCCAACTTGATGACATGCCACCATCTAAATCTTTCAAAACCGTGATAGAGGTTGGTCTGACATAGTACATAGGCCACATTTATACTTCTGGTATTAAAAACCAAGTTACCAAAATCCCCAAACTGAGCCACGAAAGCAGAAAAGCACACTGTCAATTTTGATAAATAAAATCACACTTGCACCATATCACAATTTCATGATTTCTCTCTCTTCAAGTCAAGGAGTTCAAAGTGTTTCATTCTCTCTGTGTAACATGTCCCTCTAATCTCTTCCTTTTGGTTCTCGGAACTTCCAAAGTACAAAAGGCAATCAATACCTTTCAAAGGGTGCCCTGTCAAAGGATAAGCTTCTCAGCAAGGTGCTGTTTTCTCTCCCAGCCAGAACAGAGCTGATGTTTCACCTTTTGTTTTGAGCAGCCCAGGCAGGCTTTGTTGTACTTTGCCAGGAGCTAATCCCATGAAGGGCCCAGCTCAGTGGCACAGAGACTGCAGGTAATAAAATTATGTATCCCCACAAATCATCAGCAACCAATGCTCTAGGCAACGGCACTTGAGAAGAAGACTGCCAGCCAACATTCTCCAACTCATTTCTGGAAAGGCTAGGCTTGGGACAGCTGGGAAGTTGCATCTCAAGGATGCACTTAACTCTTCCTTCTGAATGCCCCAGTCAGGAGGAGACTTTCTAGCACCACTTTGTGTGAAGGGAATGAGATATAAAAGCTCATTTTTCATCATCTCACTCTGACCTGAGGTTGAATAATGTGGTAAACTCAAGGTGAAAGGCTCCAAATCCCATTACACATTCCCTCAGCCATCTACTGTACAACTACCCTGAGCTACTATTATTTTTAATTTTGTAATTCTTATGATAGTATCGATCACCAAAGCTGTTTTGTTTGTACCTTGAAGCACAATAGCAAAGTTTTTGCAGATTTCAGTTTAATCACAAAAATCCAAATTGAGTGAGTAAGCTTTTGCCAGGCTGATTTCTGCCAATTTACCAGAAGTCATTTCAGTAATATATTATCAGCATAATCCAATTTCATTATATGTTTCTCTTATCTTTTCACTCTGCCAGCAGTAAGTATGCATCTGTAAATTATTAGTATTTGGATAATACAAAATGCAGCTACAGAGACAGGAGAAGAGATGGAAAAGTATTGCTTCTGACTGAGGAGTTACACAACACTGAGAGAAGTGAATGCATGAAAGTGCAGAGAATAATTTCCTCTGAATTCTTTACTTATACATAGATAAAAATTCTAGAGGGTCCAGGTCACCATTAGCAAATCTGCAAACAGTAGTCAAGAACAACTCTACAGATGGACAATGTGAAAGACACATCTTGCTGCAGGCCAGAAAGTGTGTCTTGTGGTGGGGTCAAGAAAAGTGACAGTCGTGGCTATATTAAGTTGCCTACACAGGGAAAAATTTACTGGGAGGTAGCAGTTTTCTAACAGCCAGCGAGGTCACAGCTTTTAAAGTGAGAAACTTCATAGCAAATGAAGTTACCCTACAAAGGGCTCTTCTCTTACCCAAAATTTGACAAGGAAGAAGGCATTAGCTGGCCCCCTTTCAAAGAGCTCCTTCAGGCCCCCCTTCTTCTCAGGGAACTTGTCATAGATCTGCCGGATATCCACTGCCTCGAGGTAGGGGTCATTGTAGCTGGGGCTGGACTGCCCAATGTGCACAAACAGGTGTTTGTTATACTGCAAGAAGAGGAAAAATACAGCATTAGAAAATTGTTCAAGACCATTCAGTACATACTGTACATCCATTGTCCTTCACAGAAGATTACTGGAAGTCAATGAAGATTTGATAGCATTTTCTAAAAGAGCAGAAGAAATCAATAGAAATATCTCTGCTAATACCAGCTCATGCTCTTCTTTCCTTCCTATCGATACATTCATGCTTCTTCCTTCTCTGAACCCTGCTGTTGGGTGTTTTCTTCCTATACTCACTCCTAAATCATTGTCTCATGCTGTTGCCTTATAGTCTGAAATAACCTGAGACACAAAGTGTTACCTGTGACAGGTCACTCAGTCAAACATTGATGCTCCTGTCCTATGAAGAGCCTGAAACCCCACAGCAGATAAATCCCAGGCAAACAAAACTATCTTTTCTGAACTTTCCTATCTCAGCCCATTACCAGAGCACATCTCAAGACGCAGAATCAAAATGTCTAGTGAGAGAGACAAATTCATTTTTCAATATTTCCATTTCATAGGTGGGCACCGTGGAAACACATTGATGCAAATTCATCACAGTTGCCACCAATTTTAAGTTCTCAGCACACCAGAGAAACAAAGGGCTTTATGTGATCTTAGCAACTTCTGACTTTGGGTTCTGTATTGGAGTCTGTCTTACAAGGCTGGACAGGACAGCCAGAATAGCCTGGCAGGGGCTTATGACCTCAGTGCCTTGGGCTCTGGTGTATGAATGCCCATGACCCTGGACAGGGAGGCCAGAAGCACATTGCACAGACCTGGTTCTATCATATTTATCCTCTAAGAGGAGGATATCTGCTGTTTCCCAAGGATGCCTTTCTATTCTCTGAAGAGCAATGAAGCAAGTATTTCCATACACACAGAGTAGTATAACACATCCATGATGAACAGGACCTGTCCGAAGATGCAAAATTAACAAGGGGTGGAAGCAAGGTGTGTTTCTTACTGTGTCTTGGTCTTGTTGTTGTTCCAAGAATGCAGAGAACTCTAACATCCAAAGTTTGGAGCTAGCAACCCTTCGTCCTTGCCAAGCTGGTGCTGACGGGGAAGGTGAGAGGCCAGTAGGAGACTCAAACCCTAAGCACAGAGGATTTATATAACAATTATTTAGAAAAAATTGGCAATAGCTTTCCAGTTGAGCACCTATTGTCACAACTGACTCATAATTTTCTTAAGGCTTTATTCATCATGCAAAAAATATCATTCACAAGGTCCTCAGTCTATGTGTGCTCTAAATGGCTTGTCACTCACCCTCTGCTAATACAGCACTGCCAGGGCTCATGATGTAAAATACTAGCTACCCGGGTTTGGCACCAGAGAAAACATGTTCAGCAATTTTAAGAGGACTTAGACAGAGCCCTAAAGGAGCAGTGAAATAAACTGTTTAGTATCAGAATGAGATGTCACCATTAATCTCTCAAAATAGGGAAGCCGAGAAGGAAAAGTTATGTGTTATTCCACTTAATGAGAAATTAGGAATGCAATCATGTTGTGACAGAAAACAGTGTTCTAGAGCATGAAGTATGGTAGAAGACCAGTAGATATATGTAAACTTTTAATTTCTGCTGAGCTAGAAGGAAAAAAACCCCAATGCAACCAATATAAAACAAGAAGAAAAATATTGTACAATAAAACAAAATTTAAAAGCTTCAGCTCTCTCAGTAAAAGGATGACAGGTAATAAGAGGAAATCATATAAAAATTTGTTTTGGCTCACTGAAATGTTTCAATAGGTTTTGGTTTTTTAAATTAATTTTCAAAATTTTTAGAGTGCTGGCTGTTTTTGAAGTTGGAACACAATTTCAAAGGAAGGAACTACATTTCCTTACCTACCTGGTATTGGAAGCGGAGGCTGTACAGCATAAGGTTGTTGAGAAAAAGGTTTCACACTACAGAAGTACACAAAGAGAGGTGGTTAATAAAAACCCAAGCAAAACGAAAAAATATTCTTCACCAACTGTTTGCACAGATAAGATCAAGTATTTCTCCTCAGGGGGAAAATGGTATAAATTTATTTTGGAAATTATTTTTCTATGTGGGCAAGAGAGGGTCATGGGCGAAGACTCAGAAAGCAGTAAGGGGCCAGGACTGGACAGATTAAGACATCCCTGCAGGTGGTCAGCAAGCCCTCCCTCCAGATTTGTTTTTCTGAGATCCCTATCAGCCTCTTAATATACTGGAGCCCATTTATCTATCCTTTCAACTACAAGTAGTTTCATATCTATGCAAGTGGATATAGGTCTGGGCTGGATGCCTCTCAGACTTTCAAGCCCAAATTCAGAGACATTCCACACCCACAAGTAAACACAGCTTTCAGGACAGCTCAGCTCCATTTTAACACCACTGTAAGAAAAATGAAGGTCTTAGTGTTTCACAGATCCTGTAATAGCTAATGGTGTTCCTCAGGCAGCAGAGAAAGCAGCAGAAACACCTGCTCTGGATGCTGACATTAAGGAATACTTACTCCTGGGAAGATCCAGGTTGGCCTGGCAATGGTCCTTGCCAAAACTGCAAGAGAACAACACATTGCCAAAAGTCACCACTCTTAGGACAAAGATGAAAAGGAAGGCTTGCTGTTTTCTGAGGAAACAAACTGCAAACTCCCAGACCTCTAAAGATGTGAATGAGTTCTCTCTTCCTTCTACATTCCTGGTTTTATTCTTGTGGAGATGCTGACTGGTCTTTTTTTTTCATTCCACACACTACTAGAAACTGATCCAAAAGTGATCTTTAATGTTAAATATTATGCATGCACCTTGTCCCTCAGTCTCCAAAGCTTTTATCATGCCCACTCTCTTGAAAGTAGCATTTTCCCCGGAAACTGTTCTCCAGTTCCACTGGAGTTATTTTGGCAGAAATCAATGTTCAGCAAATGCTCACTAGACCCAACTCACAGGTACAGGGATGCTGACAGACCTTTTCTATTAAGGATTTTATGTAAGGGCCATCTGATCAAAGTTCTGAGAATAAGATTGGGAAATATAAACTTGAGAAAGGGTCAGGATGGCCCAAACACATTTATTCCAAAAAGATGCTGGACTAAGAAAGTGATTCAGATACTTAAAAACATTTCAGACACATGAAAATCCAAAGGAACCAACTGTTCTCTCCCTTGTATCATTAAAAAAATATACATAGTAAAACTCTATTGTTTTACATCAGTGTGAGCAAAGAATTGGACAAAACTCTTGTAGCCACATAACACATTTATTCTACAGAGATAATACCTTTTGGCCCATTCTGTCTCAGTTCTCAGGATTTTTCAACATCCTTTTAAATACTACAGTATTCTCAAAACTCCACCAAAGCACTGATCCACTCACCCCAGAAACAGCAGGGTAGGCTGGTCGTGGGAGACCCGGCAAGGCCATTTTACTATGGAAGGCAGTTGCAGAGATAATCTGGGCAGATGACATTGTAGCCATACTCTGCATGGCTTTATCTTTAGCTGCCTGATCCTATGAGCAAGAGTAGAAACAGAGAAAACAGGATTATTATAATGATTAACAAGTTGCCAGCTCTAATGCTCTATAACCAGAATTCTCATCAGCTTCTCTGTCGGGAACAAGCATCTCTAAAATTCTAGGCAGCAAATTCACCAATAAATGTCCTAAGAACTCTTTAAAGCTGTAATGCTGTCACTCATTACTATAGCTTCAGATGTGCTTTCTGAAATGCTGGTTTAAAGAATGCTAAGCATTTATCCTTTCTGTCTGAGGGCTTTCAACCACACAGCTAAAAGGTTTCGTTGTGGAAAGTACACCCCTTGTTGACTCCTGTGTTTTAGTAATTGGTAAGAATATTCAATGGGAAAGGTTCTTGATTACTAAAAAAACCCTCAGAGGAAAAGGTCACAAAAAGAGATCATCATCACTGCAAAAACGTCTATCTCAATTTGGGACTGCATTGCCTCAGGTAGTTTATCATTTTATCCCCATCTTCAGGGAAACTTTAAACCTTCATCATCTCGAGGGCACATATGCAGGGAGATTCCTTCTTGTATTTTAACAGGACTGTAGATTTACACACATTCTTACAGGCAACGATAGCGCCACAATTAGTGGGTCTGAGGTAAGTATAAAACAAATAGCATTCTTCATTTCTTCTTTCAAGGGATAGCTAAACAGAAGCACTTCCCCACATTCTGCCTTTCCTCCTACATCCCCTGCAATTAATCTTCATCCTTCAAACATTCCATATTTATCTGTGTCATTATAATTACCACGGAAAACTCACAGATTAATTCATAGCTTGAAGAAACCACTGAAAGAGGTACAACAGCCCTTGCTGTCTCCTTCAGGAATTCTCACTTCCCACTTGCATTCACTGAACTGCAGTAAATTCTTACCCTTGGGCCTCCATTCTTTCTAACCCCTCCAACTTATCTAAGGTTTTCTAAAGTTCAAAGACCAAATATCCTAATGTGTCTAAAAAAAAAAAATGAGAGGAGGCATCCTCAAAAATCTCAGTAATAAATGAATAAATGTTAATGTTCAAGCAGAATGATCAGTAGAAATGGGCAAGACATATACTTAATCTTCTTTTTTAGAGCATCTGTGACTCCTGTTAGTACCATTCAAGTGAATGGAAAGGAAACATTTTAAATGCTGAGAAAGTTCCTAATATTCTCCAAAGCTATGAGAAATGTTTTCAGAGTCCAGTTTAAATTATGCCTTAGGGAATAACTGAAGGATTACCTACATTTTTTAAGGGAAATCATTATTTTCTGGCTCTTTCTTAATATATATAAGGACTATTTCCCATGTGCCATTGCAGAAAAGGATATTTTTCCTTCCCTTATTTTCTCACTGGAAAAATTGTATTTGTCTATCTGCATTTATACATGAGTTTATGCGGAAGATGCATTTACTTATGAAGGTATTAAAAGTTAAAAGAAAATGTAAAATAATTAGGGAAGGAAGGTATTTTACCTATAAACCTCTGTTGTGGTTTTGTTTAAATGCTTGACAGACTGCTGGAAGAGCATGTTTCTAGAAAAGACATCTCCTTTCTGTTTCCGCTAACAGTTCTGTGCTTATTTCAAGTGTTTTCCAGTATAAATAAAAAAAGAAGAAAAAAAAAGGAAAAAAGGAGTGATAAAAACTTTTACCAAACATTTGCAATGTTTGTATTTTCTTTTACTATTCTTAAAACACATAATAATGATGATGATGGTGGTGATTATGATCATAATACCACCACGATTTCCCACTTTTTCCTTAGTGGAGATAGCTACTAGCTACCCAGGACATGGAAAAACTACTGACTTTTGGGAACAGAGTTTTCTTCAAGTTTTTCCCTATTTCCCAGCTCTATCTTTTACAGACACATTTAAAAAAGACACCCCAGTTTGTGTGGAGATGGAAACATTGCAGTGACTACTCTGAAAAGCCATCATGTAGCTGCTCTGACCTCTAGGACATAAACACGAAAACGTGCACTTGCTTTGGAAAATGAACAGCGATGGGAGAACACACAGCTGTCAGCAGGACCTTGGAAGAGGGGCAGCAGTTTCTGTGATTTCATTTCCTTGCTCTATGGAAATGGCCAGTGAAAGCAAAGAAGTAAATGAGTTGAATCAGTGCTCCTGACTTGGCACTGCAGGCGGAAAGGAACAGCCTGGTCCTGTGGAAGGGTTCTCTGCAGGCAGCTGGGCAGAGCTCACAGCATGGCCTGGGTGGTGGAAAAGCACAGTAGCCAATGGCTCCATGGAGCTCCCCAAGACACCTTCGTTCCCTGAGAACAAAACCTGCCAGCTCCTGTGAGCTAAGTGGAAACAGGCTCGGCTGACTGGCTTTTCAATCATGCCCAACCCCAGAGCTGTGACACACAAGGAACAGAATCAAGGTTACAGATGTAAGCAGCAGTGAGGCTTTTAACACCCTGGGCAGTTGTTGTTTCCTGCTCACTCTAACTGGCCTCTCCAGCAGGCCTCCACCTGAATTGACCACTTAACAGCACCACAGGTTTCAAGCTTAGGCAGCCCTACCTGGGTGCTCTGAATTAGATAGTTGTAATTTGTGCCTCCTTCTCTTTATCAGAGCAGCTGGAAACACAACAGGCTAATAAAAGACACAGCACAGCTTTCTAAAATGGGGCTGGGATGTGGGGTGGGGGGGGGTGCTGTCATGGCTTAGAGGCAACCCCTGCTTGCAATAGAGCTGCATGCACGTCAGCACTGTGCAACACTGAGTGCCAACAGCTCACACACTGGACAGTCCATTTGCCCTGGTGCCCAGCGAGGAGCTGCCCAGGCAGCCAAGAGGAAGCACATGCTAACAGCCATGCCTCAGCAGTCAGGGACAGACTGGGCTGTGACAGTTATTGTCACCTGAAGGATGGAAGATCAGGGAAGCAAACTCTCTTCCTTCCAGATTACTTATGGCCATACCAAACAGAAAGGTCAGCATTCACCTTCCTTCTCTGGCTGTCTCAGTGAAACATAACAAGGTTCAGACCTCACATCCTGCTTAGCAAGCCCTTTCTGGATAGCTCACATTCTAACAGGGGACAGACACCCTCTTCTGCAATTGTCACATACAAACTTGACCTTCTCAACATTTCTGGCAATTCAGTCTGAGCACATAAACCATTTCCCTGCATCAAATCTGAGTGGAAATAAATGTCAAGAGGTTCATTAGGGTGATCTTGGAGCTTTTCCTATGGAAAGGAAAACACAGCTTTGCTCAAGCAAGTATTCAACCATTTTCTCTTTCTCATTAGCTCCGGCCTCTTCAAATCAGGTCTGAATTAATCAAGGAGCAAAGTCTATTCAGTTGGCACCATTTTACCTGAGAAGATGCCAGCTGGCTTTTTTGCTTCCCCTCAGTGGACAACCCACATCCCTACCTCTAGTAGAGGTGGAGCTGGTGCTCTAGTAACTGTAAGATCACCTTTTCCCAAGACCACCACAACATCAGCGACTGCTTACTGGTCAGCATTTGGAACGATAAACCCTTCCTGCTCTGGTAAACACTTTCTGCACACTCCTAAATCTAAGGGTCGTTCAGATTTGAATGATAACAGCATAAACTGGAGGTAGAAATTAGACACATGAAATTTAAAAAGTTATTGTTTCTTTATTCTTTAAATAGAATTGCTCCAGACGTCACAGAGCTTCAACAATAATGAATGTTTGCGCAACATTTCCTGGGAAGAACCTTTTCCTCTCCTGATTACTACAGTTCAGTGACTAATCTCAGGCTTTTTTAAGGCTATTCAAAGAGGGAATAGCTGACTTAAGAGGGGCTCGTGTGATATGCTAAATATCCATCATACCTTGAGCTTGGCTTGGATCTCTCTAGCTTTCCGCCTTGCCAGGACCTGGATGTGACTAGATACCTGCATTGAAAGACAAAATTCCATGCTTATTCCAGAGGAATACTTGGTAGCCTCTTGTAGAAGTAAACGTACTTTAGGCAGTTATTTAGGGTTGGGGATAGGAGGGATTGGGGATAACAATGAGTTGCTTTTCAGAACGTAACTCCAGTGCCATGAAATAGAGTGGAGGGCTAGCAAAGATAGGTCATCTAAGGCAGGTCTAGGCTGCTCAGTGCTTTGTCCAGCACAGCACGGATATTCATTCCCAAATTACAAAGATTCCTTTTTCGTCTTATGTGCCAGGTATTTTCAAAATCATCATTGCTGTCCTGTCTGCTTGGGCTGAACAAGGAATCTTCATACAGAGAACCACTGGTGTTCCCTGAAACAGTCATCAGTAGGCCAAGCAAATAAAATCATGCTATTTAACAGTGGAAAAATTTGTGGGTCGTGATATGATTGGCAGACATGAGCATTATAAATCTCCTGTAAAATGCCTGAGCTGACTCTTCCTGCTGTTCTTATTAACCAGCTCAGCATAACAACCTCCTTCCAGCGAAGTCAGAAACTACCAACAAGTGAACAGCAAGAAATTTGTTCTCATTAGCCCCCATAATCTCTAGAGGTCCAAAGAAGCTAATCCTTACAGGGAAAACTGGACACTTACCTGTTTCCTTGTGCGTGTTTTCCCTGTTCTCAGCTTAATATAGCGGGCAATCAACTCATTTCGGCCTGGAACAGAGAAATAATGCAAATAAAAGTTCAGAAAGCAATGACCCCAGCAAAAAAGGATAAGTAATTCTATTGTGTATCTACAGAAATCAGCAGCAGGATGATTCTGTCACACTCTTTTCTTTCTTAGAAAGGAACTTATTAACGCACATGGTAGAAATCTCAGTTTTAGGAGCAGTCTCCTATAACATCCCCATAGGCAAACTGACAAAGTTTGGGCCAGATAATTGGATGAGGGACTTGATGAAAATTGACTGAATGAATGGATGGGGTCCCAGTTGACAATGAGCTCACAGTGAGGCAGCAATGCACCCGTATGGCAAATCCCAGCTGCCAACAGGTCAAGGGAAGTGATCCTTCAGCTCCACTCAGCACAGCTGAGGCAACATGTGGAGTACTGAGTCTAGTTCTCGCCTCCTCAGCATGAGAAAGGTGTGAACACACTGGAGCAAGTCCAGCAAAAAGTCAACAAAAATTATTAAGAGACTGGAGCATCTGTGCTATGAAGAGAGGCTGAGGGAACTGGGTCTGTTCAGCATGGAGGACTCTGGGGCAGTTTTTAATCAATAATAATACAATAAATTACCTCAGGCAGTGAAGGGAAAAAGGTACCCACCCCCCTCTCAATAGTGCCCAGTGACTGAACAACAAACAAATTAACACATATGAAATTCTGTCTAAAGCAATTTAAAAAAAAAAAAAAAAGAAACACACCAACTTTGTTGCTCTAAGGGTGGTTAAACATTGGCACAGGCTGCCCAGAGAGGCTGTAGTCTCCATCCCTGGAGGATAATCACAACCTACTAGACACTGCTTGAGCAGCAGGGCCAGACTAGGCAATTTGAAGAGATCCCTTCCAACCAAAAGGAGCCTGTCATTCTATGTAACTAAGTCCAAGAAAATAAACAACAGTGGGAAAGCACATGGAAACAGCTACAAAGAATTTATCAGTGTGATATGATACAGTGAATTACAAGTGCTTTCAGGCTCCTGCAGGCAGACTACCCAGCTTTATTACACTGGCTCCCATGTATCACATCTAAGCTGTCACACAGATTTTATTGTCTTTCTGGAGGTGGAGAAATTAAGAGCAGAAACAGAAAGGCAGCAGTTACGCATTTGAACTCTAGGCTGGTTCAAAGCAGAAAACATGACAGAAAAAGAGCAGGCTCTGCAAAATAATACATATGTGGTGACCACAGTAGTATCAAGATAGTACTGCCATAAAAAGTTGCGAGTAGGAGCTGCAAGGCTGTGAGAAATCTTGATATGGCTGCAAGCGTTTGCAGAATGAAGCAGGAATTAACTGGGAAACAAAGCCGCAGCTCTTGCGAAGTTTATTTATAATGAAATTATAAAACCCAGTATTGTCTGCAGAAAGTTTGTGGGCAAAGAACTTGTATATTAGGGCATCACAGACATCAAAAAGCAAGCAGTGAAATCAGCATTAAACTATCAGTATTAACTATTCCAGTAGTTCAATATTCCACGAAAAAGCTGTAACTTGTTTTTATTTTAAACTCTTATTTCACTCAACCCTGAAATAAAGTGCATACAAGGAAAGACTGCTGAAATTGACCACTCAAGCCTTTAGGGAAGGACTGGCAAAGCCCTTAATTCCATCTGTTTCTGAAAGAGAACAATGCAAATGTCCATGACTGCAGTTATTCACAAAACACAACCAATGCACACACAGGGATGGGAAAGCATTTTACATGTACAGATCTTAATCTTTCCCTAATGGTGTCATTGTAGCAGCTCCCCTTATTCCCCCAGGAGAAGAAACAGGTCAGTAGCTGAGAAATCAGCTCCAGCTCCTGTAAACACAAATTAGGAACCTTGTCTGTGCCAGAAACACAATGCCCTGCCATGTAAGCACTGACCTCTTCAGTTCCCACAGTTTCTGCTTTAGCACAGTGAGAGTTTGGTGGGAGCAGATGCTGTTCTGCCACCTTCCACCTGGCTGCTCTTCCAACCCATGTAAACCATTTTCACAGAGCTGAGACCAATTACTAGCGACACATATCCACACCATCTTCCTCTAGTGCCAACAATAATATTTATGGCTTCTCAAAGCTTCCATCTGTTTAGACATGGATCCAAGCTGAAAGGTAAGAAACAACTGAAGTGATTCTTCTCACACAGATGCCGACATACAAGAAATTTCAGAAGGACTGTTTGACACACATCAGAAATGGGAAATGTGCTGAACAAAACAAGGCACTCAATCCCTATTATCTATAAAGAAAGTAGAAGGAAAATTTTTGTTTCCACAAGAGGACCCTTTGAGACACAAGGGGAATGAGTTAAAGGAAAAGAGAGGAAAAACCAGCCTTGAGAAGAAGTGGATGTGGTGAATTTCAGGCAAGCTTTTAAAGGGCATATATTACGCTATACTGAAAACTTGAACACATGGGAACTCTCGAGACACTGGCTCAATTATGGGCAATCCTTGCAAAACTAATGTCAATGGACTCTCAACCAGACACAATAAATTTTATGGAGCAAATTCATATGTATAGAGTGTCAAATTAAGTAAAGAAATTATGGAGGCTGAACAGTCTGACAGAACACCATTCTGCTTTAGCAGTGAGGGGCTGCAGGGGTAATGGGTATCAGAGGATGCCATGAACAGCTCTGTGCCAGTCACAGTCAATTCCAGCCACCACCAAACTGGATGAAAATAACAATCAATCCATCAAATCCTCAACCAGTCAGAGCACCACAAGCTACCTTTGGTCAAATGCATTTCGGGAAGGGTGAGAGCCAGCAGGGACAGGAGACACATGAGGAGACACAAAAGGAGACATGAGAATGCACAGGAGAAATACAAGATATGTAAAAGGATGAATACTGAGAAAAGGAGACGTGGTAGGGGACATTGTTGGGGGTGTGGCTGGAAAAGTAATCTTGGAAAAAGTTGCTCCATGACAGAAGAACACTTTGAGGCAACTGCAGCATCCACGCCAGAGCAGAGACAATCCTGAAAGGACTGGAGCCCATTGAAAACCCGTGCAGAGATGAGAAGGAGCTAGAAACAGGGAGTACCAAACGGGAAACAAAACAAAACAAGAAAAAAAAGCAGGAACTGGCAGAAAGAGACCTTTACACAGTGATGCCAATCTCCTGCGTCACCCAGCACCTCATCAAAGGAATTAAGAGGGACAGAGTGTTAGAGAGAACAAAAGAAGGGAAACAGAGTAGGAAGCGGGGAGGAGAGACAATAAAGTGTAGTCAAGCCTGGGAAAGTGGGAGGTATTTCCATAAGTGTGCATTTAACTGTTTGTCTCTGACAACAGCAGCAAAAATTGCAAAGTTCTCTCAGGCCATGTACTGCACCGAAAAAGACTAGTGAGAGGGGAAATTGTTGTACAAATTGCAGATATTAGATGCCAGTACAAAAATTGTCCAGAAAGAAACTCTACACAGAGAGCATTTAATTGTGGATCATCAAAATTTCCAGTTTGAGAATTCACTTCCCACTTGCTAATATCTCACATACAATCTTCCTACTCCAGAAGTGTGTCCTCACAGTCAGGTTAAAACAGAAAATGGCAGGTTACACTAAGCCAATAATGATACTGGTAGCACAAAAAAGAAAAAAAAAGAGAAAAAAAAGAAAGCAAGCCCAAACAAACAAACAAACAAACAAAAAAAAAAAAAAACCACAAAAAACCCACAAAAAAACCCACCAACAAACAGATCACTCTATGAAGACATTCATCACAGAGATTACTAAATATAGAACTATGTAAATTGCCAAGCCCAGTAAACTGCAGCAAGGGAGTATTAAATTACCATGAATCAAAACTGCAAGAGAAGCAAGTCCTAAATGTCTTTTGTTTCTTATCAGTAGTAGTTAGATGTAAGCAGGTAATATGTAGCTGGAAGTCTGTATGCTCACAGGCTCTGGAAGGCACCTTCTTTGTTTCACAACCCTGGCTGCAGGGTCAGCAAAGACCTGCACTGCTCACTTGGCTGGAACAGGCAGAGCTGTCATAAACCATCAGATGGTTCATTTTTTAGAGCCATGTAAAGTGTCCCTCAGTAATCTGATCATATGTTGTGTTCTTAGAATAACTCCCACTGAGGTCTGCCATGGTCACCAGAACCTGCCAACAGTTGTGACTCCTCTGTCGAAACAGCGCGTCGGGTTTCACAGAGCTCCAGCCAACATTCCAACTGTGGCACAGCACCTTTATCCTCCATGGAGCCTTCCCCTTGGAAGCACAGCATGAAAAAAAAGCAGCCAAGAGACACTCTTATGTTCTTTACCTCTCATTCTTATCAGATAAATTTCCAAGAGCAGCAATTTGGCTCCCATTAAGTCTTACGCTAAATTGCAAAAGCTTGCCTTCAGTAGTTATGCAGGAAGGAATTGCTAAGAGAGGTGAATAAGGAGGCTTTTGGATTCTCCATTCTACACCTGTGCAACTTTGAATATAACTGCAGAGAAGTGTCTTCCTGTAAGGAAGAGGGATAATTGAAGGGAATTCCCATCACCACAGAAAGCATTTTCCAGTCCTACCTCAAAGTTCATGCTGACTTTCTGTTAGTAGAGGTATATTAATTTTTCTGCCTCTTGTAAGCAGCATCTCTAAGACTTATACTTCCTCACACACCTGTTGCCAAAGAAAGCGAGATCAAAGAATTCAGTGATTTCTGCAAAATCCTTTCAGTGGGAAATGGCATGGAAGTACCTGTTTCTTGGCAGATTCTGTATCTTTCTGTACCCAAAGCAAACATTTACAACTACCTATAAGTAGTTCTATAAGAGAAGCAACTATCCAGCTGTATCCAGTGAAAGAAAGGTTTATCAAAGCAAGGCCAAGAATGCCATCTCAACTCTCATTTCAATCTCTTTGTGTCACTTAATGATATCTCCCAGGACATTACTATCTCCTTAAACTTATTTAATTAACTGTTGGTTGCAATCAGCATAAACATAATGAACTGTGTGCATCAGACAAATAAATCTAGACAAAAGAGGGAAGGTAAGGACACCTCATCTATCCACAAATGTCAGTGTTTCTCTATGCATACAAAGCAAAATGAACTGCCAACCAAGTCTTACCAGAAAGACACTTTTTAGACAAAAGCAGTGTGTGGTTGCATGTCCATATGGGACTAACTGCCACTGGGGTCTGCCCCATCCATAGCTCCCTGCACAGCCTTACTTCCCATCTCTCATTCCACTGCTTCCTCCTCCCTACTATGCTAAATGTCTTCTGGGACATCAGCATCAGCTGTTCCAGAAATAGGGCTAAATGTGTCAGAAACCACATTTTTGTCTTTTTGATGGTTATCAAGATGTGCAGACATCCAACTTCTACTACTATAATCTAGTTTTAATGCTACCTTTATTAAGATCTTATTTTCATCACAAACCATGTTTTCTCACCAAAGCCTTGGTGAGAAGATTTTGTTTGGTTCCTCTACTCAGGAGATAATAATGGAACTTAATACACCACTATGACCATCATAGTGCGAACATTTCCCATGACCATAGGAAAACCATATTGCAATTTATGGCACTGACTCGTTCTATGAAGACATCTTTGACCCCACCAGAGCAGAACTTTAGTGCTCAATAGTCAAGTTTGAGTTCCCACAGCAAAGTTACACACACTAATGAATTTTATATTCAGCTGGGAGAAGAAAATTTCCTCACTCTGATCATTTATTCCTTGCTTGAATTTTCTCACGATATACCTTCAGCACAAAGATTATCTGAGCTCATTCAGTCCCTACAGTAAGGGGATTTTGAGATAAAGAATCAAAGAATGATAAGTCAGTACTTCTGAAAAATATCAAAACAGTCAAAGCCTGAAAACACAACACTGAAGGGATTAAGACCATCACAGTCAGCTCTTCCCCAAAATATCTGTTTTCATCATTTGACTGCACAAATTCTTAGTTCCTCCCTCTTCTGAAATGACAAATTCAAAGCTTTATTTGCTGGGCAGAATGCACAAGTCAAGCCCCTCACATGGCAGTCAGGTGATTCATTTGCCTGATGTTCAAAAAACTCAGTTGTCTCATTTACTATCTGGTCTAAACACCGAAACCCACTCTTGTCTTTTGTTGGAAAGGTGTTTACTCCTCTCCTTTGCCACTGCACAGCCTAAATTCAGCCAGAAACACAAACAGTGCTACCACCATTTAGAAACTGCTTTTTCTTGGTGGTGGGTTTAAGGTGCTTCACAAAAGGTGCATGGATGGAGTATAATAGTTACAGACCCTGCAGTTTTGGGGAAGCCTCTTACTGGTTCCAAACAAGTACTGGAGATAAATAAAAAGTTAGGCCCCATGGGTGTAGTTAGAACAATCTGAAAAGGTTACCCACTCCTCAGCTCGTCATTCCTCCTCGTGCAACATTCCATCAACTCCTGTGTGCAGCTGTACCAACTAAACTGATGGGAAAAGGTGAGAGGGACAGGGGAGGAAAGACATGTACTACTCTAATTACCAATAATTAAAAGTAAAACTACCTGTCCCCATTTAGATTTCGTTGTTGGTTTTGTTTTGTGTTTCCCTCCCATCAGCCTATTTTTAACTGGATTGGGGAACTAGTTCATTTTGTGGTCACATTAACCACGGCAGTGGCACAGCAAAGAGAACAGAGGAAGAATCGGTGCAGAACTTCTTAAACCAGTTTTGCCACCAGAGAAACTGTAGCCTGGAACTGTTCTCCACCTAACCCTCACTCACAAACAGGCTGGTAAGAAAATGGGCACGGCACTTCCTGTGCTTGCATCATTTGTCTCAAGGCTAAACAGCGTTAAACTGCCTTCTAATTACTGCCCCAAGGGCATGTGGAGTTACTCCTCGTAAAGATGAGCATTTTCTAAGGTACAACAATGTATGCAGGAAGCAGTCCCTCCCCATCAGCCTAATGGGAAGCTCCAGGCTATGCAACTCTTCACCACACCTCAGTCTTTAATAGTACTTTTCAGTGCATAAATTGAATGTCCTCATCAGCTGTGTTTTCCCACATTATCGCCTCAGGCCACAGAAATGTAAGTTAATCCATCCAATAAGTACTCTTCCATATACACGTTAAGGACTGCAAAAGGAGCAGAGCCGGGACTTGTTCTGGTACTTCCCAGGGTTAAGACTGATAAGAATCCTACAGAAAATGTTTAGATTCAGTTTGGCTGGGAAATCCCACAATCACACCAATGTAACTGCATATAGTAACAGGAGTCCTTCATATGCCAGGGAGCGAGTGTATCAGGTAACACCTGAAAGAGCCAATAACAATCCTACATGGAAAGGCATGTCAAAGTAACAGCTTTTAGTCTCATGGGACACCTGAGAACGACCTCATTGAGGCACAGACACTTTACTCACCAAGGCCTGGGTTCAAAGAAACTTGACTATTGAATGTAACACTGAAACCAATGTTTAACTGCAACAGCATTTTCCAGTTACCACCAGTCCAGGTTCTACATCACAGACTTGGACATCTGCTAAATTCTTCCTTAGATCAGTAAATGTCTGCTCATTTTGGTATCCTCTAATAACTGTGAGGCATCTGAAAGCAATTCTCAGTGGTGTTGTCTTAAGGGATAGCAAAACCTTTTGCCTTTCTACTGATTTTGTGTCAGCTGCCCCTGCCAACACCAACAGTACAGAGTTTCTGGCAGGTTTCTGCCCCAAGTGCTAATCTTATGCATGTGCCCAGATGACAGGCTGACCAAGCACTCAAAGCTTCAGCTGCAACAGAAATTAGAGCTAAAAGGGGTCTGTGAGATTTGTGCCGCCACTTGCTGCATGACCAGCAGAGACCACGCAGTTCTCAGGGCAGCTGCTCTGGTCTGGCTCTGTGAGGAGCCATGACTGCTTCACTGAGCACCTAAGACAACACCACCACCCAGCCCCAGCCAAATGACTGAGAATTACAGAGCAGCCTCGAGGAGAGCAAAAGAACCCAGAGACTGTTCTTGCATTATATGAACAAATGAATACTAATTTTTTAAGTGGAATGGCTGCCACCACTCAACTTCAGTTCATGGCATGATTTACAGTGCAGTCATTGCTTGTGATCACTTCAAGCCATTAAGTTACAGATTCAGCTTAAACAAATGCCTGGACACTCCTGAAAAACGTGGCTGCCTTTCCCCTTCTCTCCCTCCCTCTCACCAGATTGTTCCATAGGTCAGTTCAACTTTGATCTGGCAGAAATCTGTCCAGCTCATTTTGCCAAAATAGTTTGCTATCGGTTCTGCAATCTAGCATGTATCCACGAGGAGTCTGCTAAAAACTGAAGTTTGCCTAAAGAACAGGAGCACAAAATCAGAAGCAGAGCAAGGGAGCAAGGAAAGAGGAATGGCAACTCCCTCTTTTCTTTTGCTGTGAACTGTAAGGTCATCTCAATTTCTGAAGGAAATATACTCTTGGTCTCAACACAACAGCTCTACACCATCCCCACATTATCAAGAATAGTTGTTAAAGATGTCATACTCTGTAACAGGTGAAAAGAGAATGACAACAGAAAAACCTAGCAGAAACACAGATTAAATAATTGCATAGCCACCCAGGGACTGGTCTGGGTAATAGCTGAATTCTGCCAAGATCATGAAAATTCCTTACAGTGGCTTGTGATATTCCCTGTTCCTTCCCACCCTTCTCTCTTTCTTCTAATACCAGCACAATTCTGTTCCAGATTCTTTAAGTACCTGTTCCCTGACTGAGTTCACAGTGTAAGTCTGATAAATAACTGGGCAACCATGATTCAGGCAGGAGAGCGGGAACAGGAGGATGACAAAACTATTTAAGCTGCAGATACCTAAAAATGCACATGGATCCAGAAGGAAATTTGCACATATCTAGGTGCTTCAGCTACCTTCTATATGAAAACTTCTATACCTAGATTTGTCAAATCACTTTCCCACAACTTTAGCCACAAAGGATCAGACTAAAAATGAACACTTCAAGTACAGCTGGCTTTGCCTCTGGGCCCAGGAGCAGATGAGATGATTTTTTAAGGTCTTTCC
Source organism: Rhabdornis inornatus (assembly GCA_013397075.1). Taxonomy (NCBI): domain Eukaryota; kingdom Metazoa; phylum Chordata; class Aves; order Passeriformes; family Rhabdornithidae; genus Rhabdornis; species Rhabdornis inornatus. Next base: position 175,329 of record VWZS01005303.1, on the reverse strand, counting down.
CAGCACCATTTTCTATGATTCTACAACCAAAGCCAATGATGTCGTGTTTATATGCAGGAATGCTCATAATCCCCGGTCAGGGTTGAAAGCAACACTAAACTGAGTGCCACACGTGCTGGTGTGTTTCCCTGCAACACTGCCATGTGTAGAAAAGGGTTTGTGTCTGCAGCACCTGCACTCAACAACTTGGGCACTGCTACTGGGTGACCTCACCAAGCATTGGTCACACTCCTTGCACTCCTGCCCACAGACTCTGACCAAAGCTCCTGGAAAGGCACTTGCAACTATTATACAAACGAAGCCCAAGAGGGAAGAAGAGTGATTCCATTTTACATGGATATAGAAAAGCGACAGAGCAAGACTCTGGCTGTTTATGTGCATGGAGTGAGACTAAGAATGTGAAGGAGTACCCAGAAGATGGGTCACAAGTTCAAGGTGACAGCAATGAGCAACAGCTGCTGGCTGTGCACCCTTCAGCAGCAGGTGTACCCAGGCCCCAGAGGTTTCACTCAGCTCTGCCAGTGACCAACAGATTTACAAGACCATCTGTCTGGGCACAAACTGCACACAGCCTTCCCAGTTTTGCTGCACAGATCTTCACCACACACAGACAATACTGGGTTTGTTATGGATTAGCTAATGAGCAACTGTTTAAACCAATAGACAGCCCTAGTTCTCCCGTGCTCATTAACTGGATCCTACATGAATGAGAATACTAATTTTTCTTTTAGTTGCAATACTGGCTTTTTCTGAACAAGCAGCTTCACTACAGGCACTAGAAAATGGAAAGGTTATGTTGTCTCACACTGGTTTTGCTTAAGGAATAAGGGATGCTTTTGAAAGAGATTTAAAAGAAAGTTCACATTATAGGTTTTTCTTACTTGCACTGAAGAAGTAAGGGAGTTCCTTTTTTCCTAGGCCAGGTCTCCACACAATCTGCATATTGACATTATCTGCTCCCTCTGTGCACACCCTTTCTTGAGAAATGGTGTCATCCTTCTCTACTCAATGTTTGGCTAATTGACAGAAGACAAACTCCTGGAATTTACCTAGAAGTCTGCTCTTTTTGTTTCAGACCTAAGGAAGGGCCCTTGTTAAATAAACATGCTCATGTCACAAAACCACAGGTAGTGTGAATCACAATACCAACAATTTACAAAAAAATGCAGACATTTACAGTGTAAAGCCACCTAATGCCCCATGTTCTCTTGTTTCCTGAGTAAAACCATAGCATCTCCCATCTGGAATCCTCCTCTAATTCATGTAAAACACAGATACACATGCGCACACACCGTTCTTTGGGACTAGTTTTGCAAATACAATCCTTGTAGTTTTGTCTGATACAATTTTAAAAGCCCCCAACCACAGCACTTCCATTATAGCTCCTGAGAGGAGAGAGATCCCTCAGTGCTGAGCACCATGTTTTCCTGAAGCCTTTGCTGATATCCATCCTATATTCTCTCTTTCTCCCCCATTAATCCTAGTCATGCTCACATGTTCCACATAAAATCCCTCTCCCTCCTAAATGTTAACACCCTTCAAATATTTTTAGACTGTTATTATGTGTCCCCCCACCCTCCACCTTTCAGTCATCACTTAGCCAAGCTATGTATATTTAGCTACTTTAATCTTTCCTCCTAAATCAGTCCCTTCAACTCCCAGAGCTCAATATTAAGTCTGGTATGCTTGCTCTTCTCAGAACTCACTCCATGTTTTTGAGATCTTTCTGGAAACATGTTTGCAGAAACCTGTCCAGAAGATAGCTTTACATGCACTTGTTTTAAAGAGAGAAGAAACCCAAGTCACTGGGCACTATTAAATTTCGTTTTCCATATCTGGTTTTTGTTCCCAGATTTTGAATTCAATCTGAACTTTTAAGTATTAATGAACATTTGGTATTTGTAAGATTAAATTAGCAACTGATAGTATTGAACCCAACTGTGAATGAAGGAAGCGGGTTTTAATATGTAAAAGAACACTAAGGCTTTTTAAAACTAAACTTTTCAAAAAACCACTGAAAATGTGTACGGTTATCCAGAAGAAGAGCAGAAACAAAACAATAACATGCAACAAAGGAAAAGGCTGAAAAATGAAATATAGACAGTCTCTCAGTTAAAAGGTGGGTGAGTGGATACATCTACAAAACATAAAGCTGGCCTACTAAAATAGAAGTCAATTAAACTGGATGTGTTATTGACAGTGTAAAAAAAAAAAATCAAACCAAGTGCCTTTCTGACAATATACCGCTACAAGTCAATTCTATCTTGGAGAATTACTAAAAATTTGAAATTTAAAAATGAAAAAGTCAGAGGAAGAGCCATAAGGGTAATGCAATGGTGCCAATGAAGGAAGTCACACACGATGAAAACTGTGGCTGCAGGCATACACAATGGGAAAAACATACTACACAGCTCACTTGGTTTTAAGCCTGACAAATACATATGGGACTAGAAAGCTGCTAAAAATCAAAAGGGACAGGAAAAATATGTGCCCTATTTTGAACCAACAGAATGAAGCCCCCACAAAAAGAGTCACAATAATTTTGATAACATGTAGTACACAGTAAAATTGCTAATGTATTTATGTTCAGTACTAAGCATGTTAAGGAAAGATGCCACAGCCAGTACTATTAAATGCAAGAGGATTCCTGGTGGGTTGGTCTTTCAAAAGTGGCAAATTTCTCAATATTCAGGAAATGCTTGGAATTAATGCAAAAATATTTCTTTTCAAGCTTGCATGAAGAAAACACCAGTTAAATTGACATACAGCTTAACACAAAGAACCATAAACTTGGCTTACAAAGGAGACGGAAGGAAAAGCATGACAAACTCCAGCAGAAGTTTAACCCACTGCTAATGTCTCCAGAAGTCTGGCTTTGTCTAGTCGAAAACAAAGAACCAGAGCCACACAAAAGCATAGTTGAAAGATGACTGAGTGAAACAAAATCTCATTATTAAGCAACTCCAAAAACATTACACCTACCACCAGAGGGGAGGGCAAAGTCTGAGTCCTGACCAATTGTCCACAATGCAAGTTTTGTCTGTCTTCTAGTGTTTAAAATACAAGATTCCTTTTCTTTTTTTCCAAAATCGTGGGATAAAGGGCTGTTCTAGAGTTCATTAGGTCATAATAATGGAAGGGATAGGAGCTTCAGAAGTATCTCTCTGAGGGATATCACAGCTGAAATACAAATTTTGCAATTACCTGAAACATTCAGTTCAGTGTCAACTGAGCACATTCTCAGCATGTTTCAATAGCTTTGATTGAAACATCATCAGGTAAGATGCCAAACTACAATACAGAGGAAAGCATTTGAGGCCTGTCACCTTGAAGGTTTCTATATTTTAAATAACCATGCTCCTCCCTCCCCTCAAGAAGAAGTGTTTATGAACTGGGACAGGCAGCATATGTTTTATGCTTCTTCAGATTTATGCGTTTGCTTTGCAGTTCTACTTTTAGTGACTACTTGAGGCTGGGGAAAACGTGAAATGATAACTTATCCCTTTAAGTAAAGGCATTATCCTGCAAATTTACCTAGTCATTTCAGAACAGGGGTGGGACAGACCACCTGTGACCTAGTAGCTTTTAGCATCAGACTGACCTTTCATCCCATCTTAAGTCATGTTGTAAAAGCAAGACTTTGGTCCACTGCCTGCTCCAAGTTTTACATGGCTGACTGTCCTTCTTCTATCATTCAGCCTCTAAGCTTTGGACATCTTTAAGTATTTCCTATCAGCAATTCACAAACAGATGGCACCAGCCTGGGAGATGGATGACTGCCCCCAGCTGTCTGCCCCTCCCTGCTCAGCACAGAAATGGCTGAGCTGTTTGAAAAGCAGCTGCTAAACTAGTGACTTTTTCAGAATGGCCATCTAACAAACTGCCACCAATTCTAGCCCCTCTTGCAAAAAGGTGCTCTGAGCCAAGTGTTCCTGCAGTGTAAGGGAACACTGGACAGCTAAGGTAATAATTTAAAACTAAGGTAATTAATTTTAATTACCTTAAATTTTAATTTAAAAATTAAAAACTAAGGTAGTAATTAGTCTTTTCAAAGATCTTATTGTCTCTCTTGTAAGGTCAAAAAAAGTATCATTTTAAAAGTTACTATTTCTTATTTCTCTGCTCTCACTAACCTTGGGAGACCTGGTCTATTTAGCATCTCTATGCAAATCTCACAAAGGTACTAATCTTTTTCCCTCTCCTTTCTCTACATCAGTCCTGAAGATGCCAGGAGATACCCAACACCTAATTCTGTGACAGTTTATTTAGTACAAATGCTACAGACATGACTGCTCCCACGGAAAAACATTGTTGGAAAACATAAATGACAGATTTGTAATACTGTACCCCCGCGGTGTTCTAGCAGGCAACACTCACAAAATTATTCTGCAAGACCTTAGTGGTACCAGAAGTGTCACCACAGCTGAAAGTGCCCCAGACTCAATGCTTCTAAATGTCAACACAATGATTAGCAGAAAGGACAGCATTCCATATCACATGAGACAGCTGCTTGTGCCTTAAGCAGGTAGTCAGCAAAGCCTGCTGGAAAGGCCAGTGAGGGCTTGCACCCAGAGCAGGCTGTGGCATGAGCTTACTCAGTCAGGATGCTCCTCCATGCAGAAATGGAACATGTCTAGTAAGGAAAAAGATAATGAAAGGAAAGGAAGCAACGGAATTGAGACACAGATTATCAGTGCACAGAGAACAGCTTGGCTGACTTTGATGTGAAGATGGAATCCTGCTCACTCAGCAATCAGCTGAGTGTTGTCTAAAGAGCTGTAAACAAGCAAGACTTTGAAGAGGCATGGAAACATGAGTACGAGGCCTGTGTAGAGGCTGAAACACACCTTTCTGTACGATTTTAAATGCATTCAAGCAAAACAGCATGAATTCTTCACATTGCCTCAGTACACTTCAGCTAAAACCTGCCAACTTTGAACTGACAACAGGCTGCCTCACAAAAGATGAGAAGCATATAAATTGCACATAGAAGAGATTCTGAGACCTGGAACATCTTGCCCATAACTGTAGTACCACATGGGCTACTCCTCAGTGAGAAACAGTGAAATGGTCCCAGTTTTGTCAGAGGAAACGGGCATAAAGAGCTGTAACACCTTACCCTTTGGTTAAGAGAGCTCTGAGCAAGTCAGTCACAGGGTGGATAAATAACCATTCCTTCAGAGACAGGGCCAGCTCCACATTGAGCCTGCCCTGTTCCCCAAGCTGGCTTGTGAGCACTGAAGATGAAATCAAGGACTATATTTACTCTCCCTGCCTGGTCATATCTTTCTATAGATCCCAGACAGGGCCCCATTTCCTTGGCCTGGATGCTGGAGACGAGTAAGCAAAGGAGGGCATAAATCAGTGCCTGGGTTCTGTCAGGAGCACACTGAACCAACCATCCACACTAGGAACAGGTGCACTGAAGGCAAGCAGGGACACTGTCCCATTTGGAGTAGTGGGGGAGGGCTTGCAGAAAAGCTCTTCATTTCTTCTTCCTGAGCCTACCCTAAACTTTTCACCTTGCAAGAGGGTTATTTACTTTCTGCAGTTCACCAGTCCAGTCAACTAGGTGTGTTCCACTTAACATCAATTGATGCTAAGTCAGGCCCAGCTAAGTCTCATTGGTTTCTGCATCCCTTTGTGCTTCACTTTTGCTCTCATTTCTTTCCTTTTTCTTCTCTTTCACTCTCTGCTCTGACACATTCACTCTAAAGCTGAAATACTTCAAGGGCCGTGCAAAATGTTCAGAAAATTAATACAGTCTTAAAACAAAACTGCAATTTTTCACCAGTAATTTTAAAAGTCACCCATCATGAAAAGCAGACATAAAGCAACAAGAGGCATGTCACTAGTTCGTGCTTAATACCCATGGGGTGGATTCTCAAGTAATATTTTAGTCTGAGTAACATTTTAAGCAAGCATCAGTCCCTAAAGAAGCAGTCTTACTTTAACCTCAGTCATGGCTGCTCATTCCCAACCTCACCATCCTTTCTCTAAAACCAGCAACAAGCAGCTGGGCAGTATCCAAGTTCACTTCTTTGCCCCTTTCTGACCCCGTTACTTTCAAGCTGGATCAGTTCCCTGGGTTGGTTCCATAGCACAACCACAAAAACGTCTGCACCAGCACAGAGCAGGAATTGATGTCTGCCTAAGAGTACTGGCCCTGAATTAGCCTCAGGGTGATCAGCCTTACCCAACCTATATTGCTCTTCCCAGGTACAATGATGTGTGTACCCAGTAAAACCATCCACTGTAGATAAGGCCATGTAAACAAGACGCCACCTACACTCCCACAGTCAGAGCAATCCATTCCCTTGCTCAGGGAACAATGGCTTGATGGGTGGACAGAAACCTGCAGAATGACTTGTGAAGTGCTCCGCAGGAAGCTCCGGGGCATGCATGGAGCATCCCATGATGGGGCCTGTGAAGACATACAGATTCCAATGTATGGGGGGGAAAAAAGCAAGCACTGACTGGGTAGAAAGAGGGCTGTCTTCCATAAGATCCTTGCTAGTGTTTTGAGAAACTGTCCACCTTGGGACTTAAAACCAAATACTGGGTATTCAGCCTTTGCTTTGCATTTTAGTCACATAAGTACCAGGTGGCTTCTTGCAATACTCAGCTAGAGAACCCAAGCCAGACCAGCTTTCATTAACAAAATCAAAAGAAATTTTAACTGTGGAAAAGGTCAAAAACCCAATTCAAAAGCATGTCTGCCACGTATAAATTCGATTTCTGCTGCAGCTGCAAGCCAGAGCCTCTCTGTATTCAGGGCTGGGTATCTAGTTAGCTAGATGAGAAGAACCCACAGGTGCAAGATACTTGTGCCAGGGCTATAAGAAGGCAAACTACAATGAAAAGGAGTACACAGAACTTTCTGCCTTTAAGATCTGAAAAGTGAAGCTGGTTAACAAAGTGTAGGTGTTTGCAGAGCAGCAGAGCCATTCGGGGGGTCAGGAGCTGAACTTCTGCCCTGTAGCACCAGACATGCAGCCCATTACCTGTTCTTACCTCCAGCAAGAGCAGTGAAGACAGTAGCAAGAGATACCATAAAATATAGGCTTTGTCACACCATGAAGCCATTAGATTATATATACATGTATATATATGAAGATTGGTTCAGTAGCATGCTTAACTCTGAGATCTACCTTATGGATAGTCCCTGGAAAAGATACTTATAACTCTTTCTGCTCTGTTTGTGAATGACAAGATCTTCACACTGGTTTTCCTAATACAACTCGAGGCAACCGACAGCATCAGCCTGGGAACACCCGAGAGAAGGGAATCCACTGAGGTCATCACTTGGGGCACAGGGCAGGCTGCCTGCACTCCGTGTTGTGGCCTACCCCTCTCCTTACCATACATCTTGCCTTCGTCTGACAAGATAATCTTGCGCCGGCCGCATGGCGGGTAGATGGCTAGCGCTTCCTGGAAGCTCTGCTCGATGTCCGGACTCCACACGCCCTCGGCATCATTGTCGATGGGTTTGTCCAAGGCCTCGCTGCCCCCCGAGTCGTTGCTCCCCTCAGGGGAGGTGGGAGAACTCCACTCGTTGGAGGTAATGGTGCCAGCTAGAAACTCCAAGGTGCCACGCGGAGGAGCAGACTCAGAACCTGCAATGGCAAGCACATGCCACCGGCCAGTTAGAAACCTTCCTTGCTAGGAAAAAGGAGACATTAAAGCAAAAAAAAGTTGCAAAAAATCTCAGTTAGGAGGGGTTTTACTTCAAGTTTATCTTAAACGATAACTCAACCACATGTTGGGTTTTTATGTTGAGATGAAAATATTTTCTACAAATCCTTCTGATAAACAGCCTGCTCCAATCTCTCTTCAGTTCATTAACTCTGTCACTTCCCAGTTCTTCTCAGGAGTCTTCTCATGTCTTCATCTCCTTTATTTCTTTCTCCCTGCACTGTCATCATCCATGTAACTGTTATTTAACTTTCTGAAGCACACATAGAGGGATTCAGGCTGTGTGAAAGACTATTCAAAATAAAGCAGTGATGAATTATCCAGTCATCACTGAGCACTGGGGTTGTAATTTTCTTAGGTACTGTTTCACTGGATCAGAGTTAATAGTTGGTGTCACTTCTAACACTGGCATTTCTTCTCAAGGATCAGCTGTGCTTTTAAAAAGCCATCCCTGGAGCCAGACAGTTTTATGCAGTGTCTTCCAAATCCCAGCACCATATCCTGGCAGGAGCAGAAGGCACCAGGAGTACAGGGATGACAGCACCAGGTCAAGAACCAAGGTGCTTAGCCTGTTGTTATGGCTCATCCTCAGAACGATTTTGGGCAAATTCCTTCAGTTTCCTCTGCCCCCTCATCACTTACTAGCCTCAGGCTATTAGATTTGAGGCTGGGCAGGAGCAGAAATTGGTTTCTCATTGAACCTAAGCAGGCAGCTGCTAGCTCTTGAAAACTACAATAAATTATAATCTACTTATAAATGCCTACAGGAGAGGCTGAAGCCTTTGAGTGGAGCTGCTGAAACACTCATTGAGAAATTGACTTCAGACCACACAGGCACTTCCAGTCAACCAAGCAGGAGACAAATGGCTTCTAAAGACACAGATCATCCTCCTGCCTTAATCCCAAAGCTGTTTGTTTATCATTTTAATAGCTTTGTTATCCGGGCTACAAAGAACGTTCACAAGCCAACATTTGAAAATCCAGCCAGAGTTCAAAACTTCCCTCTCTATCACCACACTGAGCTGGGTAGCAAGAAAATCAGAATAAGGAGGTTTTTCCCAAAAGCAAATCATTAAACCTGCACTGAATATGAGTAAGAAGAGAGGTTTGACATGACAACTCTCTAGCTCAGAAATATCACAGTGAAGGGGAACAGAAGAGAAATTTGGGAATGGTATTCGTCAAAAACTAGTTATAACTTCAAAAATTCAGGGCCCATAGCCCCAGAAACTTTTCTGACAAACTTTTTTCAAGTCTTTCTTTAGTTTTTATCTCTTTGGATTCAGTGTTTTTAAAATCTTCTCCAAGACCATAATGACCAGAATTTTCTTTTCAATAAAAGCTGAAATCCTTCAAGAACTTAAACATTTCAAAACCTGAAATTATAAAGATTTGACAACACTGGTTCTCAGAAGGTTTTGCTGCTCCTTAATTACTTTAGACGGCAGCAGATACATATTTTACATCTCCAAAACCCACCAAAAGCTAAGGAAACGAGTAAAACAATACTGTGCCTTTGACTAATTTCAATATATTGTCTATATCAGACAAATAATTAGACACAGTGTACTGTGTTTTAAAAAATAGTTCATAAAGGCATTTAGAAAACCCAGGATATTACTTATTTCCTGTGAGAGTACTTGAAACACACAAATCACTGGAATGGCCTACCACTGCCCATCCATCCATTTCAGCACCTACATGAGATTATTTCAACCCCCTTGATGCATGGTAGACAGTTTCAAAGCTTTAATGAACATGGAAAGAAATGATAAAATGGGAGGTGAGAGGGGCAGAGAGGGGAACTCACACTTGGCTTTTTACCAGTGGGACAGGCATCCCACACACACTGCGAATGGCACCAAGACCAGCAATGTGACTTTAAGAGACCCTGAAATGAAGGGTAACAGTTGCTTCCCCCACCAAGCATTCCCCCTTTCACTGACAGATGCTAATAAAAAATTGCATGGGTATTTAGAAGATTGTCCTGCTGGGGAATCAGTGTAGAGGAATAAGCTTTCCACAGGGAGACACTGACAGGGAAAGAGAATTTACCTGTTCCAAATCCTCCTTTCATATTTCCCCAAGCACCCCAGGTCCCTGGAAGCCCTGCAGACTCTCCATAGTTAACACACATTAAAATATCCACAAAAACAAGGTCCAGGCTGGTTTTAACTTGTGATGACAGGCTGAAAAATGGAGGGTTCAGAATGAAACCCAAGGTGTGACAGCAAGTGTATTCATCATACCACCTGCACTGGGAGCTGCAAATCTCACATGAGCCAGCAGGCTTCACATCAAGTGGAAACATCTCCAACTGTTTCAACTATAGGACTCCCAAAACCACTGTCACTGGAAGCTACAGCTCCTGTGGTCAAGCCAAATCCTGGAGCAACGTACACAGGCAAAGTCATGTCCTAGGGAATGAAGGACCATCATGACCAAAAAAAGCATCTACTTTGAATCCAGTTATTTTCATCTCCTTGGTGTCCATGCTGACACAGGGGAATACCTAGCAGATGATTTCATCATGGCACACTCAATTTGAAACTAAATAAATATATCTGAAGCATAACTCTCCTCCCCCCACCACACTCACACCCTGGGAGCTGTTGCTGGATCATTTCATATTTTACAAGGCTCAGCATCGGCACTAAGTGCTTTTGGTGACACAGGAAAATCTGGGTCCATTCTAATCCAAGCTCGTGAATAACTGGAAGAGAAAACATTCAGTGCAGTGTCAACTCTCCAGACTCTGTTCTCCAAACCTTAAAGTTGCACCAACTTGAGCAGATGTCATTTGTATATTAAGAGAAGTCCACAAAGCAAGAGACAGAATATGTGAACTTTCTCTCATGTTGGTGTAAATCAAGGGAAACGTGGAACATAATAGCAGTGACAGAAGAAATTATATAAATCTTGAAGTGACCAGACACTTTTTTTTTTTTTTTACACATCCTACTTTTTGTGCCTTGCCCAGCAATGTTAGTTTTATCTCAAGCTACAGCTAGGTCAGCAAGAACCGAAATGTGCTATTGTGGTCAATCCCAACTTTTCTACACCTTGGGTCCTGATTCTGCTTTCCCTTCTTGGTACTAAAGCTATTCCTGATGGATGACAAAAAATGGGGAACCACACAGACAATAAAATCAAGGATGTTTGGCCATCTCCAGCTAAAACCTCTGTAATTACTCAGATTACAGAGCACACTAGCAAAAATTTTACTTCTATTTGATAACTTCTGAAGAAATTCCATAGACTGAAATGTCCATGGAAATCCTTATAACTCTATGCCTCTAGATCACTAAGATGCCAAAGGCTTAAAAGGCCTGCAAAGTTTTCTTAAATAATGTTGCTTAACAAGTAAGCTCCATGTGCAGTCCCAAGCAGTACTTTGTGCCAGAAGCAACAGAAAGTAATTTAGGGAGTCCTGGTTAAGTGCTATCTGATCTGTTGGTCTCTGCTTTGGCTGAACACTTTCAAGCCTTCTGTTTCCTGCACTGTTGATCTGAACTCAGTGGTGGCCAAGATGACCACTCATTAAACTAGGCAAAGCAAACTAAAAAGAAGCTGGGGGCTAAACCTTGTGGTAAGTGACTTTATTAGGATGGCAAATTGGAAAACTGGCAGTGGAATCATTTCCCATTGAATGAGCAATCAGGTGAAAAACAGAGGAATTTTTCAGAGGCATGAGAATGTTGAATGTCTTATAAGAAAAGTTTCAATAATATTCATTAGTAACTTCTTTAACAAAATACAATTGTTTCAGTTAGCATCTACTTTCCATTTGCTTCTGTCTTCCATTCAATAGTAGCTACATGCATAGTGCCTGGTAACTTTAATGGTGATTTCTATTACTGAATGTTCTAATATGACTAAATATTTTATATTTTTGTTAAAATTTTTTTAAGTTCTGCCTGTGGAAGAGTTTGTAATCACAAAGCCTTCTTCTGATGTGGAGGGAATTCGATTCCAAAAGCACTAAGCAGACATCCCAGACATGCTCAGACAATTCCTTTCCCATCTGAATTCCCTCACCAGGCACAGTTCTTAGGAAGAGAGTAGTCAGAGGATGTTGTCCCATATTCATAATAGCAATTTTTGCCAGAGGTCACAGGGCTTGGTGGTTTTTCTCCTGGGATTCCCTCAGCCTGAACTTATGCCCCACTCCCTGGCTTTTGTACTTCTGCGATTGTACCTTACAGTTTTCTTTATTCTGATCTCACTCTTATTTTAGTGAGAGATGATTAATAATCTTTTTTTGTAGGGTCCAGTCATGGGTTCTCTCCCAGGTTCAAAGACACAAGCCCTCTCAGAGCACATCCACCTTGTCACCACAGTATCTCTACCTTCCTTCCTAATGTTTCCCTCTGTCCAAATACTGTTTCTTACTCACTCTTGCTCCCTGTTTTTCTTTCTGCTGTGGTCATTTCTTAATGAGTCGCTCACAAAGCAAAACCACGGAGAAAACACAAAAATCTTGTAGCTCCAGCAGCTTTGGTTTAAGTGTTCCAATTCTGATAATTTCAACACTAACTCTCTTTTCTTTCACACATGGTATCTCATTGAGATTCAGAGATCCTGCAGGGCTAGACAGCTGCCAAGAGCCCTTCAGCAAGGTCTCACTGACAGGGAGCACATCTTTAAACAGAGTCCATAGTCTGTCACATCTGCTTTCTAATATTAATCCCTCAGTCATTACTGTTGGTAACAGCTCCCTCTTAAGTGGCTGTGGCAGCTGCTCAACACAAAATCATACTTTCCTGAGGATCTGAAAAATTGCAGCCAGCTGCCTCCAGTTGTTCAGTTTTCTTAGAGCTGCTCTGTCCAAGAGCCTCCCCCCACTCCATGGCCACCTCCTTTCCCTGCTGGAACCAAGCACAACTCAGCAAGCAGAGAGGTCCCCATTCACTCACCCCTCCCAGGCAGGGGCACTTGCCAGCACAGCCCTGTGGAGTCTGGCAGGCGGCTCCACTCCTGCTCCGGAGTTGGCTGTGCCATGGGAAAGTCGTTGTGTTTTACCAAGAACATCTCTTCACCCTCGGCCTCATCCACTGGAACTGCAGGCTGTGCTGGGAGGGATTGCTTCACCTTACAGGTACTCCTCGGTGTCATTGAAATGCAAACAAACCCAAGCAATTCCGGTATTCACTGCCTTGGTAACATGAGCCAAGTACTGCTACTATAGAGGATTCGAACCCACAACATTTTCATATCTGATCAGCAGTCAGAGAATTTAAAAACAAAAAAAATCAGTTCTGCCACAAGAGATGATATCCTGCTGCTCAAGCTATAGAGTTTGTTATATATATAAAGCAATAAGAAAACCTGCAAACAGGAGCAACGAGCCACTTAATCCCATCTAGGACACCTAGTAAAGGAACTTACACAACGCAGTGATACAAGGAGATTCGGGTTTAGGGAAGCAAAAGTCTGGAATACTAAGAAACCTGTTGCTCAAGGTACAAGATGGAACACAGCATTCAAACTTACCAGAGGAAGAAGACTGGGAAATTCTATGGGACACTACAAGAATAGCTTAGTTCCTCTGAAAGAGAAAAGTGAGTGCAATCGGTAGATGAGTAGCTCCCAGATGGTGCAACTCAAAGACTGCAGGAAAAACACACTGGAAGGGGAAAAGGTGGGAAAGCACATATTCAACGACAAATAAGATTTGTTAAAGCTTGCAGACAAAAAGAGGACAAAAATCATGGACATGTTTATAGGGTCTCTACAGAAAAAAATAAAGATGCAACTGAAGCAAGACCAACTGGCACTGAACTGCACCTAGGAAGGTAACAGCACTTTTGCAGCACCAGACAGCAACCAGTTCCTCAGGCTCCTTAGGAACTGCACTCCCATCATTAAAGCAGCTTGGAGACAGTGGAGATGGGTGAGTGCCGTTCACTGGGCCTCTTGAGAGAGCTTTGCTCAAACACTCCACAACAGCTTTAGCCAGGGGTGGAGCCTGGCTGTCCTCTCACTTGTTGCCCCGGGCCGCCTGCAATCGTGATTAATGCTGGCTATTCCCTGTGAATAGCCCTGTCCACCCAGGACAACAGAGTAATGCTGCATAATCCATGAATAAAAACAGTTAAGTGCTACTGGTTGTAGAGGATGTAAAAGCTCTTAACTAGCAGAAGTGCCAGGCAAGGAGGAAAGAACTGAGATTTGCCTCTCTGTATTGGGCAAGGTCATACACTCATCACATCCACAGGCTGCATGGTGACATTTTTGTCTCTGTCTCAAGACAGAAAAAGGCTGGTTTACCAAGGAACGAGCTCTACTAGCCTCAGATCATATCCAACAGGAGGCTGGGCTCCAGCCGAATGCTTGTCACACTGCCTAACACAAAATCAAGCTTGGTTTGTTTGCTACACCGAAACTGCCTGCAGCAGCTGCTGTTCAAAAGGCACCTGACTTCCCGAGCAAAGCAAAACAACTCTTAAATTATTGCAGTAGCTAGCTCTGGCTGAAACAGAGAGAGGATGTAGTGTCCAGCAGAGTGATATAAATCAAAGCAAGGAGAGAGGAGAACTTCTATCAGTGCAGCCCTGGATAATGCAGTCAAACAGGATGTGATGAGATAAGGCTGTGTGTGGCCTTGCACACCATCCAATCAGTTACATTTGAGATAAAGGAAACAGCACAGAGCCTTGCTGCCCTAAGGAGGGGAGGTTAAAAAACCCCACAACCCAACAACAAAACCCAAAGGCCAGCTCTGATCCCACTGGTCTAGGGGTGGCCAGCTTAGGGATCGATCCTGAGCCATGGGCAGCTCAAGCCCAGCTGCCACCCAGGGGCCACATCACAAGGCCACCAGCCTGGGACTGACAAAATGACTACTGGGTGATTTATGTCTCAGCTGGGAGAGAAAAACGAGCCAGCAAGGGCAGCAGAGATTGACACTGCCAGGTTCTGCTGGGATTGAGCCACGCACTGGGCTGGCCCCAGCTCTCAAAGGAACAGTGGAATTCCTGGGGAGTCACTGTTATCTCCCATGTGGGAACTGTTCCCAGAGCTCCCATTCTCCCTGACTTTCCAAGACATGTGGCATGCGTTTCACAGCTTCCCAAACAGATGAAGGTTGTGGCAGGGTGAAAATGGTTAGTCACCCTTGTGCTAGCAGGAGCAGTCACCAGGAGTCATTCTCCCTGGAGCTGGTTAGAAAGCAAGGAACCAGGAGAGAGCCAAATAATCATGTCCCTTTTCTGTCACAGAAGCATTGGTAGGGTCAGCTACATAGGAAAATTGTAACTGTCCCTTTATCTACAGACAAGTGTAGATACTGACTGACTAAAACAACTTGAGAATTACCAAACCGAGCTAGAGACAGAAATAAATCAAGCTGAGCATTTTCCCAAAGAGTATTTATTCACTTAATTATTAAAGGATAGGGAACCTTCGACAGCAACCTAAACAAACCTTGCTCCTAAACTTGCCGAAACTCAGTTGTCCTGAAAATCTCACCAATGGGCTCAAAAGCCCCCATTTTACCTCTGGAAAAAAATAAGAGCATGAAGATGTAGTGAAACACCCAATGGAAAAATCAGAATACGGTTAAAATCTAGACAAGAACTTCAAGGCAAGAAAAGGTTAACTTTAAAAGTGATTTGCAATTGCAAATGGTAACTTTGGAAGGGCTCATGTTTAACACTGTCTGGAAATAGAGCATCTTTTAAGGGTTTGCTGACAAGTAACACTAAGCTGAGACTCATAATGCCCACTTTATGATATCAAAATCAAATTCTTATTTCCTAATCCTGTCTCCTGCTCATGGCATCTTTCAATCTCTTGTCTAGGACTCAAAGATAGATGTTTCAGCAAAGCCTCACAACTGTGACGTACTTAGCTTCCCATGACACTAATGGCAGAACTGAACATGAGCTCAGACAAGAGACAGATGTTTGCAAATCTCATCCAGTGCAGTGAAAATGTTTTGCTCCAAAACTATAGTCAGTGTCCAAGAAAAGAAATAGCTGAACCTGGGCTAAGAGACTTACAAGAGAATAGGCAGACAGTGATCACACAACCCATGAATGCGGTCAAATTTCCCCTTCTGTGGTGCTTGTAGGTGGTCTGTGTTGTGGGGATAACCTGTCTGGTCAGGACTAAGCCCTCTACTAAAGGCTCAAGACAAATGCAAATCACTAACAGACAGAACAGGTATATAAAATGGGACCAATGCTCAGTGCTCTTTTGACTTTTCCTCCTTCAGTCAATCAATTACACATGTGCTTTGATTTTAGTAGTAGTCAGGTATGAGCTTAAAGGGGTTTAATGCTTGTCATAAGGCAGTGCCTAAGAACAGCCACGATGAAACACCTGCATCACGTGAATGAGCCCTACCCATGGCTACCAACCCAGCTGCACTCTCCTACTCAGACACCACTCCAGCTCAGTTTTGGAGTACACACTCCATCTGGATGACGCAGCAGGTCAACATTCACTGCTTACACATTCAGTTCTTATGGTTGTCACGGGGGAAGGTCAACCTTTCTGTAGAACAGTGTGAAATTTCCAGGCACACACACACCAGACATTTTTGTCATATTCCAGTGCTCCTACCAGTTTGATACATGAGACAGTAAAGCCACCCTCAACTCAGACCAGTGTAATTTTGAGATCAGAACTCTTTCCTTTCTTTAATGTGGCATAAACATGCCATCATCTCCAACCAACTGAACACAGAGCAATTTCACAGGAAGCAAATGAAAATCATGAAAATTTGTAATTACAGCCCTAACCGTCGAAGAAGGATCAGTGTTAAGAAAAAAAAATAAGGAAAAAAAAAGAAATATCAAAAACTGAAAAACAAACATATTAAAGGAAAGCATGAACCTTCCGATTTATCTCTTTGCCCTTCCAGACCCTTCTCGCCAGGAAGGTCAACAGGTTATATACCTTCTGCTGGATTAATCTACAGGAGAACAAGGGCAGCTAGCCAAGCAAAACTAGATTCTTAAAGGGACACAGCCAACCACAGACTCTGCTCCAGTTTTTAGAGAATGTTCTTACAAATAAAACCTGTGACAAAAAGCAGTGGAAAAAGATGCTGCTACTCTATTTTTCAGTTCACATATTAGATGGATAGAAGCAGAGATTTACATGTTCTACTTGCACAGTTATTTTCTTCTGATCCCATAGATCCTTCACAAACAAGTGGGGGCAGAGAAATAAATATAATTTTATTATTTTATTTTTATAAAGATAATTCAAAGAGCAGTGAGTGTGCTTGGATATAATCTTCTTACACAAACCTCTCTTTTACACCTTTTTTCCCCCCCCGAAGCTAACAAGATTCAAACCAAAAGATCTGCCTAATCCTGCTAGTCTGGTACAAATGAGCTTTATTTCAATGAGCTACGGAGATGTATGATCAGGTAAAATGAACTTAGGACACATTAATAAATCCTCCCTTTCCATTTCAGTACACACCTGCTGCATGTTCTCTTGACATTTCCTCCTTAGTTCAAGCAGTCCAGGCTACAAGAAATTACACTTTGCCTGAACATCTGTCATTAATGGTCACCATACTGTTGGAAGGGAGGCACTTTGAGGGCTACGCTGATTTATTTTCTCTTTGGGAATAGCAAAGCAGATGTTTCGAAAGCTTGCACCCAGGCTCTGAAAGCCACTGGCACTCATGTCTAAGAAATACAGGAGTGGAAAACACCTACCCTTTGGCAATCACATTCTAAGGTAAGAACAAGGTAATTATAAACCTACAAGAGAACAGAAAAACAGAGCCAGTGACTCAGCCAGTAGCACCAGGAACTGGAAAACCTGCCCCTCCCTAGCAGGAAAATGTCTAATTCATATGGTGTTAAAAACAAAGGGGAGTGACTGCATCATCTCCAGAAAAAGGAGGACCCAAGGGGCAGGAACAATAAAACCAAAAACCTACTAAACCCTCCCCCCATCCCCAAAAACCCCAAGAACTCAAAACACCACCTCCTACCCCTAAAAACTCTTTCTAATAATCTAGTCTCAGATCTTGTAATGAGCTCCATGCATGCCAACTCATGGCTTTTTTACAAGGCTCTACAAAGGAACATGCTGGGCATTTATTTAGCATGGTTGTCGGCCGAAGTTGGAGACAGAGGAGCATCCGTTACTGTAAATCCCAATAAACTTGATTGCTCCTCAAAGGAAGATAGAAATGCTGTGAAGGTAGAGAATGAAAAGAACACAGTACACGATGAAATAAGTTTAGATTTAAAATAGCATTTGTTACCCTCTACAGAAATCACAGTTAAAAATTACTTCAGATTGGCTTTGGGGAACACTGATCATATTATTAGAAAATTAACCAACGGCTTCAAAACTATGCAAAATGATATATACGATATATGAGACACAAACAGAACCAACAGATGCAGAGGGCATCTACTAGGCTGCTGCAGAGATCTTTGCTAGTTGAGTTGTCTTTAACATCTTAATTAAAGATCTAAGACTGACTCCAGGTAATTTTAATGCAACTTGTGGGTGATACAGAATGAAGTTTACAAACACAGGTGGGTAGAAACAACTCAAAGGGTGTCAGTGTAAAAAAAGAAAACGAAAGAACCAAGGGAGACAAAAAGGACTATGTGGAAAAAGTAATGCAAAGAAAACCCAGAGACAAAATCAAGCAAAAAGCCCTGCCAGAAGCAGGAGCTAAAGGCAGGCAAGAGTG
The DNA here is from genome assembly GCA_013397075.1 of Rhabdornis inornatus. Taxonomy (NCBI): domain Eukaryota; kingdom Metazoa; phylum Chordata; class Aves; order Passeriformes; family Rhabdornithidae; genus Rhabdornis; species Rhabdornis inornatus. Next base: position 156,956 of record VWZS01005303.1, on the reverse strand, counting down.
AGAATGCTGAACAAATGAGAGAGTTGTCTGCAAAGCAAATGCTTCTGCAAAATGACCAATGCAACTTTAATCTGCCTGGGCTCAGATATCACTTCAGGCAACAAAGAGAGATGAATCATTCCAACTTGTGGAATACTGGATCTCATTCTGACAAAGAAACACAGATAAACTGAAGAAAGTGAAGAGTATAAAAAACCTTCAATAATTAGACCTAGAAAATTGAAAAATATTATTATACCCTCATTAGTATCTTTTAAGAGCTTAGAAGATGCAAATACAGAGAGAAATAATTACCAGTCATTTCAGAGAAATACACACGAAGGCAAAAACTGCCGCAGTAGAGTAAAAAAACTTTTCAGATGTACATTGGGTGATGAAAAATTTGCCCAAGAAAACTTTTACATGGCATGGAGGAGTGGGGGGGAAGACCAAACCAAACCCCAAACCTAACAAATGAACAAAAGAAAAACATGAGCTATAGGGAGAGTATAATAGCTATTTTAAAAAGGTAATACTAAATTTTCACATTCTTAAGATACAGTCATGGTCAGATAAAACAGAAAATCATTTTGCTCTCACAGGAGCTACTGTAGACATGGTCCAAGGAACTACTTAAGGTGGAGAAAAATGTTGTTTAGAAAACGTCCCCTTTCTTCTCCCACCCTTCACCTCCTAGTCATTGCACCCCCTTCTCCAGACACACCAGCACATGACCATATAATTAACTTGACTGGAGAAGGAACAGATGTGGCTGAAAACAAACGGGCTAAAAGCAAGTGTTACTTTTCCTCTGGATCAGCCCCGGGGCAGTGAACAGCAGTGCCAGTGTCACTGCCAGTGACAAAGCACAGAGATGTGACAAGTAAGGAAATGGGCACTTTGAGGGTCTGGGGACAGGTCCATAGCACTGCCAGCCGCAACTCTTTGTGGACCCACCCCTTGGCTTTCAGCTCTTGGTTCCATCCCAGTGTAAGATACAGAAAAGGACACATAATACCAAGGAAGGAAAGCTGTGAATGAGCATGCAAACAGAGATGAAAGCTGCATCTCTTGGAAACAGTACTTTTCAGCAATCCTCTCAAAACTCTACTTACACTACTTGAATTCTGTGAAACTAATACCAGAAAAGTAAGAAAACCAACAGCAACTGTGATTTTATGTAAGCCACAGACAAGACAGGGTGCCATGGAGCCCTTTTTCTCTTTAAAGCTTGGCAGTACTATTTTCATACCATTTTCTTTAAAACAGCAACACTGAAGTGCTTATCATAATAATAGCCTAGAATACTTCAAAACCATCGGTAGCATTAATTTAAAAATCTAAAAGAAGTGGAAGGATCCAAGACAATGGAGAAATTCCCGGTAACCATTCTCATGTACGTTTATTTGCTTCCAAGATCACCTCCAAGAGGACATAAACAATGAGCCGATAGCCCAGTCTAGAGATTGATAAGACTGCTGCATGCTTAAATTGGAGGGAGCCATTCCCATTGGGATTTAGGAAAACCTGAAAAGGTGACTTCACCCACTGCCAAAAAACCTGAAAAAGTGACTGGCTGCCCTTCACTCTGCCAGCCCAAGTTTCAGAGAAAACCACAGAGTCCCTCAGCATCCAGCAGCCCTAATAAAGAAATCTCTCTGCATTCACTACCGGACGATCCCAGGCTCTTTTCTGTCATGAGAACAAGTTATGGAAACCAAAAGGCTTTAACTGCACAGGTGACTGTACAGCAGCATCAGCCCAGCCCCAGCACTCGCTGCTTTTCCCCTCGTTCTGCTCCTCTCGCTCCTCCCCGTTACTCTCTGCCCTGTCCTGCTGCCCACTTCCTTCTGCGGGAGAACAATAAAACCTCTCACATCTACCCAGACAGATGAACAGACAGGTGAACGAACGCTCTGCTCACTCCGCACACAGACACCGCAATCAGGTCCTGGGAAAGCCGACCTCTCCCCAGGAACAGGCAAAGAGGAAACATAAATCCAATCCCTAAATCTCCTTTCCTCCTACTCAGCCCCCTGCACTTGAAAAGTATTTTGCGTTGTTTATGTGTAGAGTTGCAGAACCCAACTCTTAAGGTTAGAAAGTAACACGAGTGTAACTCCAGGTTAAACAAAGTTGATAATTATTGTGGTTAGTTCTGAATTTTTGTTTGTTTTTGTTACGGGTTTTTTTAACATATGTGACCGTTCACAATAAAATACTTTACAAAAGTCCTTAAAACATGTAGAATTACACTTTTTCCCTCTTCTGCAAAAAAAACCTCATTTTTAGCATCCCATGCAAGAAATTGTTTAAACGGAATTATCTGCATAAGATAAAAGATTACTCCGGAAAGCTTTTTGTTTGGTTGGTTTTTTTGTGTGTGTGTGCTTGGTTTGTTTGGGGTTTCTTTAATCCTTTCCTGTAGCATGCCACCAAAACTCAACTCTAACGCCAGAATAACTGAACTGGGAACACATTCCCTCGTCTTTTGGTAAATGCCTTACAACAGCCTACGGACCTTCTCACAGATAGGCTTTCTTATGATTTTTTTTGTTCTGTTTTCCCCCATAATTTACATTAAAATTTACTACGTTAAGTACTGCTCCTTCTTTCCACCTTCCCCAAGCGCATCTCTACGAACCGTACAGAAACCTCTTTTTTCCCCCGCCTCCCCATGAGCGCTGCAGTTTTCAGCGCCCGAGTTCCCGAAGCGGCAGCGCCGGCAGCCCCTTCCCGGCGGGGGAAGCCGCCGGAGGCTCCATTGAGGATGTTCCCATCGCTTCCTTTGTACGCCGGTGCCTCGCCTGTCGCACACGAGCGGCTCCGCACCCTCCCTTCCAGCCCGTCCCGCGCCCAAGCCATCGCGGAACAGCGTGTCCTGACCTGAGCGAGGCAAGAGCGGCTGCTGTTCCGCAGGGCCAGCGGGGACCGGCTTCAAATCCTCCTTCAGCTCCAGGACTTTCTGCCAAGAGAGCACCGAGCGCTGTTACTGCGCGCCTGCCCCACGCTCCCGCCCGATGCTACCTCCGCGCCCGCAGGGGTGGGAGCGGGGGCTGGGACAGGGGGAGCGGCCGGGTCAGCCTCCCGCTCAGCATCGTCGCCGCCGCCAAGTTGCGAAGCAAAAAGTTTTCGAGGAGCGGCTCGCGAGGGTGGGCCCGCGGGGCTCCCCCTGGCCGGTCCCGCGGCAGCGGGGAGAGGCGAACAATGCCGGGCCGGGCGGGTGGCCGNAGCGCGGGCAATGGCCGGAAGAGGGGCCCGCGGGGGCGGGGGAAGGAAACTCCGTGCGGGCGGCCGGGAGCGGGGGAAGGGGGCGGCTCGGCAACGCTGGGAGGGGGCCGGACACCGCCGGCTCCAGGAATCGAGAGCAGGCAAGGCGCCCGGCGCGGCAGAGCCTGGAGTGCGCAGCCCGGACGGGCCGGCCTCGGATCCCCGGGAACGCCGCCGCTTGGCCGGTGCTTTCCCTGGGACGGTGGGCCGAGCGGCCGTGAGGGGGCTCCGGCCCCGGGGACACCCCCGCGTCGCCCAGGCAGGGGCGCGGCTCCTGGACTCCCCCCCGCACGGCCCGGCGGCTGCCAGTCCCCTCAGGGACCGGCCGTGATTTCCACCCAGCCCCGCGGAGCCGCTGCTAAACCAACAGCCCCGGCCCGACACGGCAGCGGGCTCCTCCCGAGGGCAACGCAGGCAGCAAAGTACTCGCCCACCCACCCGCAGAGCGGTGTCTCTCCGTGGCTTTTCTCAGTCTCACGTCGGAGCTGCTCCTTTCCTACCTGTTCATACGGGAATGCCAGCGTGCTGCACTAGAAAATGCTGAGACGAAGCTGGGAATCGCACTAGGGTTGGAAAGCCACATCCTCAAACAAAAGCAGTAGGACACCAGCAAGTTGAGTAAACGTAACTACATCCTAGCAGCAGCTCGGGGAATGCAGCTACATCAGCAAACTAAACTTTTCTGCAGCTGCAGCAGGTGATTTTGTCACAAATATGTGTGTACATAACTACCTGTGAAGAGTTATAACATGGTTGGCTTTCTTTAGAACTTCAGTATATTGAAGAAACTGAGGGTTTTTGTAAGAACCCAAAGCTAAAAAATGTTCTCAACTCTTTCAAATTGCAGTGGAAATTGCAGAGACCTGGAAACAGGTCCTAAATGTGTCCTAAGGCCTCAGAAACCAGATGGCAAAACCCATCAATTTAATAAAAATAAGGTTTTCTGATACAACTGTAGGATTGAAGAGTATATACAGTATAAATTAGATGATGTCACAAAGTTCATTGGAACAACTGGGGCGGGGGTTGTTTTGTTTTGTTGTTTTTTTATTTATAAAGCCCTGTAATTAATTTAGTCACTGTTTCTACTAAACTATATACACTTAGAAAACCCCCCTATGTATATGAAAGGTAATTCACTTCTCATCACATATATTCAGTGTGAATTCTAGAACAGGTCTCATAATTNATGGAATGGGATGGGATGGGATGGGAGCGGGGGGGCAGCCGGGCCGGCGGGAGCGGAGGCACAAAGCGCACACTCACCTGAGCAGCGCGGCGCGGCCGGCGGGACGGCGAGCCCGGGCGGCGGCGGGGCGGGGGGG